>JANAVB010007800.1:5382238-5827238 GCA_029216955.1 Iris pallida
CTTGTCATGACCCGCACCCAGTATAAGGGCACGAGAAGTGGGTACGTCCAACCTACGCCATAGTGTCGATAGTAGAATGCTGTCCTAGGTCATAATATCTAACAATATATAATTGTACCTGTACAATGATATACTCTCCAAAAGAAGGACAACATAGAAGGTACAACTCAATCACAAAACCTAAGATGGAAATAAAGTGATAAAAAGATGGATAATAATCTCAACAGAGAACTACAACTGAAAGTTAATAAGTTTGGATATTTAAACAATATCAAAATCCAAATAACTGAAGTACATCTCAAAGACAAAACATATAAATAAAGATAACTAGTCTAGCAGTCTAATCTAGACAATGGGCAAGTCCTCATCAACTGTTGGATCCTCCTGAGGGCCCAAGTCACCGGTGTCATCTAAGCCAGCTCCATAGTAAGTAGGACAGAACTCCTCATCATCCTCTGTAATATTTTTAACGGGTCCAATCAGGACAGTAACATATACATATCTCTCACACAGTTCATATCATGACAGAAAATATAAAGCATGCTATAGAATAAAGTACATGAAAACTGTACGAATAAACATGAAAAAGAAGAGAGAATTTGATAACAGAAAATATTTAGGTATGGTAATAGAGAACTATAAGTGACTAGTGATTTAGAGTATATGATAGACATGTGAACGGCTTGATTTGTACATGATTACACTACAGAGTTTGCACATGATTACACTACTTCGAAGATTTATATGGTCGAAATATATAAATTGGTGCTCCAATTAATTTTACTGTATTTGATGAGTTCCAACATATATTTGTTGATGTTTGTCTTGATGTACTTGTATCAACTCAAAATCGTGTTTATTTAAATGCGATTAGGATGTTTTATTGTAATCTCACATATGATGATCGTAAAATTTACGCTCGTGTCTGTGGGGTTCATATTGAATTTGACGACAAGGATCTTGCGGGGTTTCTCAACCTCCCACCTCCTTTTGGAGATGCCTTGGTTGATGCCCGTCAATTTCAATATGTTGACGATGTGACACTGGCAAATTTTAAGGACACCATGTGTGATCCAAACCATTGTCCTCCCGGTGCACTTCGTGCTCGCTATCTGAACCAACGATTCTATGAACTTCATCGCATTGTCTTTTTATCTATTTTACCTAAGATTGGTTCATTTAATGAAGTCAATTATTTGAAAATTGCTGCTCTTTATCATCTGCATTATACCATCCCGTTTAACTTTTCTTGCACGATGATGAATTATATGATTCGTGCAAGGAAACAAGGACGAAACCATCTGTTTGCTATGTATCAACCTATGATATTCTATGCCTTTGGCATTCCTCTCGACGACTATTATTTCATCGATACCCCTCATTTTTTGAAAAGGGATCGTAGGACTGGTCATGCACCTCCACCACCTCTCTAGGCTCTAGACTCTGATGATGTTCAGCCTCATGCTGCTACTCTGGACTCGATCCAGAACATGTTGCGAGATCGATTCCATTTGGACGATGCTCATTTTTGGGAGATTGCTATCATTCTATTTTGCGTGTCCATGCTCTTGGAAATTGTCACGCCCCAGAACCAGAATACTAGAGAGCGGGGACAGACATAGCCAGCTACGTATAATGAAATGGAATCCATCTCACCATACGGTCACGGCTCTCTAGATATGTGAGGGTTTATCTACAAGCCATCAGTCTCTTAAGGTCATAAATTATCCTATTGTCTCAATCTCAACCAACTAATAATAGTTACAAGATATCAGACCACCAAATATACAATTGTAAGGCGTCCCAAACATTACATATCCAGATGATCATGAAGCTAGTCGTACAAAATGTAAGGACTAGCAAGAGTTAAGTCATACATGATCAACCTCGAGTTACCAATCATGATTACAGCCCGTAGGCAGACAGAAGGTAAAGTGCATCGAGCTAACAAGTGCTCGGCGGCTAAACGCCTCAAAAAAATAAAGTACAATTGCAGTGGAAGAACAAAAAGAAAACCCACTCGTTGCCCTGGTTACGCCTGGCGGTCACCATCGGGCTGGAAAGCAGGTAGATCCTTTGTTGCTGCTCCGGTATCTGGCCATACAAAACCAGCTGGGTCAGACCCCAGAAAGAGCAAGTGCCACAAAGGAGGCTTCACTTAAGAACTAAAACCAACAATTCATTAGCATTCAATATGTAAGAAAACAACAATAAGTAACACAGATTGAGGTTTGTGCACTACCAATACACTTATCCCAATCAGAGGAAATAAATAAGTGAGGCATCATGACATAAAAGAACTGGAGAATCATGCTAAATAAAACATAGCTGGACAATATATGAAGAGAAAATGAAGGTACTATTCCGGAAGCCAGGTTACAATCCTTAAACCAAACAAGGACCGAAATTGTAACCCTTCGCCTGAACAGAACTTAGTCTATGATCATTTATTGCTAAAGGCGCCAATCATTAAGGTGAAAAGGAGAGAGTACAATAATAAAAGTGACAATGAAGAGTGCAATACGCTAGAGTGACAATAGAGTACAATCGTTATAGTAACAATCTGGAGTGACAATCATTATAGTGACAATCTGGAGTGACAATCATTATAGTGACAATCTGGAGTGACAATCATTCAATCATTCTGGTGCAATCTTGCAATCAATCACTTCTAGACAATACTATACTGGACTAGACTCCATCCAAGCAATCACGGCCAATCATTGCCTACGGCTTTCTATATTAACTAACTAAGGTTATCACAATCCTAGTTACTAGCAAGATGCAATGAGATGCTCCAAGTAGTCACAGGCCCTGTAGTTATCCAGGTTATCCAGGCGAACATTATAGTGACAATTTAGAGAGTACAATACATTAGAGTGATAATAGAGTTCAATCATTTAAGTGACAATGGTGAGTGCCCCACATAACAGTGGGCTGGAAATGTGCCCTACTCGTCGGCAGGCTACAAGTCCAAACATTTACGGCCGGAATAACGAGATCGCCTGTAACTGGGGAACATCTCTTCATGTCTAGTGAATTATACTAGTCATTAACCTTAGTCCATTTCAGTAGGTACTCCTGACCGTGGTACTCAGGAGTTCTTCTCCTAGACATGATACAAGATAGGACTGGATTATTTGTACAAGCACAATCGCCCACGGTGTTCAGGTTACTTATACAGGTCAAGTCATGTCAGGTAGCCGTCGCAATAGCTGTTCAAGATATATCAGGTCAGGTTATCATGCCAAGTGTACTTTGTCAGGAGTGCGCCACGGCGGGCCACTATCATGTCATATCAGTTTATCATTCAATCATGTCAATCAAGTTCAGGACAAAAGGCATAAGGATATAAAATGGACGTAAAAATATACAATAAAGGGGTTACAAGACATAAGCAAATAATAATAAAATAATAGTACACAGGGCTATTGGAGAGCCATGCGGCTCAGGAAGAACAGGTATATGCGGCTCAGGAAGATCGGTCCATGCGGCTGGATCAAGGCGGGTCAGAAATCGAGCCCATGCGGCTCAGGAAGATTAGGCTCATGCGGCCAAGAGTGAACTCTTATACGGCCAGAAAATAATCTCTTATGCGGTCAGGATAGAGACTAGCTCATGCGGCTGGAAAGAACAGCCCATGCGGCTAGCGGGGGATGGGTCCATGCGGCTGGCTGACCAATCAAGTACATGCGGCCAGGAAGGAGCAACCTATGCGGCTGCGGAGAGCAATGACTATGCGGTCAAGGGAAGCAAACCCATGCGGCTGGGAAACTGCGGTCTATGCGGCTCGCGAGCGTAGAGTTCATGCGGCTCTGGGTTCAATCAAGGGTTCATGCGGCTAAAATAACCAATCAAGTCCATGCGGCCCGAGTTAAGTCACATGCGGCTAAAATAATGGTCCTAAGTCATGCGGCTGGGATTGAAAGTTCATGCGGCCGAGGATTAAACCTTTATGCGACTGAGGAGTTAGTCCATGCACCATAGGCCATGCGGCTAAACAGTGCAGCAAGGCTTATGCGGCAGGAAGGAAACTTGCCGCATAAAGACTATACGGCTAAGTTCATGCGGCTGTGAACAGTTCTTCTTCTCCATCCTTCCGAAGAGGAGAACTCTTCAAGCCATGGCTCCCAAGTTCCATAAACCTTTCATCCAGAGTCCAAATTCGAACTTCCATAGGTCAAAATAGGGCAGAACGAAATACTCTACAACATGGAACCATCAGAACTTGATAAAAATAAGATTAAATAGATCAAAACCCAAGAAATCCGAAAATAGTATAAACTTAGATCTACAAGAATCTAGCCATGGAAAGTAAAAATGCCCAGTACTAAAGTAAGTTAAAAAGCTGTAAGGAAGAGAATGAAGCAATAAAATTGGAGTTCCTTTATGAAGCAAGTTGTACTTGCCTAGACCTCTCTCTCCCTCTCGCTGGTAGGTAAGGAAGTAAATGAGGAAGAAGAAAATGATTAATGAAGAGAGAGAAAGGAGAAGGGGGTTAATAAATGGTAGTGGTGGTGGTAGGTAGGTGGTTCACCCCTATGGTTCATAATGAACCAAGCAAACCAAACCAAGCCGAACCAATCCAGGAATAAACCAAGCTAAGATAAACCAAGGTGAACCAAGTCAAGGCCAATAAACTCTCTCTCTAACAATTTAAACCAAATGAATCATGAAATAAACCAAGCCTCACTAATCCAAAATAAACCAATGAACCATTAAAATCAATTAAGCTATCAATGCCAATAAAACCAAGCCAATACAAAATAAACCAAGATAATTAATCATGACTAAATAAAATATGGGTCCAAAACACGTATACGTACACTAAATACGTATCACGAATTTGGGACATTACAGAAATTCTATACCATACATTAAGTAGAGTATGGCCCACGTTTCTCCTGGTGGACCCATTCCACTAGTTCGTCATCCTCATAGAGCTGGACACCTTGTGAATGATTCAGAGATTCAGCGATACTTTGATCCATCTGTGGCTTACTATGATCCAGATCGCGCCGTTGATACTGCATCTTCTAATGATGATTCATCTTTCTAGTTTATTTAATCATCTACTCAGTTAGATGTTTTATTTAGTTCGTCCTGGAGACTGATGTTCTAGTTTGATTTTATGCACTTTGTATTTTCTGTTTATTAGTGAAGTACTTTCTGCTTATTAGTTGTACTTTCATTATGCACTTTATAATATTTTCTTTATGCACTTTTGATTTTGTTCTGTGGTGGCTCTTGTTCAGGTCCATTCTATACTACAATGATGTCGATAGATTTAGTGTTCTTATTTTACTATGTTATTGCATCTCTCTTGTATGATTTATTGTTTCAAGGAAACTCATTCACGATTTGATCTAGTGACAATGGGGAGAGATATACGCACAATATTATAGGGGAGCTATTTGGACTATTTGGAACATTCTTTAGCTATTTGGAACATGGAACATTCTTTAGCTATTTGGAACGTGGAACATTCTTTGACTTATTTCAACAACGTGCCCAGGTATGAATACTAACCAAACTGATCACAACGAACCTTATTTTGATAATCGACTAAACAATAATTAATATGATTCAATACGGCACATAAGAATACAAGTCAACAGCACTACTAAATCATCGAAGTCAGGACGTTGCATTAATTGAAGATCGTTATTGAGTATGTATTTTTATATTTATTTGAGTATAGGAAATAATGTGAGTCGAGTCTTACTTTACAAACAGAGATTATGAATTCCTCTACTCAGTCCACTTCAAAACTGTCCAAAGCCCAATCAAAACAGTCCACCAAAAACAAATCAAAAAGCCTACAAAACCAAAATCAACATTCTGGAATGAGGCCTACCGAACTATGAACAACTTGGTTAGCCAGATTTGGTCTTCCTGGATAAATGGTCTTCCACCTAACTAGGAACTCAATGTTCGATTTTTTGAATGTTGGAGGACAGAACTCGGGCCGAACTCTGCTTCTCAGATTCCTATAAATAGAGTCTATTTCTCTATTTCCAAATCACTCAATCATTCAATCACTCATTCATTCATTCATCTCTTTCATATCTTATTTCATCTAAGTGCTTTACAATCTTCTAATCTACAAAGCATCAGCTTCTTAATCCCTGTGTGCCAAGTTCGAGTCGATTAGAAGTTGTTCGAGTTGTACAAACTTGAAAAGTTCCAAGATCATTTCAAAGAAGTCTAAAAGTCGTTGTGCTTTTCGGATAAAAGTACAAGCTATAAAGAATTTGCAAGTCTACGGATAAAAGCTTGCGTTTTTACGAGATAGTGAATTTAACATCGAGCAAGAGTTCTCAAGGCTGGATTAGTCATCTAAGAAGGAGACAAGTATAAAATCTTGGTGTTATTTGTTTGATCTCTTTACTTTAGTTTACTTACTTGCAAGTTATTTATTATTCCGTACTTTACTTGCATAGTATAGCCATATACTTTTTTAGTTGATAATTATTGACATGAACTATATTCACCCCCCTCTATACTCAGAAGGTAGTGTAATGCTATTATTATGGGTCCCTCTCTTATATCTCTTATTCTAAAATTACCCAGTCGTTTTTTTAATTTTAATGATCATTTTAATTAATAGGTAATGAATAAAGATATATTTGATTTTATTTTACGTGAAGCCTACCAGTTTACCTAAGGGGCTGTTTGGATAGCAGTA
Organism: Iris pallida; assembly: GCA_029216955.1. Lineage (NCBI taxonomy): Eukaryota > Viridiplantae > Streptophyta > Magnoliopsida > Asparagales > Iridaceae > Iris > Iris pallida. The sequence goes on from JANAVB010007800.1 coordinate 5,388,927, forward strand.
GGTAAGCGAAAAGTGTCACTTTCTGTTGTAACTGTCCATTGAAAATTCGAGTTTTACCATTTGGTTTGGAAATGAAACTGCTTAGTAAAACTATGATTTCTGACACAAATCAGAGTTGTCCCCCTCCTTTTACCTTTCGCTCACTTGTGGCCAAAAAAAATGAGAAATTGTGCTGCAAGAGTGAAGAAAGAAAAGGAAAGAAAGGAAGGAAGGAAGAGAACTGAGTCTCTTTCACTCTCCTCTGTATTTGCTTTCCTCTTTTGCTTTCTTTTTCCACTGAAGTAATTTGAGAGAGAGGGAAGTGAGAACGGATGACTGTGCCGGTGAGGTACAGATGGGGACGCGAAGACGTCGGAGGTGCTGGTAGCGCTGATGCGTGGCGGCGGTAGGGCTCATGCGAAGGAGCTTCTCGACAACTGACGGCACCAGCGATGATGGGCCCTGCTCGACCAAGAGGAGGCCACCGAGGCCACCGAAGACGGTGAATGTAATGCCCCGCTCCGCACGGTGCATTATGCTGAGCTGTTGACTCTAAGAGTTGCGTTGACCCGATTACGTATCGATGCTAATCGATACAAAGAGTTGCGTTGTCCCGAAAGGATGCATCGAGTCGGATAGTTACATTGACCCGAGGAATGCATCGAGTAAGATCGATGCAAGTGTTAAGTTGCCCCGAGGCAAAGCATTGAGTCGGTTCGAAGATTCTAAGAAATCGAATCAACGCAAGGCAATTGACCGATATGAACAAGTATTGATTTTAGTTGGTTTCGTGTGCAGATTATACATTTACGCTAAAATATTAGAGGTCGACATTTTGCTTTATTCAGAAAAGGGTCCGCAAAATCAATCGTCGCCTTGCGATGGACTGAGGCATTGGCACGATAAACCAAATCGGTCATATAATTCAATGAAGCACGAAGTGCTCGAATGGCTAAGTCAGGAGAGTTGGCCGTGCAACGAAGTTATGAAATCAAGCCGCATCGGCTCGGCAAAATGATAAGGAGTATCGACTCAAGGTGGAGTGACATTGACTTCTCTTTCCTACTCCTTCATGCCTAAGTAAAATATATATATCATTGCATGCTGAGTTGACCTATCGATGCCACGGGCGTGGCTTGATAGAGAGATAAATATAGTGCGTGTCGAACACTAGATAGAACAATTGAAATGAATCATACAGCAAATGTACGAGTCGCTATGGAACATTGAATATCGCAAAGGCGAGCGCCTCGGTGTGCAAGCCATAAGAACATGGGATAACTGTATCGACGAGTGCCTCAGTGCACAAGTCATTCGTGCCCCGTGCACGAGTTAGTATGCTAGAATATTGAAAGATGATATCGACACGAGTGCCTCAGTGCACGAGCTATAGGACATTGAATACCCTATCGAGGCGTGCCTCAGTTGCACAAGTCGGAAGGAAGGAACATAAGTCTAACGCATTGAACACTAAGGCGTAGAACATAGAAATACGGCTTCGAGGCGTGCATCGAATGCACGATGCAAGAAAGACGAATAACTATATCGAAGTATGCGCAGCAAGACGAGACTTGCAAAAAGATGGTGTCGTTGCGACGAGGAGAACAGTTGTGGCGCGGATGTGGCATAACTGTCGATGTGGCATGGTGCCTTCGAAATGTTCATAGCCTTCGGGGCGTTTGTTGAGAACATTGGGGCGTTGTGCCAATTGAAATAGAGATAGGCAAACTTCCTTGGTTGTATGAAAGATAAGATGCGTTACATGGTCAAATGGACTTAAAGATATATTGCCCGTACACGGGTGTTTTCTTCTCTCGAACGTTGTTCGCCAGGGCGCTGGGACCATTCGGCCTAGGAGGGAATGCGGGGTAAAGTTGGTATTGTTGGTGCACTTCATGTAGACGGTTAGCGACCTGCTATTGAATGTGATAAGCCACTTACCAAGTATTTTGGGGGTTCTCTGATTGTTTAGGTTAGCAACCGCATAGAGTGATCATCGTCTTACATATTCGATTTGAGAAACATAAGTCCATTCTAGCCCGGAAAGCTAGTGACCTTCATATAGTTAAGGGCGAGGGGTTAAAAGTGTAAGGTATACCTATATCCTGCATGGATGGATCTTGGGTCGAAAGTGCAAGGTACACTCATATCGTGCACATATAGATCCGCATAGAGAGCACTTATAACATGACAGGGAAAGCTGTCATGACCCGCACCCGCTTTTCGGATACGAGTCTGTGTCCAAGTCCACCCTACGTCGCAGTGTCGGCGGTAGAACGCTGTCTAGTATACACAAGTCACAGAATCTATATGACTAACACGGCAGTCGAGATCTCATCCATAAAATATGATACAATTAACTAACTCAAATGAAACTGAATAATGAATGATAATATAAAATGGAGTATCAAGTTTATCAAGAATTTCCAGTTACGTCTGGGGGACACAAATCCACTACTAATGGACGAAAATAAAATAAAAACATGGAAACGAAGTGAATGAGTCTAAACTGCTAAATATCAAAGGTACCCTCAGCTGCAGTGGTACCGTGGTCCAATGCTAGCTTAAACCTGCTCGTCTGTACCTGGCTCCAACTCGACTAAGCCTTAAGAGATCATCAGGTCCTCAGAGGACTAGCAAGATACATAAAATATGCCTACTAATATAACAGTAAATAATATGTAAGGAGGATAAGAACGGTGCAAGAAAGATATCTAAAACATGACAAGCACTATGGAAATGTAATACTAGACTTGGCTATCAATCAAACGATTAACCTCTATAGCTTGTAGTACAATACAAGATACTCCCAATCTATAGTAGATTTCGACTGTAGTACAATGCAAGATACTCCCAGTCAAGATTAGCCAATTCTAATATCGAATTCCTCTCTACAAAATCAAGTAGACACTTATAAACCGTAGTACAATACAAGATACTCCCAATCTATAGTATGTCACAAATCAAGTCAATCAATCAATATCAAGATCGAAGAATCTGCTATAGGTCGTAGCACAATGTAAGATACTCCCAATCTATAGTATGTCTCAACTGTAGTACAATGCAAGATACTCCCAATTAAGAATAGTCAAGTCAAGAACAAGGTGTAGAACTGGCAACTCTATCACAAGACACGATAACATGAAGAAGGCTAATAGACAAGCAATATCGAATATCCTATACGTGCATATAATCTAGAACAGGTAAGACAATCAAGGACACCACTCACAATATGGAAATCATGTGACAATATGAAAAGGAATACAATAGAGAGAGAAAAATAATGTAAATACTGTATATGTTCGGCAAGGTATACTTGCCTGGGGTCCTGAGCTGCGGATACGGGTCAGAATCCGTATCGAAGTCCAAGTAACCTATTTTATAAATTACAGTGTCAAAAATATGATCTAAAAGTAATAGTAAGCTTAACTATTCATTTATTACGTTTCTAAGATGATTCCTATGGAGTTTGAAGCTATGAGATCGTCTAAGTTCTTCCCCTTACTGCTATACCCACATTGGTTACCTATACATATAGGGTATCTGGATTACTTGTATCAATTTACCAATATCCTCCAAAAGTGCTTGTTATCAATAGATACTATTATTCTTGAATCTGTTTATGTACTCCATAACACAGCTCACACCGCTTGTAACGCCCCAGTCCCAAAATACGTAGGACTAGGAACGTATACATGCCAGCTGTATTCATACGATGTACATAGGCCTCGTATGGATACATAAGCTGTAAAATGCAGTAGAACCATAACTAATCTCATCCACACAAAAATAAATGAATAAAAGATATCATATAATGATAATGAATTGTCTTGATACAATATGTTGGGCGGAGACAAATCCACTACCAACAAGTAAAGAAAATATAAATGAGAAAGAAATGATTTTTTTGGCGAACGAAGCGAAGACGATCCAAGTGCAATCATCCTCGAAGAATTAGCGATAATCACGGCTAGAGCTATAACACCTGCGAAAGACAAGAGCACACACCTGACGAGATAACCAGGTCCTCAGAGGGACGTAACAAGACACATAATATCATGCCATAAACTGAATATAGTTAGCTCAACAGAAAATTGCATATGTCTAAACAATTAAAGGTCCTTAACCATTCTATGTGCAAATATATTTTGAAGACAACGATCCACACAAGGGCTCCCGAGACTAGAAACACGGCGCGTTAGCATTTCAACCGAGGTACTAGTGGCATCTAGAGGAAAATAAATAAATGCACGGCATACTAGTCTCTCGAGTGAGTCACTAACGACAGCTAGAGGAAAGCAAATGCACGGCACATTTGTGTTTCAACCGAGGCACTAGTGGCATCTAGAGGAAAGTAAATAAATGCACGGCGCACTAGCTCTCGGCTGAGTCACAAATGGCAGCTAGAGAAAAATAAATGTGTAAAAGCCCCTGCGCCTAATAACTGTCTTCACCCTCCCCATGCACTACTCGTACTGAATCCACACCACGATATTTCTAATAAATGCTAAGTCTTCTAGACAACTATATTAGCAGTTATATCCTAACGCTCGTCCTGTACGGACCGATGTACGGTCGGTACGCAAGTCCGAATCTATATGAGACACGTGACATCGTGGTACACAAGTGTCGGCCCATGAATGTGGCACAAACAAAGGTGGCCCCTTAACTCTAGGCTAAATGCATAAAGAAAACTAAAATATAATAATTTGCAACTACATAGGATTTTGAAAGAACAACTTATAAGAAATAAAACATGCATGATATTGAGCAAAAAATTAAACAGTAAAGGCAAGGTGTCTTGCCTGGTGCTGACGTCTTGTATGGTGCGACGATCATGATAATGTCCAGATAGTCCAAAGCCATGGTTGTTGTAAAGAGGTGAACAATCGTGAGGAAATAAGAATGTGTGATTAGATTAGTCATGGTCAAGAACTTGATTTGAAGGAAATAAGTATTTATATATATTTCTTAGGAAATAGTTATAGCATTTAAAAATATATTTATTAGCCAAAATATTTTAGATAGGTACTTGAAAATAATCGATATATATATATATATATATATATATATATATATATATATATATATATATATATATATATATATATATATATATATATATATACATATATATATATATATATATATATATATATATATATATATATATATATCATTTTTAGAAACTACATTTTTATTATATATCTAGATAAAGACTTGAAGAAAACGAAAAAATCATTTTTAACCTAAATTGTAAGTTCGCAAAAATATGAATTTATTGGTAGAAAAACTAGATTTTATTAGCTAGATAAGTATTCGAAAAAAAATGATACTAGAATTTATTTTATAATTTGGGAAGCTACATTTATATTTTTAGTAACAAAATTTGTATAAGAAATTAAATACTAAAATAATAAACCATATTTTTTATACATATTTATAAATATTTATACATGTCCATTTCTAATTCCTATTAATATCCATAATAGTAAAATAATAATAATAATAATAATAATAATAATAATAATAATAATAATAACAGTATTAATAGTACTAATACTAATAATAATAATAATAATAGAAATAATAATGATAATAACAGTATTAATAATACTAATACTAATAATAACAATAATAATAATAGAAATAATAATGATAATAATAATAATATATTAATAACCTTAGTAATTAACACCTTCCCCATTCCCCATCCATTGATACTGAGAGAGAGAGAGATATATAGGAAAGAGGGAGAGATGGGAGAGGAGGGATCACCTGAGGGGAACACCGGTGCGGAAGCTCCGACGTAGCTCGGAGGGCGCGGAGGCGGAGATGCGGAGGTTAGGGTTTCCGCGGCGGTTCGGAGGGCGGAGGTGGCGCCGGTGGTGGCACGGAGGATCGACGCTGGCGGAAGGGGGTTCGCCAGAGGAGACTAAGCGGGGGCGGCGGCTCGGCTCCGTATCTGCGCGGACGGAGGCGCTGGGACGGCGAGGTTCGGAGGGCGGCGGTCGGTGCTCTTGGCGACGCGGCCGGAGGGATCGACGAGATGCGGCCACGCTGGGAGCAGCCGCCCGGTCGCTGGAGGCGGAAAGAAGGTCGGAGAGACGAGGAGCGGGGTTATCGGCCGACGTGATGCTGGCGGAGGCGCACGGCGGCTGCGTCCAGGTGCGGCACAGCGGCGGAGGGTTTGGCTACGGGCGGAGCTCGTGGCCAGGCGAGAGTTTCGTCGGCGTGGCGGCTTTGGGTAAGGGTTTCTTCTTCTGTTCTTGGAGTGGTGGTAGTTTTTGCGACGGTGTGGATGGCCGGGTCAGGGTTTGGGGCTTGTGCGGGCTGTCGGGTGGTGCTAGGTTTTTGCTAGTGGTGGTGTCGGGTTCTGGTATGGCCGTTAATATAGATGATGATGGTGGTTGACGGTGATGTGTCGATTGGTAGGGGAGAGGAGACATGAGAGGTGTTGAGCGGTGGGTCGACGATGATAGTGGTGATGATGCTAGGAATAGCCGGAAGTGGTGATTCGCGACCAGGGTTGGGGACACGGCCAGAGGAAATTAGGGACGGAGATGGTACATGGTCAGGTGGCCGCTACTTAGGTGTCGCCGAAGGTGGTGCAGGGCTCGTGGCGAGGAGGCTTGGTCGAGACAACAATTTTGGGTTAGGGTTTTGTTTATCATTTTCGGTATCGGACACGAGGAATTGTATACTGCAATGTTGTAATATTGTAAATGAGACGGAAAAGGATGTGGCGGGCACTGACATGGACACATTGACACGACGATGATGGTGGCTGCAGCATAATTATAAGGAGGAGGTGGAGGTCAGGGCTACGTTAATGGTGGAGCTGGGGCTGTCGGACGCGGATAGGAAAAACCACTGTATTTGTAACAAAATAGAAATATAGTGGATGACAAGAGGACACGGACACGATGCACGCACGATAAAATGTTTGTGGTGTTGATAGAATTGGTTTAGTGAAATTTTTATGTGGAGGAGTACCTCTCCTTATATAGTAGGTGGGAATTCCCACTTGGATAAGGATTAGAATTTAAACCCAATTAGATAATTCAATTTAAATCAAATCTAAATTCAATTTAAATTCTAATTTTTAAATCTAGAAAATCTAGACTCAAATTAAATATAAATTCTACCTTTAAACTATTTAAATTAAATCCATAAAATCAAATCGAAATTTAAAATGGCCCCAATAACTTCCAAATATATTTTTCAAAATACCAATTAATAATTTCAAAAATAATAAATATTTTTAAATATCTTTTTGAATAATAAAATATTAATATTAATAAATATCGAAAATTATATTTTTATTTAAAAATAAACTAATAAAATATTTAGGAAATATATACGTATGCACAAGGAATATTATTTATTACTAATAACTATTTATAAACGAAAGACTTTTTATAAATAAATAAAATAATGGACTTGGAAATGTTGGTATGATAGCTAAAATAATTATTACATATATTATTTTAAAACTATAAAATAATAAATAAAAATATTTTTCTAAAAATATGTACGCTCGTATATATTCGCACTCGTCGAGCAAATTCGATAATAACGAAATTTTGTGCGCGACGTACACTGCAACTACGCAACGTACAAATACAAAAAAAATAATCAGTACCAAATTTATATAAAAAAATATAGTAGAAATTTAAGGGTTTTACATCCTACCCAACTTAAAAGAATTTCGTCCTCGAAATTAAAAATTAGTAGGGGGTGAGAAGGCACAAAGGGGATTAAGAAAACGTGATTTAGATAAATACGAAAATAATCGTGGATATGGCTAATTAATGCAAGAGTGAAAATGATCATGGGTTAAAGTTTAATCAAGATAACCTGTAATAAGGAATTGTATGGTATCATGAGAAGATAAATTAGAGACCTAGAAGATATGATTTCTTGAGAGTAGGTTGAGGGCACGATTAAGAGAACGAATTAGGCTTATTCCTGAAATAAGCGATTAGAGGTTATGGTAGAAAATATAGGGCCGAGAATAAGGACGAGGAGTTTAGGATGAAGACATAGCAACATCGAGTGGTGATGGTCATAATTGGTAGGATAGCTGGAGGAAATTCAAGTAGAAGTGCCTTCGTCCTTCCAAAACCGGTGAAGGCAAAAGCGATATAAGGAGTTCAAATGACGTTTATTATCGAATACGAATACGTGGTTCAAGGACGACCGAATATTTTCAAAGAAATTGTCAAGGCAGTCGTGGATGGGGTTCTAAAGGCCAAGTTTAATTATGTTCCATCCACGTGGAATAATAGACAAAAGCGAACCAAAGTGCACTCGGTTGATCAGACCATCATACACCGGTTCTGATTGGACAATATGTTAGTGAGTGGCCGCTCAATAGCATATGCCTCGATCAAGCTTGATAAGGATTAGCTTACAAATACTAGGCTATATTAGCATCATTAGTTTAGATAGTAAAACATAGGCACGAGGGTGGATGAAATAAGAACCAATATGAATAGTCTAAGAGTCATGAGAATCTAAGTCTTGTTTATTCCTATACTGTCATTCTACGGTTTTATTGACCAAGGCTTGGTTGACCAAATGGGTTAAATTCTTCTAGTCTCTATAGTCTAGATAATACTATTTGTATTCTCTTTAGCGGTCAAGGGTGTGTCAGGCCGTGGGGTATTCTACCCAACTTAAAAGAATTAAGCTAAGGGTGTTTGGGACATCTAACTCGTAGGGTCAATCACTAGCAAGCACTAAGGAAAGATAAGAATAATAATAGAAGGAATCAAGCAAGATGCAGTCGATGAGTCGAACGATAGTTCGAATATGGAATCGAGGAAAGATAGCAAGTATGTGGTGTAGAAGCATGGAAAATATTGCTTTTAGTCCCACATCAGAAAGGAGAAAAAGAAAGGGCTCACTCCATCCTATAAATAGAGCCCCCTTGCCTCCTTTGAAAAGGGCACCAAATCTCTTCCCTCCTTGGACTCTTCCTACTATGCACCTTCGGGTGCTAAGTCGGAGAAGTCTAGGGCAGTGCGGGCTCAACAAGCTCAGTCAACTGTCCAAACTTCTGACCATCAGAGAGTCCCGCTAACTGTCATACGGGCCTCTGATGGAAAGTTGTACAGAACCGCCCGTGTCCAGCTCCCGACGAAAAACGAACAGGATGGTTCTCAAAAGTCTCCCTACTAGCCTCAGATCATGGAGCAAATATGATAGTCCCAAAAGTCTTCCTGCAACGATCCAGAGCAGTGTTTTGCTAGCCCCACATCAGGGAGCAAACATGGTGCCAACACACTCGTGTGCTCGGAATACCCGGGCCCACAAAATGAGTGCAAAGGTTGACCGAGATGTCCTTGACTTGCGAGATGTGATCCTTCACAAGCGCAAAAAAAGAAGGGGATTCTTCATGCGGCTCAAAACCCATGAATCTTCATACGGCTCAGAAACGTCATGCGGCCGAGAAACTTTATGCGGCCCAGAAGCTTCAGGCGGTGTAGAAGCTTCATGCGGTTCAGAAATTGCATGCGGCTCAGGAATCTTATGCGGCTCGGATAGCTCCATACGGCTCAGAAAAGAGTCACGTGGCCCTAAGTAGTTTTCCTCTACAGCTGGCCACAAAACAATTGCCGTATTAAATGCCCTGACGGCAGCTCTGACAATAACAGCCCTAACAAGTGACAGCTCTGACATAAAGTCGAAATAATGACTCTGACATGATGGAGTGTTCCTAGGGAAACGAAGAAAATCTTTGTGTTTAGCTGGCACGATCCATCGACCCTGAAGCTCCCTATGCGGCTGCTACGTTCATGCGGCTATCATGCTCATGCGACTGCCACGTTCATGCAGCTGCCATGCTCATGCGGCTGCCTCTCTCATGCGGCTGCCATCTTTATGCGGCTGCCACTCCTGTGCGACTGCCACTCCCTCATGCGGCTGCCATCTTCATACGGTTGCCCACCCTCATGCGGCCACCACCTTCATGCGGCTGCTACCTTCATACGGCTAGGATTGTGAAGGGACCACCTGTATGCGGCTCACTTAGAGGCCGCACTCATACGGCTCTGTCAGACGAGACACGTGGCGATCCTCATGACAGTTGAGACATGTGGCTGTTTTATCCCCTCGAAATTATGGTTGTTCGTAAATCATAACAACCAGATTTGTTATAATCATCATAATTACTCGGATCAAATCAAATTTGTTGTAATTAACCAAATTGAACACGTGGCGGGAGATCCGAGCTCGTCATGACAAATTATGAAGATTTATTACAATCAGCATTAATCGCCCATACGGATTTGGCACAATCAAGAATTAACTGTCCAGATGTAATGCTATCAAGATTAATGGTCCAGATGATTGGTCACCGACTTTTCAAGGGGAGAATCATTGCAAACCCTAATGATCACACCCCCACTTCTATAAATAGCAAGGTGCCATTCCCTTGCAAACGGTGGAGACCTGGAGACCCGGAGAACTGGAGAATTGGGGAGAAAAAGAGAAAGAGAATTCCAGAGAGAAGGAGACTCTCTCCATCGGCTGGACATACAAAGAGACAAAGACACGCATAGAGGATTCTTCCCACGCATCCCGAGAGCATTTCTTTACCAGAGCCAAGGCTACGTTCGATCGTCCAAGGAGTAAGGCAGAGCTGCCGTCGCTTTCCCGAGCCTCTACCGTCACCCCCCAGAATAAAAAATAAACAATCGTACTTAGATTATTGTACCTAGGTTTTTGTTCCTAGGCTTTCTTTGTACGAGCGAGTTTGTATTATGAGTCTAAGTTCAGTCCTCCTATATAATTATTCTGTACTTTTACAATTAATGGCAAACACGATGGCGACTCTGCTGGGGACAAGCTTCTCCACGGCTGAGGAGTTGGTGACGCAATCGGACGCAGCCAAACTTGGCTCCACTCAACAAATGCTGGTCGTTCGGTTTGACCAGCAGGCGTTTGAAGAAATGCTCTCCGACGGGAGCGCTGGCCCGGTCCAGCGACGAGCCCGCACGAAGAAGGCCCGTAGGGAGTGGAGGCCCAAATCATTCGCTCCTCCCCAAGCTCTCGAAGGAGTACTCTCTGTTGCCCAAGACGGCGAAAAAGACCCTCTGGCGGCCCTACTTCAGACCATAGAGGACTTTGCTATCCCCAAGTCCGACAGCGAAAAACACTACGATGCTGGACTTGCAGGAGCAAAGAGGAACTCTGTACGGTCTAAGAAAAAGCCGCATAGGGACGCCAGCCGCATGAAGGCTCATGCGGCTACAGAAGCCAACCGCATGAAGGCTCATACAGCTACAGAAGCCAGCCGCATGCAGAAGATTCATGTGGCCAAAACTCTCAGCCGCATGAAGGAAGCTCATGCGGCCACGACTGCCAGCCGCATGCGGACTCCTTATGCGGCCACCGCTCCTAGCCGCATACAGAAGGGGCATGCGGCCACACATGCTAGCCGCATGCAGACAGCCTGTACGACCACCAATCCCAGCCGTATACCATCTGCTTCATACGGCTCACGATCAGTTTTTGATCGCCTCTCATGCGGTTCTGACTCGAGATGCTCCTAAAAGAATGTACCAGACTCTGTACGGCACTATTTAGACTCCTCTTACTATGCACCTTCGGGTGTTAGAGCGAGGAAGTCTAGGACAGCGCGGGCTCGGCGAGCTCAGTCAGTTGTCCCAACATCTGACCATCCGAGCGCTCCGCTCACTGTTATACGGGCCTCCGATGGAAAGTTGTACAGCACCACTCAAGTCCAGCCCCCGGCGGCAAACAGACAGAATGGTTCCCAAAAGTCTCCCAACAATCAGGGAGCAAACATGGTGCCAATACACTCGAATGCTCGGGTTTCCCGGGCCCACAAATCGGGTGTAAAGGTTGCTCGAGACGCACCTGACTTACGCGATGTGATCTTTCACAAGCACAAAGAAAGAGAAGAAGCCTCGGTGTGCAGAGAGTCCTTCCCTGGATATCACTGCACTCAAGTCATTGTCAACTGCTGCTGTAGCAAGGCGGCCACACAAGAGGACCGACAATCCGTCTTCCGACGACTGCAACACCCAAGCTCAGAAGATGAGGCACTTCTCGTCGCCTCCTGCAATTCTGCTCAGAGGATCCCTGGTAGTGAGAGGGGAAAGAAAACAAACATCTCCAGCCCTAAAATCTCAACCAAAAAACTCTCTTCTAAGCGGTTGTCCACGACTGCCACAGGAGGAGTTTTCCAAGGTACTCGCTCAAAGACGAAATCTGCCACGCTTGGAGAATCGTCATCCACATCTCTGGAAGGCGATGGAGCTGGGGGTAGCACTCCTCCAAACATCCGTGACAACCCGGTGTTCCAAGAAGATAATCTAGGAGAAACGATTTCCCCAACAGATGCAGCAGGTTCCGACGTCCCCGAGGACGTCCACGACTCTCAAGACGAGGCAAGCTCTGAAGCTGGGGGTACCACTCCTTCTGAGTTCGAACCAGAGGAGAACATTCCCACATACCCTGACGACTTCTCTGTACAAGGGTATGACTCAGAGGGCGCGTCCTCTACCGTCCCTTCCATCTCTCCTCATGTGAGGACGGTATTCATGACAGACAGCAACCAAGATGGTTCCAGTGATCGCCAATGCATCGACACTCTGGAGGCCATACTGCATACCTTGGTCAAGTCTGTGGACGAGATCAAAGCGGCCCTTCCAACTCTGCAAGGGAGGATGCCTGGCCAAACAAGCTTGGGTCCTGCGATCAATACGGACTCAAACTCCACTGCACCAAACCCGAGTGACAATCCTCCGACAACATCGGCTCCCACTGCTGCAAACGAGGCCAGGGAGGCAAGAAGAGAGGTCCAGGAGCTTCGGGCCATGTTCCACGCCCGAAAAAACTGCCAGAACCTCAGGATACGACAACCGTATCCTATTGCATGGAGAGATGTGCCCTTTCCACCAAGATATAAACCATTCAACATCAATTCGTATGATGGGAAGACATCTGCAAGTAGGTACATCACCTACTTCGAAGTCACAACCGACCATCTGCCTCATGACGATGCCATCCTTACGCGGTTGTTCATTGGAGCGTTGGAAGGAGTCGCCTTTGACTGGTACCGTAACTTGCCGGACAACTGCATCCATTCCTTCGCCGGCTTCAAACGCATATTTCTGGAGAGGTTCTACGAAGTAGGACAGGACATGACAATGTCCACCCTCATGGACATTGTTCAGGGAGAAAATGAGCTGACAAGGAATTATATCGAACGGTTTCGTCAAACCGTAATAAAGTTGCCTTCCAGTAACCCAGATTCCTCCTTAATTGAAATTTGCCAAAAGAGGCTGCTCCCCACAATCAGCCTCTGGATGGGCGAAAGTCAGTTTAAGGATTGAAAGACTTTCATTATCAGCGCCACTAGCGCAGAAGACAAGTTAAAGAAAGCTCGCCAACTGGGATTGCACATCTCGGAAGGAGAGGACAAGGGCAAACGCCCTAATACCAACAAACAACAACGACAAGTTCCTCAAGAAGTACTATGTCTAAACGACACCTTCCAACTATCTCTCGGATTGTGAGTCATATACCCGCAGGTATCGCTGAACTTACACTTCGACTTCAAATCTCCCAGATTGTTGAGTTATGTACCTTCTGGTATCGCTGAACTTACAGTCTGCCTCCAAATATCTCAGATTGTTGAGTTTTGTACCCCCTGGTACCGCTGAACCCACAGTCTGCCTCCAAATATCTCAGATTATTGAGTTATGTATCCCCTGGTACCATGAACCCACAGTCTGCCTCCAAATATCTCGGATTGTTGAGTTATGTACCCCCTGGTACTGCTGAACTCACATTCGGCCTCCAAACATCTTAGATTATCGAGTCATGTACCCCTTGGTACCACTGAACTCACCTATATTTATCCTCAAAATATCCTATATTGTAGAGTTATGTACCCTCTAGTACCATTGAACTTATATTCTGCTTTCGAATATTTCAGATAGTTGAGTTATATACCCTGTGGTACCGCTGAACTCACATTCTGCCTCCAAATCTTCCAGATTGTCGAGTTATATACCCGCAGGTACCGCTGAACTCCCATCCTGGTCAATCTATATCGCATCTTTTGTGTAGTAAGTCACGTATGATCATACCTCTGAACTTTCTTCCTAAAAGGAGCTCCTTCCTCATGATCCACTACCCGTACTTCCAGTGCACAAAAAGGATAACAGATCCATAAATTTCCTAAGACAACCATGTCGATGCTACCTCTGAGTTGTTTTACTTCCATCAAAAATAAACCGCCCCCTCACATAGAACTTCCATGTTCTCATTACCTCTGAGTTGTTCTATGTTCCCCTTCATGGAGCCCACTCCTGCCATGTCCTCATTACCTCTGAGTGGGAAGGCTCCATCGAAGAAACCCTCATATTTACCACATCCTCATTACCTCTGAGTAAGTATATTGGTTTATCTTTCGACTTATTATCTGTACCCACAACCGGAGTACGCCAAGGATAATAGGTCCACAAATGTCTTTCGACGACCACAAATGTCCTCTATTGACCGCAAATGTCCTCTGTTGACCATAAATGTCCGCAGTCGACCACAAATGTTGTACTAAGTTTTCTAGTACATGCCACTCTTTCCTTATCATGTCTTAGGAGCCCAGCTGCTCCCTGGCATTCTTTCAATACCAAGAACTTCCATAACCCCCTCATCGCAAAGTTGTTCTATGTATCCTCGTTTGGGTCCACTCCCACTATGTCCTCATTACCATCAACCCCATATTTACCATGTTCTCACCACCTCTGAGTAAATATGATGGTTCCCTCTCTCAACTTATCATCCGTACCTAAAACCAAGGTACGCCAAGGATGATAAATCCACATAAAATCTCCAGCAGAAATACCCAAACCTATCACGTCCATGCTACCTCTGATAGAATTGCCACACCAAAACAACTCTACTTTCCATGCTTCTTATTCAAAGTATTCCAAATTTGCAATTTGGAAACTTTGAAGGGGGTCTTGTAGAAGCATGAAAAATATTGCTTTTAGTCCTACATTGGAAAGGAGAAAAAGAAAGGGCTCACTCCAGCCTATAAATAGAGCCCCCTTGCCTTCTTTGAAAAGGGCACCAAATCTCTTCCCTCCTTGGACTCTTCCTACTATGCACCTTCGGGTGCTAAGTCGAAGAAGTCTAGGGCAGTGCAGGCTCAACAAGCCCAGTCAACTGTCCAAACTACTGACCATCAGAGAGTCCCGCTAACTGTCAAGCGGGCCTCTGATGGAAAGTTGTACAGAACCGCCCGTGTCCAGCCCCCAGCAGAAAACGGACAGAGTGGTTCTCAAAAGTCTCCCTACTAGCCTCAGATCAGGGAGCAAATATGATAGTCCCAAAAGTCTTCCTGCAACGATCTAGAGCAGTATTTTGCTAGCCCCACATCAGGGAGCAAACATGGTGCCAACACACTCGTGTGCTCGGGATTCCCGGGCCCACAAAACGAGTGCAAAGGTTGACCGAGATGTCCTTGACTTGCGAGATGTGATCCTTCACAAGCGCAAGGAAAGAAGGGGATTCTTCATGCGGCTCAAAACCCAGGAATCTTCATACGGCTCAGAAACGTCATGCGGCCCAGAAACTTCATGCGGCCCAGAAGCTTCAGGCGGTGCAGAAGCTTCATACGGTTCAGAAATCGCATACGGCTCAGGAATCTTATGCGGCTCGGATAGCTCCATGCGGCTCAGAAAAGAGCCACGTGGCCCTAAGTAGTTCTCCTCTACAGCTGGCCATAAAGCAATTGTCGCATTAAATGCCCTGACGGCAGCTCTGACAATAACAGCCCTGACAAGTGACAGCTCTGACATAAAGTCAAAATAATGACTCTGACATGATGGAGTGTTCCTAGGAAAACAAAGAAAATCTTTGTTACAGCTGGCACGATCCATCGACCCTGAAGCTCCCTATGCGGCTGCTACGTTCATGCGGCTGTCATGCTCATACGGCTGCCACATTCATGCGGCTGCCATGGTCATGCGGCTGCCATCTTCATGCGGCTGCCACTCCTGTGTGACTGCCACTCCCTTATGCGGCTGCCATCTTCATACGGTTGTCCACTCTCATGCGGCCACCACCTTCATGCGGCTGCTACCTTCATACGGCTAGGATTGTGAAGGGGCCACCTGTATGCGGCTCACTTAGAGGCCACACTCATGCGGCTCTGTCAGACGAGACACATGGCGATCCTCATGACAGTTGAGACACGTGGCTGTTTTATCCCCTTGGAATTATGGCTGCTCGCAAATCATAACAACCAAATTTATTATAATCATCATAATTACTCAGATCAAATCAGATTTGTTGTAATTAAGCAAATTGAATACGTGGCGGGAGATCCGAGCTCGTCATGACAAATTATGAAGATTCATTACAATCAGCATTAATTGCCCATACGGATTTGGCGCAATCAAGAATTAACTGCCCAGATGTAATGCAATCAAGATTAATAGTCCAGATGATTGACCGCCGACTTTTCAAGGGAGGAATCATTGCAAACCCTAATGATCACACCCCTACTTCTATAAATAGCAAGGTGCCATTCTCTTGCAAACGGTGGAGACCTGGAGACCCGGAGAACTGAAGAATTGGGGAGAAAAAGAGAAGGAGAATTCCAGAGAGAAGGAGACTCTCTCCATCCGGCTGGACACACAGAGAGATAAAGGCACGCACAGAGGATTCTTTCCACGCATCCCGAGAGCATTTCTTCACCAGAGCCAAGGCTACGTCCGATGTCCAAGGAGTAAGGCAGAGCTGCCGTCGCTTTTTCGAGACTCTACCATCACCCCCAGAATCAAAAATAAACAATCGTACTTAGATTGTTGTATCTAGGTTTTCGTCCCTAGGCTTTCTTTGTACGAGCGAGTTTGTATTATGAGTCTAAGTTCAGTCCTCCTATATAATTGTTCTGTACTTTTACAATCAATGGCAAACATGTGGATGAGATCCTAGACTTCTAATCCTATTCGCAGGCTTGCTTGGTACGGTAAAGTAACCAAATAATTTATCTCTACCTGCATGGGCCACCACAAAAATATGTAATGCCCCAGTCCCAAAATACGTAGGACTAGGAACGTATACATGCCAGCTGTATTCATACGATGTACATAGGCCTCGTATGGATATATAAGTTGTAAAATACAGTAGAACCATAACTAATCTCATCCACACAAAAATAAATGAATAAAAGATATCATATAATGATAATAAATTGTCTTGATACAATATGTTGGGCGGAGACAAATCCACTACCAACAAGTAAAGGAAATATAAATGAGAAAGAAATAATTTTTTTGGCGAACGAAGCGAAGACGATCCAAGTACAATCATCCTCGAAGAAATAGCGATAATCACGGCTAGAGCTAGAACACCTGCGAAAGACAAGAGCACACACCTGGCGAGATAACCAGGTCCTCAGAGGGACGTAACAAGACACATAATATCATGCCATAAATTGAATATAGTTAGCTAAACAGAAAATTTCATATGTCTAAACAATTAAAGGTCCTTAACCCTTCTATGTGCAAATGCATTTTGAAGACAACGTTCCACACAAGGGCTTCCGAGACTAGAAATACGGCACGTTAGCGTTTCAACCGAGGTACTAGTGGCATCTAGAGAAAAATAAATAAATGCACGGCACACTAGTCTCTCGGGTGAGTTACTAACGGCAGCTAGAGGAAAGTAAATGCACGGCACATTTGTGTTTCAACCGAGGCACTAGTGGCATCTAGAGGAAAGTAAATAAATGCACGATGTACTAGCTCTCGGCTGAGTCACAAATAGCAGCTAGAGAAAAATAAATGTGTGAAAGCCCCTGCGCCTAATAACTATCTTCACCCTCCCCATGCACTACTCGTGTTGAATCCATACCACGATATTTCTAATAACCGCTAAGTCTTCTTGACAACTATATTAGCAGTTATATCCTAATGCTCGTCCTGTACGCACCGATGTACGGTCGGTACGCAAGTCCGAATCTATATGAGACACGTGACATCGTGGTACACAAGTATCGGCCCATGAATGCGGCACAAACAAAGGTGGTCTCTTAACTCTAGGCTAAATGCATAAAGAAAACTAAAATATAAAAATTTACAGCTACATAGGATTTTGAAAGAACAACTTATAAGAAATAAAACATGCATGATATTGAGCAAGAAATTAAACAGTAAAGGCAAGGTGTCTTGCCTGGTGCTGACGTCTTGTATGGTACGACGATCATGATAATGTCCAGATAGTCCAAAGCCATGGTTGTTGTGAAGAGGTGAACAATCGTGAGGAAATAAGAATGTGTGATTAGATTAGTCATGGTCAAGAACTTGATTTGAAGGAAATAAGTATTTATATATATTTCTTAGGAAATAGTTATAGCATTTAAAAATATATTTATTAGCCAAAATATTTTAGATAGGTACTTGAAAATAATCGATATATATATATATATATATATTTTTTTTCTTTTTTTTTCGATATATATATATATATATATATATATATATATATATATATATATATATATATATATATATATATATATATCGTTTTTAGGAAACTACATTTTTATTATATATCTAGATAAAGACTTGAAGAAAACGAAAAAATCATTTTTAACCTAAATTGTAAGTTCGTAAAAATATGAATTTATTGGTAGAAAAACTAGATTTTATTAGCTAGATAAGTATTCGGAAAAAAAAATGATACTAGAATTTATTTTACAATTTGGGAAGCTATATTTATATTTTTAGTAACAAAATTTGTATAAGAAATTAAATACTAAAATGATAAACCATATTTTTTTATACATATTTATAAATATTTATACATGTCCATTTCTAATTCCTATTAATATCCTTAATAGTAAAATAATAATAATAATATTATTAATAGTAATAATAATAATAATAATAATGATAATAACAGTATTAATAATACTAATACTAATACTACTAATAATAATAGAAATAATAATGATAATAACAGTATTAATAATACTAATACTAATAATACTACTAATAATAATAGAAATAATAATGATAATAATAATAATAATAATAATATATTAATAACCTTAGTAATTAACACCTTCCCCATTTCCCATCCATTGATACTGAGGGAGAGAGAGAGAGATAGAAAAGAGGAAGAAATGGGAGAGGAGGGACCACATGAGGGGAACACCGGCACGGGCGCTCCGGCGGTGCTCGGAGGGCGCAGAGGCGGAGATGCGGAGGTTAGGGTTTCCGCGGCAGTTTGGAGGGCGGAGGTGGCGCCGGTGGTGGCGCGGAGGATCGACGCTGGCGGAAGGGGGTTCACCGGAGGAGACTAAGCGGGGGCGGCGGCTCGGCTCCGTATCTGCGCGGACGGAGGCGCTGGGGCGGCGAGGTTCGGAGGGCGGCGGTCGGTGCTCTTGGCAACGCGGCCGGGGGTCTCGGCGAGATACGGCCACGCGGGGAGCAGACGTCCGGTCGGTGGAGGCGAAAAGAAGGTCGGAGAGACGAGGAGCGGGGTTGTCGGCCGGCGTGATGCTGGCGGAGGCGCACGGCGGCTGCATCCAGGTGCGGCACAGCGGCGGAGGGTTTGGCTACGGGCGGAGCTCGCGGCCAGGCAAGAGTGTCGTCGGCGCGGCGGCTTTGGGTAAGGGTTTCTTCTTCTGTTCTTGGAGTGGTGGTAGTTTTTGCGGCGGTGTGGATGGCCGGGTCAGGGTTTGGGGCTTATGCGGGCTGTCGGGTGGTGCTGGGTTTTTGCTAGTGGTGGTGTCGGGTTCTGGTATGGCCTTTAATGTTGATGATGATGGTGGTTGACGGTGATGTGTCGATTGGTAGGGGAGAGGAGACATGAGAGGTGTTGAGCGGTGGGTCGACGACGATAGTGCTGATGATGCTGGGAATAGCCGGAAGTGGTGATTCGCGGCCAGGGTTTGGGACACGGCCAGAGGAAATTAGGGACGGAGATGGTGCATGGTCAGGTGGCCGCTACTTAGGTGTCGCCGAAGGTGGTGCAGTGCTTGTAGGGAGGAGGGTTGGTCGAAACAACAATTTCGTATCGGACACGAGGAATTGTATACTGCAATATTATAATATTGTAAATAAGACAGAAAAGGATATGGCGGGCACTGACATGGACACATTGACACGACGATGATGGTGGCTGCAGCGTAATTGTAAGGAGGAGGTGGAGGTCAGGGCTACGTTAATGGTGGAGCCGGGGCCGTCGGACGCGGATAGGAAAAACTACTGTATTTGTAACAAAATAGAAATATAGTGGATGACAAGAGGACACGGACATGATGCACGCACGATAAAATGTTTAGTGTTGATGGAATTGGTTTAGTAAAAAAATTATGTGGAGGAGTACCTCTCCTTATATAGGAGGTGGGAATTCCCACTTGGATAAGGATTAGGATTTAAACCCAACAAAATAATTCAATTTAAATCAAATCTAAATTCAATTTAAATTCTAATTTTTAAATCTAGATAATGTAGACTCAAATTAAATATAAATTCTACCTTTAAACTATTTAAATTAAATCCATAAAATTAAATCGAAATTTAAAATGGCCCCAATAACTTCCAAATATATTTTTCAAAATACCAATAATAAAAATTTCAAAAATAATAAATATTTTTAAATATCTTTTTGAATAATAAAATATTAATATTAATAAATCTCAAAAATTACATTTTTATTTAAAAATAAACTAATAAAGTATTTAGGAAATATATACGTATGCACAAGGAATATTATTTATTATTAATAACTATTTATAAACAAAAGATTTTTTATAAATAAATAAAATAATGGACTTGAAAATGTTGGTATGATAGCTAAAATAATTATTACATACATTATTTTAAAACTATAAAATAATAAATAAAAATATTTTTCTAAAAATATGTACGCTCGCACATATTCGCACTCGTCGAGCAAATTCGATAATAACGAAATTTCGTGCGCGACGTACACTGCAACTACGCAACGTACAAATACAAAAAAAATCAGTACCAAATTTATATAAAAAATATAGTAGAAATTTAGGGGTTTTACACCTCTCTACTTCTTATTGACACTTCCTAGACTCCACTACTCTCATATAACCCCATAGGTACCTACTTGGGTCTGTCAGACATATGGGTGGTTTATTTTGTTGGTTCCCTGCTATTTGTCACTCCAGACATTACCTGGGTATAGGACTAGTCTATACAAGCTCTCCCTACTTGCTGACCTGGTCTCCTTGCCCATGACACACATTGGGTTGATACCTCACGTGTCAACTGTTCTTTGATAACACGTGTACCCTGTTCATAACTTAATGTTGTTCAAAAGTAATGCTTAGCTCTTATGAGGTAATGGCAGCACTGATGTTACTATTTAGTTTTTCACTCAACTTATGGAGTCCTTCCCTCTGCTCTGTTGCCAATAGAGGTTAACTTCATGTACAAATTAGTTCCACTAACATGTACTACTTAATAGTTATAGCCCATTTTTCTAGTTGTTGCCATGCTATCCCATATAGTATTTTTTCCCCTCTTTGTTCATCTGGTCATTATCCTATTGTTAGCAGTAGGTAGTGACTACTGCTGCTGTATTTAAGAATGCATACTTGTGGCTTGGCAATCCCCCCATGGGTACTTACTTCGATTCCTGTCACTCCTCATGCAGGATTCAAAACTTCTCTAACACTTGGTGGATTACTATACACATGTTCAATTGACACTTCTCCTATGTGATATAATTCTAGTCACTAACCTGGACCAGTTCACCTACTTTTAATGTCTACAGATATCTATATTGCAGGGAAAAGGCACACTATAAACTAACCTGGTATGTCCATCTATTGGTCTTACTCGAGTGATGCACTTGCCAACCTAGGATTCTATTTCCTGCCACTAATAACCTGTGGCAGGGTATACTGTTGCCACTGTAAGGCTCAGATCAGAGATGACCATTCTGGGGGTGGGTGGCCCTGTACATTTGTTATATGATCTGCTCTTCATTAGTCATTGCTACAAGAGGTCCAATTTCTGATACTCTTCTCATACTCGTACACTCCTTGGTACTCAACTGATAACAAGAAGTAGGCTAAAAGCCACATGTGATTGGTATCCTATTGTATAACAGATATCTCACAATGTGACTCCCAGTTAAAGTATAGATTTAAATACTAAGTGGCTCTATGAATATAAGCTATTGTAAACCCCTATTTTTTTATTTAAATTTTTTATAAATTATTTTATATGTGTTACATTTTATTGTTATTTTATGAATTTAGTTATGACTAGTTTAAATTATATAATTAATGTGTGTGTGATAATGTATGATTGTGTGTGCATGCTTGATTTTATTTAAAATATAGTCTCTCAAATTTTAGTATGTTTTAGATAATTAATATTATTTTTCTAGGATTTTTTACTTATATGGGCTTGATTAGGAGATTATATATATAGATATATATATAAGAATAATTATTAAGATGTTTTTGTAAAAAAAAAAGGGGCAAGGTGGGCCAGCCCACCTCAGCCACAGCCAACTCACCTTCGTGAGTTAAATCTGAGCCTCCGTATTCTTAGTTTTATTAGGAGTTAGCAGCGGCAGCAGTATTTATACTGCTCCGCAACCGAAACCCTAACCCCCCATATCTCTTCTCCCTCCTGAAGCCCCCTCGACCTCGAACCCCCGGCGAACCACCCCGACGCCCTGAGAGCCGCCACCGTCAACTGGACGACCGCCGAAGAAGCTCCACAACCTGACAGCCACCATCTTGCTATGTGTTCGTGCGCGCAAGGTACTATCTTCAATCCTGTATTTCTCCCTCCGTGCTTAGCTAACTCTCGTACCGTAACTTTCTAGGGGTAACCAATATAACCATTTAGGAGTCCCTTCAATAGGATTGGAGAGTACTCGACTAGATTTCTCAGGAGATTGATTCAAATTTCCCGAGAAAACTTACGAAAAATATTATAGATGACTGCCCCAACCCCTAACTTGGAAGCCAGATTTCGATCTGTGTGTCGAGATTTTTCAGAAACTAATTGAACACATGTGAAGACAACATAACCACGATTAAAACGCAACTTGTAGATCTGTATTTCTATTTCTGTGTAAGAATTAAATCAATGCTAAACTCGTGCAAAAAACTGTTTTCAAAATAGTTAATTTCAGAGAATTTTCCCCGATATGGCACGTGCCCCGACAAACCGGGCGACGTGGTCATGCGCTATACGCATCGAAAGGCGCGTATGGACGTTGCTGACGTGTGGGAACTGACGGAACTCAGTTTCGTCGTGTGTGCGTGTAACACCCAGTTTTCCAGAAGAGGGTAATTTTAAAATTTTGTAATTATATTTATTAATTAATGATATTTATTTCATATTATAATTTTTAGTGATTTTTAATTATTTTTAAACTATTTCAATTCATGACTAGAGATTTTAGGTGTTTTGCTAGTGAACCGTAGAGACTGTCTACCCTAGAGCCTAGCCATGTGATTAGGGTATTTAGACATTTTGGGGTTATTTGATTTATTAGAATTTATTTGAATTTATGGGAATTTTTAGGAATTATTTTGGAATTGTTTAGACTAGTTTGATTTTTGACTAGTATTGACTCATGTAGACCAACCTAGGAGCTAACCCTAGTTAGTTGGCCTTGGTTAGGATTTGTGACTCTAGTCTAACCTAGCCTAATCTATGGTTAAGTCATTAGAACCTATTTAGCTATAGAAATTAGAAAGCCATAAGCCATGACTTATGACTTAGAGTCTTTATTAATTAAATCTACCTTAGCCTTTGTAACTTGGCCCAAGGCCCAATGTTTTGGCAAAACCCTAACCCTAAGGATGTATGGCCGGCCACCTATTTGCCTAGGGATCCCCACCATATAAAACCCCTCCTAAAATCTAGGGTTGCCTCTTTCTTAGGAAAAGCCCTAATTTCAAGGAGGTTAGTTTTATTGTATTTTGATTTCTAGAACTCCTTTCCTCTTTCTTTTTCTTTCTAAATTGTTCCAATAGGTCCTGATATGACTGTTATTGTTGTTGTTAAGGTCTCATCTCAGTTTGTAGTTGTTTTGGATTGATTGGGTCATCAAGTGGAGAGCATTGAATAGGAGGTTTTCCATTGGAAGTTCATCAAGAGGTAACTCACTCAAATCTCTATGGATTTTCAATTAGTCTTCATGTATAGGAAGCCCTAAGGGTCCTCCTAAGGTCTGGATAGGATTCGTATCGAGTATCAGTGGTTTCGTGTCCGTTCTGGACACGTTTCAGAAACTGGACAGAGTGTTCGACGAAATGCCTCAAAGGGCATTTCGATCGGGTTTGTCCAATGTTTTTGAATAGGAAATAAGGTTTTGATCTGGTTTATGGGTTCTTGTCCTTATGTCTTAGTTTTCGTGTCGCTGTGTGTCGGTTTTGTGGTGTGGACACGCGCGTGTATACGCTCGCGCCGTGCTACAGGGATCCCCTACTACTCGGGCCCTGTAGCGGACACGACACGTATTTGTTTGACACAAAACTCGACACGAGCCATGGGGCACTGGCTGAAATGCCACGTGTCAAGTCCCACGTGTCCCCGCGTCGTGTCGAGGGAGATATCAGCAGTGCACGTGTTTTGTACTGTTCTGTGCACTGTTTAATATTTGCCACTGATACGCGTGTGTAAATCGGACACGCGGACACTGGGACACAGGGCAGGTCGACCTAGACCTAGCCCTAGTATAGGGGTACACAGGTGCACGAGCTTGTGTCCTACCATGTGCTGTGTCGTGTGCACGACACGCGTGCACACGTGTACGAGGAACAAGCACAATATGCACTGTTTTGTAAACTGTTTGAATGGACACGTTTGTGTCCACTTGGGTGGACACAAACCGCTTGTGTAGCATGCACTCTTTATGCTTAATTGTTACCAACCTCTGTAATTGCATTTTAATTCAAATTTTATTATTAAATTGTCATTTTCTATTTTTCTGAAACACATGGTATCAGTCCATTTCCTTCCTGATTTCAGTTTGCAAAATTGAATTTGTCTGATGATTTTAACCTTTGTAATGATGTTAAATACTGAGTTTAGATTCTAAATATGTTCCCCTATATGTTATCTTGCTATGGTAAGAAATTGATGTAGAATTAATGAGTTTTGGACTGGAAACTGGGAAATACCAGTTTGCATTCTCAGTTTGGGTTATGAACTGATTTTTCCTTTTTCCCTTAGATAATGTGTTGTTCAATTATGATAGAAACCTGGAAATTCATTGGGGACTGTTTGAGTATTTGCTTTGTGAAATGTAATGTGCATATCCTGTAGGAAATCATGAGTAAACCTGAGATGACTAACCTATAAAGCCTGATAAGATGTAAGAGTAACATAACTGATTCTTCTTTTCCTTTTCTGAAATTATTTTACTCCTTGTTCACTGTCTCAGTTTCCACTGTTATATTCCTGCCATGTTAGGATAGTTGAATGTTGGGTTGACAATTAGGTTTGAATTAGAACTATATCCAACTGTCATATAGTCACTGTTTGTGTATGTTTCAACTGATTTTTGTTTTGAAGATAAAACTGAGAATGTGTTATTCACTGTTTAATTCATGTTACTTCATGTTTATGATTCCATTTCGGTTTTCAATGAGCAGTAGGAATTCGAAGTATGGTTGGGAATTGAGTTAACTGTTAACTAAAATCTGAGAATTAGTTTCCAGTTGCACATAACCTGAGAAATGAGGTATACATTGTCTTCCATTTGACTGAACTGAGTTTTAGATTGGTTTATAATGTTTTAGACTGTTTTGATTTGGTTCCTACTTCCTTTTCAGATTAGAACAGGAACTGTTAGACTGTTTTTGAAGTCCTTAGGAACTATGAATGTTTTCCTGTATTGAAGCAAAATCTGAGAATAAGTTCAACCTGGAATTGATTTACACTGTCCTTTCCTTTCACTGATTGTATGTTCCTGTGACACTGGAACACAACACATACATTCTCCCCAGTTTTCACTCATTGTTAATTGGTTGTTGTAACCTGTTTTGGTCTAGTATTGAGTTTGGTTCTTTGTTCATTCCTGAACTGGTTGATAGAGAGACTGATAGCAGTAGGCACTGTTAGCCATGTTTACTGCATTTGCACACATATTTTTCCCCTCTCTATCACTGGATGTATTCTTGCACACTAGTTTACATACACACTGTTGAATATTGCACTGTTTTCATGTGCCACATTACACACACACACACCATAGCAGTTTTCACACTGTCCTCCTCACTATTTTACCTTTCCTGCATATATGAAATTCCTGTATTACCTCACACAACCACCTGCCACTAATTTCCCTTCCTGTCACTTATAGCCCTATCACACACATATATTTACTCATGTTTCCTATTTGCCTACCTAATGTAGAGTACATTAATGAACCTCTAATATATGTGTCTATATATATGCAATGTATTTATATTGTAGGTTAATATATACATTGTGATGTATGTTCCTATATATATGAATATGGTTTTATATAGATGGCCACATATGTGTATTGATTGGGGGATGCCATGATAGTAGGCTCATGGGTTGTATGGGTTATGCAAGTTCATGTTTGTGCCATATGTGTATACTTGGATATTATTATAATAGGCATGTATACACTTGTGTTGAGAATAGGCCTAGGTAGTTTGGTATAGCTTGGTAAGCCTAGATAGGGCTTGTACAACATTATTAGACTTAGTATAGCCTAGTTAGACTTGTAGACCTAGGTTTGACTTCTTGGTTGACCAGGGTTGACCAAGAGTTGACTTTGGCCTAGATTGACCTAGAATCATGTAGAATGCATAGCAGAGATTCATTTTATCATTTTAGACTTGTTGTGACTTGTGCTGTTCTGATTAGGAGCTAGACACCACTCCTCGGACGGTACTTTTCATATTGGACACTCAAATACAGGCGAGTACATTCTCTGATCATTTCATATCCAGCTTAGAATTATTTTCCTGCATTAAATTACTTTAATTGATACTGGCACGTTGGTCACACGGATTGGAACTATATGGATCCCACCTTGAGATGTTATCCTTAGGGAGCATCGGGTACTCTATGTTATGTGCATTTCACTTACATAGCGTATCACTATGCTTCGTTGATTCTTTGATCACTTGTGACATATACTCTTATGATCACAGAGTTTTCCTGGAATCCTTATCCCATTTATGGGACTACTATGTACCACCTTCGGGGTCTACCACCTTCGGGGTCTACCACCTTCGGAGGCTTACCACCTTCGGGGTCTACTACCCTTCGGGGGCTGTTACATAGAATCATAACATAATCTGGTTGGATCCTTGTGTATTAATTGGGGGTACGGGGGAGTATAAATAGCCATGTGAACAATTCCAAAGTAGAATAGCCATATACGCCTCTTTAGTATAGCCATGTACAAATCAAGCCGTTCACATGTCGACTTTGTGCTCTAAATCACTAGTCACTGGTAGCTCTTTATTTATAGTAGATATTTCTATTACAGTTCTCTCTCTGTTTACTTACTGCATTTCTTCAGTATCTATATCTTACTTTACTGCATGATTATATTTTCTAACCTGCTATGAACTGTTGAGATGTACTGTACTCGCTCCTGTCCTGACTGGACCTGTTGAAAATATTACAGAGGACGAGGAGGAGGCCTGGAAGGATACCATCTACGGGACAGCTCTAGCTGAGGACATCACCCCACAGCCTAGACTAGTTTAGTTAGGCCTTATCTTACTTTTATTTTGTCTTGAGTCTGTTTAGCTAGACCTTACTTCTGTTCAGAGATGTTGAGTTGTATATATTCTTTTATATTCAGTAGCTGAGATATGTACTCTGGATATTTGCTGGGATTTTATCTTAGTCTATTGTATCTTCTACTTTTCCTTGAGTTCTATATCATATCGTGTTTCCTTCCTCCTTAGTCGTGATTGAGTTCATTTACTGCTTAGTATTATATTGCTAGATGTATGTTGACCTAAGACAGCGTTCTACCGCCGACACTACGGCGTAGGCTGGGCGTTGTTACGTTCTCGTACCCTCACAGTGGGTATGGATCGTGACAGTGCGCGACGAAATCAGTCCGTATCCGTCAAGATACCCCCGTATCGTCAATTTACAAACTTTGCCCTAACTTCGTGTACAGTCGTCGATTTGAGACAAAACTTGCGCCAATAGTTCTGGATCGAAATTTTGGTCCTGTGTGCCAAGTTTGGTTCAATTCTGAGAATGTCGAATCGAAACCCTTTTTGGCGGGCCTACGACCCACTCAAATGGGCGATTTTGTACGCGGCTCATCGGAATCCAAAATTGGACATACCATTGAGTTCCTTTCATCAAACTGAATTCGTAGACATGTAGTTTGACGACTTTAGAGACCATAGACTTTGGCACACGTTTCGGTACAAAGCAGGTCCAACGGCGGACATCGTTTTGACCCAAAATTATGATTTTGTCCCTGTTCCAAAATTAGACTTTTGGATAGACGTTTCCTAGGTATATCTTTTACACCGAGTGTATTTTGATGTTTGTTTCAGCGTCCGGAGTTGTTTGGAGATTGTGACGTTTCTTGGCTGACAATATGATTTTCGGGACTTGCCACTTTGCACCATCAGGCAAGATACCTTGCCACTTTACTCTGTGATTATTATATTCTTATTTTCAGTTGTTATTTTCAGCATTTCTTATTTCTTGATATTTAAACTGTGCATCCAAGTCACACTTGGGTGCAAGCGACTCTATCGGTCATTTTTCTCGCTTTATTTATTTCTCTTGCATTGACTTAGTCTAGTGTCCTCCCATTAATGATGAGGTATTGGTATATCTCATACGGCCTTGACACTTGCTTTACCACGTGTTGTGAGTCACATATAGGACACGTACCCGCGTAGTCGGCTGGCCACCGATACGTATGGAGCGTGCGACAGATAGGAGTAACTGCCAATAGAATTGCATGTTAGAAGACTTGGCGGTTACTAGAGGTTCATATCAGTCATGGAGATGATGATACTAGGCATTGGGTGGGGAGAACAATACCTGACGTATGGGCTTCTTTGCACTTTCCTGATTACCTGTGCGCTCCTCCGGAGACGCAGGCTCCAGGCGCCCTCTGACGTTTCCCAGAGCGTTATGGACATAGCCCCTTGCACATGGTGCCCACTGACGCTTCCAGAGCGTTATGGACGTAGGCCCCTGGTGCCCTTTACGGGAACTATGCCGATCCCATTTACAGCCAGGGCTCATGCGTCGAAGGATTGTATCTCAACTGCATATTCACAGTAGAATGGTCAAGAACCCGATTGTATGCATACCTTTTTCTCTTATTATATTATCATAGTTTATATGGCATGGTATTTTCTTGTATCTTGCTACGTCCCTCTGAGGACATGGTTATCTCTCCAGGGTTAGACGATTTTCCACAGGAGTACGGAGCGACGTTGGAGCTATCCTACATTGATGACGAGGCAGTCCCTACTAATTTCTAGTCTATTCTTTATTTGAGACATTAGCGGACATTATTTTACATCTTTTTTCTTTCTATTTTGCGGAGGTTGGACTCCGATCTTGTGAGACTATTTTTTATAGTTGTTTGGAGTGAGCATGTTCACCCGGCTATCTTTTGAGATACTTATTTATTTATTTGGACTCTATTATCTTCTGTGTTGAGCTGTGATGAGATTAGATTATATATTTCTGGCCTATGGTTATTTTATTTACAGCTTATGTGCATATATGAGGATTCCATATATTGTAGTATTCTTCGTATATGTGCAGCTGGCATGTTCACGTACTTGGTCCTACGTATTTTGGGACTGAGGCGTTACATGTTTTTGTGGTGGTCCATGCAGGTCAACGTTAATATTGTTGGGTTACATGACTGTGCCCAACAAGCCTGCATATAGGAATAAGAATATCTCATCCAGAACTATACTACGCTCCTTGACTTCCAACCTTTTTGAAACTTCCTTGATTATTTGATTTACCTCATATCTAATCTTTCCTAATATCAACTTATCTTCCTCGTGCCAACAGTATGCATTTAAGAAGCGGACGTACTTCTGCCTTGGCCCTCACATTTGGTGAAGAGGCTACTCCGGAAGGACAGAATCCTCCTATGACTCCAGCGACACCATACCAGCCAGGACAGTCGCAGCCTACTACGACACCGACGACGGAGTACCCAGAGATCGCAGCACCCTCAGGCAGCCAGGCTGGACAGACCACTACCATGCCACCGGAAGGAAATGTACCACTGCCTCCACCACCACCATTCCCTCAGCAGTTTTCTCCACAGTCGGGACCTCAGATGCCTCCACCACCGACTGATGGGAGCCCTACTTCTCAGTTTATGTACGCCATGATGCAAGCTCAGTGGCAGCAGACTGAGCTGATGAGACAGACGATGATGGCAACATTAGCTAGACCTCCACCATCACCACCAGTACCAGTACCAGCACCGGCTCTGCATCCTTATGAAGGCTATATCAAGAATTTCACAGATATAAACCCCAAGGCCTTTAGAGGAACAAAGAAGCCATTAGAGGTGTCACAGTGGCTTATTAGTACAGAGAAGCTACTGAAGGCATCCCAGTTGCCAGCTCGAGATTGGATGACAGCAGTAGACCTACTGTTAGAAGATAATGCTCACTGGTGGAAGGCAGAAGAGAGACGATTAGGCACTAGGATCACCTAGAAGCAGTTCTATGATGTATTTTATGAGAGATTCTTCCCTATTCATGTTCGAGACGGTCTCTATGACCAGTTCCTTCATCTGAAGCAAGGGAATATGACAGTTGATGAGTATTACTCAGAGTTCAATCGCCTGAGTTGATTTGGTGCATGATTGATTCCGACGGAGTTAGAGAAGGCGAGGAGATTTCACCAGGGGCTGGCACCAGAGCTCAAGTCTTATACGACTACCCAGTCCTGAGTCTCCCATTCAGCTGTACTGGAAGAAGCTCGTGCTCAGGAGATTCTTCGCAAGGAGCAGCAGCAGACCTCGAGACGTCATACTCCAGCAGTTACACCAGCCCGAGCTACTCAGAGTGGACCTATTAGGAGGGCCACAGGACAGTTCCAGCAGAGGCCCTCACCTTACCAGAAGCCCGTTTGCCATTACTGCGGAAAGCAAGGACATCTCCAGAATGACTGCAGGACTCGCCTTGGATTGTGCTTGAGATGTGGATCCAATCAGCATATGCTCAAGGACTGTCCGGAGCAACAGGCGATAGTACATGCTCGGCAGAACCCGAGGCCTACAGCCCCAGCTCTTCCAGCACCACGGCCTGTAGTAGGAGCACCTCGTCCACCATTGCCTCCCGAAGGCGTACAGTACAACAAGGCCAGAGCTCAGGGCCCAGGACAGAATTATGGGCAGGTATTCTCACTTGCTGTTGAGGATATAGAGGCAGAGGCAGAGGTTATAGCAGGTATGGTTTTAGTTGCATCTTTTCCTGCTATTACATTATTTGATACTGGAGCCACGCATTCATTTATAGCCACTAGTTTTGCCACTAGACACAATATCCCCATCACACCCTTAGCTAAGAATGTTAAAATCCTTACTGGAGGAGGAGTTGTACCTGTTAGTGGTGTTTGTAGACTTTGTCCTATAGTGATAAGTGGCAGAGAGATGATGGCACGACTTCTTGTATTCCCTATGCCGACATTTGATGTGGTTCTTGGAATGGACTGGTTGAGCCAGCATTTTGCTCTCATAGACTGCCATAGGAGCAGTATTATCTTTAGACCACCGAATGCGACAGAGTTTGAGTTCACCAAAGAAGACGGAGAGAGTTGTGATGCACCCGCATCAGGGACTCATATGATGATGCATGACACCCCTCAGCACCCTATCATCACCGAGTTCGAGGATGTATTCCCCGAGGAATTGCCAGGGCTGCCACCTGACCGAGACATTGAGTTTTCCATTGAGCTTATTCCGGGAGCCGAGCCTATTTCATCTCGAGTATATCGTCTGGCACCCAAGGAGTTGGTAGAGATGAAGACGCAGATTGATGACTTATTGGAGAAGGGCTTTATTCGTGCTAGTACGTCACCGTGGGGAGCACCCGTTCTTTTTGTGCCTAAGAAAGATGGGACAGTGCGCATGTGCATCGACTACAGAGCATTGAATGCAGTGACAGTGAAGAACAAGTATCCCTTGCCGCGTATAGACGATCTATTTGATCAATTGAGTGGAGCAAAAATATTCTCCAAGATTGACTTACGATCAGGCTATCACCAATTGAAGGTTCGGAAGGAGGACATTGCAAAGACAGCTTTTCAATCAAGGTATGGACACTACGAGTTCTTGGTCATGCCTTTCGGTTTGACCAATGCTCCCGCAGTTTTTATGAATTCAATGAACAAGATCTTTCACCAGTACTTGGATAAATTTGTAGTAGTCTTTATAAATGATATCTTGATTTACTCTAAGAGTCAAGAGGAGCATGAGCAGCATCTACGGATAGTTTTGGGAACGATGAGGAATGAGCAACTTTTTGCAAAGCTTAGCAAGTGTGATTTCTTTCTCAAGGAGGTATCATTTCTTGGTCATATTATTACAGGTGATGGTATATCAGTGGACCCAGAGAAGATCACAGCAGGCAAATCATGGCCCGCTCCCACATCAGCTTCTGAGGTAAGAAGTTTCTTTGGACTTGTGGGTCGTAGAAGATTTCTCTCGAATAGCGGGGCCTATGACTCGATTAACTTGCAAGGATCAGGAGTTTGTATGGACAGACGAGTGTCAAGCCGCATTTGATGAGTTGAAGAAGCGATTGACCACAACACCGATCTTGACACTACCATCGGGCCCGAGAGGATTTGTGATCTACAACGACGCATCCGAAAGAGGATTAGAATACGTATTGATGCAGCACGGTCGTGTAGTAGCATATGCATCACGACAGTTGAGGGTGCAACGAGAAGAATTATCCGACCCACGATCTAGAGCTCGCAGCGGTTATCTTTGCTTTGAAGCTATGGAGATACTACTTGTACGGTGAGAAGGTTGATATCTACACTAATTATAAGAGCCTCAAGTACGTGTTCACACAAAAAGAGTTAAACATGTGACAGCGACGTTGGTTGGAGTTGATGAAGGATTACGAGATCGAGCTTCATTATCATCCGGGCAAGACTAATGTCGTGGCAGACGCATTAAGCCGTAAGCCCATGGCACACTTTTTGACTACGCAGAAGGAGTTGATTAGAGACTTGAAGCAGCTTGGTATTGAGGTAGTATTGCCTGGAGCAGACGGCGTATTAGCCAACCTCCAAGTACAATCATCATTGGTAGAGCGCATCAAGGCAGCATTGCCCAATGATGCTAGATTTCGACGGCTCAAAGAGAGGACGAAAGCAGGAGAGCAGACAGGATTGAGGATCCACCCCGATGGGACATTGCGATGTGGTGATCGCATTTATGTTCCCATTGGAGAGCTACGGCAGGAGCTGATGGCAGAGGCTTACAGTTCGACTTACTCTATTCATCCCGGAGGAACCAAGATGTATCATGACTTACGACAGTATTATTGGTGGCACAGAATGAAGCGAGAGATAGCTTATTTCGTTGCCAAGTGCTTGGTATGTCAATAAGTGAAGGCGGAACACCAGAGGACGGCCGGATTATTGCAGCCGCTATCCATTCCCGAGTGGAAGTGGGAGCACATTACTATGGATTTCGTCACGAGTTTTTCTCAGAGTCCTAGGGGACATGACGCAGTATGGGTGATTGTTGATAGACTTATGAAGTCAGCCCATTTCTTACCTTTTAGAGTGGGCCAGTCAACAGAGGTATTGGCAGAGATGTATATGGAACAGATTGTGAGATTATACGGTGTGCCTGTTAGTGTTGTGTCGGACCACGACTCGAGATTTACCTCGCACTTTTGGAAGAGCATGCAAGAGAGTTTGGGCACACGGTTGAATTTTAGCACGGCGTACCATCCGCAGACAGACGGCCAGTCGGAGCGCACCATTCAGACGCTAGAGGATATATTGAGAGCGTGCATGCTTGACTTTGGCGGTTCATGGGAGGACCATCTTCATCTTGTTGAGTTTTTCTACAACAATAGCTATCAAGCGAGCATTCAGATGGCTCCGTTTGAAGCATTGTATGGTAGGAAGTGTCGGTCTCCTGTTTGTTGGAGCGACATAAGAGAGCGACAACTATTGGGTCCCGAGTTGGTCTTGAGCACAGTGGAGACAGTGAAGAAAATTCAGGGCCACCTGCGAGCAGCGCAGGATCGTCAGAAGCAGTGGGCAGATAATCGTCATCGACCCTTGGAGTTCAAAGAGGGCGACCATGTGTTCTTGAAGATATCCCCCACTAGAGGCACGATTCGATTCGGAGGACGTGGCAAGTTGAGTCCAAGGTAACATCGGGCCTTTCGATGTCTTGGAACGTGTTGGAGAGGTTGCCTATAGATTGGCTTTGCCACCGTCGCTAGAGGGAGTGCATGACGTATTCCATGTATCTCAGCTGAGAAGGTACGTGGCGGACGACAATCATGTGCTTGATCACTCCGAGATCACAGTTGGACCGAGTTTGTCGTATGAAGAGCAACCAGTAGGTATCCTCGATCGCCGAGTGAATGTGTTACGAAATTAATCTATTCCATTGGTTTGCGTGGCATGGAAGCATCATTCGTCAAGGGAGTCTACTTGGGAGCGCGAGGACGACATCCGAAATCGCTACCCGCATTTGTTCGAAGACGAAGGTATGTCTTGCATTTTAAGCTCTTAAATTACTGTTAATTTCCTTGCATTGCATTTGATCCCCCAACCTTAGTTTAATTTCGAGGACGAAATTCTTTTAAGTTGGGTTGGATGTAAACCCCCATTTTTTTATTTAAATTTTTTATAAATTATTTTATATGTGTTACATTTTATTGTTATTTTATGAATTTAGTTATGACTAGTTTAAATTATATAATTAATGTGTGTGTGTGATAATGTATGATTGTGTGTGTGCATGCTTGATTTTATTTAAAATATAGTCTCTCAAATTTTAGTATGTTTTAGATAATTAATATTATTTTTCTAGATTTTTTTACTTATATGGGCTTGATTAGGAGATTATATATATAGATATATATATAAGAATAATTATTAAGATGTTTTTGTAAAAAAATAATAATAAAAGGGCAAGGTAGGCCAGCCCACATAGGACCAGCCCACCTCAGCCGCAGCCAACTCACCTTCGTGAGTTAAACCCGAGCCTCCGTATTCCTAGTTTTATTAGGAGTTAGCAACGGCAGCAGTATTTATACTGCTCCGCAACCGAAACCCTAACCCCCCATATCTCTTCTCTCTCCTGAAGTCCCCTCGACCTCGAACCCCCGATGAACCACCCCGACGCCCTGAGAGCCGCCGCCGTCAACTGGACGACCGCCGGAGAAGCTCCACAACCCGACAGCCACCATCTTGCTCTGTGTTTGCGCGCGCAAGGTACTGTCTTCAATCCTGTATTTCTTCCTCCGTGCTTAGCTAACTCTCGTACCGTAACTTCCTAGGGGTAACCAATATAACCATTTAGGAGTCCCTTCAATTGGATTGGAGAGTACTCGACTAGATTTCTCAGGAGATTGATTCAAATTTCCCAAGAAAACTTGCGAAAACTATTATAGATGACTGCCCCAACCCCTAACTTGGAAGCCAGATTTCGATATGTGTGTCGTGATTTTTCAGAAACTAATTGAACAACATATGTGAAGACAACATAACCACGATTAAAATGCAACTTGTAGATCTGTATTTCTATTTCTGTGTAAGAATTAAATCAATGCTAAACTTGTGCGAAAAACTATTTTCAAAATAGTTAATTTCAAAGAATTTTCCCCGATACGGCACGTGCCCCGACAAACCGAGCGACGTGGTCGCACGCTATATGCATCGAAAGGCGCGTATAGACGTTGCTGACATGTGGGAACTGACGGAACTCAGTTTCGTCGTGTGTGCGCGGCAAAATCAGTCCGTATCCGTCAAGATACCCCCGTATCGTCAATTTACAAACTTTGTCCTAACTTCGTGTACAGTCGTTGATTCGAGACGAAACTTGCACCAACAGGTCCGGATCGAAATTCTGGTCCTGTGTGCCAAGTTTGGTTCGATTCTGAAAAGGTCGAATTGGAACCCTTTTTGGCGGGCCTGCGACCCACTCAAACGGGCAATTTTATACGCGGCTCATTGGAATCCAAAACTGGACATACCTTTGAGTTTCTCTCATCAAACTGAATTCGTAGACATGTAGTTTGACGACTTTAGAGACCATAGACTTTGGCACACGTTTCGGTGCAAAGCGGGTCCAACGGTGAACATCGTTTTGACCCGAAATTACGATTTTGCCTCTATTCCAAAATTAGACTTTTAGACAGACGTTTTCTAGGTATATCTTTTACACCGAGTGCATTTTGATGTTTGTTTCAGCGTCCGGAGTTGTTTGGAGATTGTGACGTTTCTTGGCTGACATTGTGATTTTCGGGACTTGCTACTTTGCACCATCAGGCAAGATACCTTGCCACTTTACTCTGTGATTATTATATTCTTATTTTCAGTTGTTATTTTCAGCATTTCTTATTTCTTGATATTTAAACTGTGTGTCCAAGTCACACTTGGGTGCAAGCGACTCTATCGGTCGTTTTTTTCGCTTTATTTATTTCTCTTGCATTGACTTAGTCTAGTGATCTCCTATTAATAATAAGGTATTGGTATATCTCATATGGCCTTGACACTTGCTTTACCACGTGTTGTGAGTCACATGTAGGACACGTACCCGCGTAGTCGGCTGGCCACCGATACGTATGGAGCGTGCGACGGATAGGAGTAACTGCCAATAGAATTGCATGTTAGAAGACTTGGCAGTTACTAGAGGTTCATATCAGTCATGGAGATGATGATACTAGGCATTGGATGGGGAGAACAATACCTGACGTATGGGCTTCTTTGTACTTCCCTGATTACCTGTGCGCTCCTCCGGAGACGCAGGCTCCAGGCGCCCTCTGACGTTTTCCAGAGCGTTATGGACGTAGCCCCTTGCACATGGTGCCCTTTGACGCTTCCAGAGCGTTATGGACGTAGGCCCCTGGTGCCCTTTACGGGAACTATGCCGATCCCATTTACAGCCAGGGCTCATACGTCGAAGGATTGTATCTCAACTGCATATTCACAGTAGAATGGTCAGGAACCCGATTGCATGCATACCTTTTTCTCTTATTATATTATCACAGTTTATATGGCGTGGTATTTTCTTGTATCTTGCTACGTCCCTCTGAGGACCTGGTTATCTCTCCAGGGTTAGACGATTTTCCACAGGAGTATGGAACGGCGTTGGAGCTATCCTACATTGATGACGAGGCAGTCCCTACTGATTTCTAATCTATTCTTTATTTGAGACATTAGCAGACATTATTTTACATCTCTTTTCTTTCTATTTTGCGGAGGTTGGACTCCGATCTTGTGAGACTATTTTTCATAGCTGTTTGGAGTGAGCATGTTCACCCGGCTATCTTTTGAGATACTTATTTATTTATTTGGACTCTATTATCTTCTGTGTTGAGCTGTGATGAGATTAGATTATATATTTCTAGCATGTGGTTATTTTATTTACAGCTTATGTGCATATATGAGGATTCCATATATTGGAGTATTCTTCGTATATGTGCAGCTGGCATGTTCACGTACTTGGTCCTATGTATTTTGGGACTGGGGCGTTACAGCTATCCACCCTAGGCTAATACCTCTGCCTATAAGACCCTACTCCTATTATGCATCTCCTAATATCTATAGGTGCAAGTCTGACCTGTCTATGTGTAGAGTACAGACATTAAAAATTTGACCTATAATAGCTAAGGTTGTCCTGCACAAGAACATGGTCTCTGTTGTACACCTCTTATCTGATACTTTAGTGACACATTGGTCACAGTCCTGATACTTTAGTGTTTCCCCTTGATCAATCTACCCTTACTGTTCTTACCTATCTCTCGGGTCGGGTTCAGGTCCTTAGTCCAATCCTGATATCCCCAGTCCCCACTAATCACTTCTACATTGATGCGTTAAACACATACCCCAATTTCCAGTTCTTATTACTGGTTTAAATAAATTTTAGGTGGCTTATAGGTATTTCATACTGCTAGGGTGATCTCTATGGCCATGAATGCAAAACAAAGAATCCCTTGCTCCAGTAGTACTATTGTCCTAGGTTGCAAGCATTAGGACAGTCTACTCCTATAGCCATGACCCCCATATCCTTGTGAGGCACAGGACAAACCCCAGGATTTAGCCCCCTTGCCATCCCAATAGTAACCTAGTATAGACCCCATGTGAATCTGTTACTAAGGTGTATCTTCCTTAATAACCTTCGATCTTAGACTTACTGTAAAACTTATATTATCCATTGTACACTATAACTTCATGTATCTGATACAGGGTCTAGTCTCCTTGTCTGCATCAATGTTCAGGGACTTCATATGTCTCTACCTAGGAATTTCATCAAGCATCTACCAATCCTCCCCTTTCTAGTGTTTTGGTAAAAGAAATCAGTAATTGGCAATTCGAAGAGGAAAAGTACTCACCTTTCCTTTATGGTTTGAATAGAGCTCGATGCTCCTTGGCTCCTATTCGAATGTCCTTTGCGACATGGAAGATGTAGATGGTTAGGTTTGTAGAGATTCTGGTGTCGACAGCCAACTCTCTATATATAGATGCTAATCCTGATAGGTCTTGGATTTTGAAGGGATTTGAAGGAAGACATTTGAATATGATATGGGCTCACCTTGTCTAATTTGAATAGAGGAAGAGATGTGTTCAAAATTTCGAATCTGCTCTCTAACAGATTCAAATGAGGGGAATTGGCAATCACCCCCTTCTAGTTAAGTTTTTTTATTATTTACAAAACAACTCCTGCTCTTTATATTCATAGTATTTCTTTGACCTATTTTAAGAGATGAAGCAATATATATATATATATATATATATATATATATATATATATATATATATATATATATATATATATATATATAAAATATATATATATATATATATATAAAATATATAAAATATATATATATATATATATATATATATATATATATATATATTTTTTATATATATATATATAAATATAATATATATATATATATATATATATATATATATATATATATATATATATTTATATATATATATATTTTATATATATATATATATATATATATATATATATATATATATATATATATATATATATATATATATATATATATATTATAGGCGTATTCACCTTACGTCGGTGCAAGGACGAGTGCATCGATGTTGGTAAGAAGTTACGATAACAACACGAGATTGCTATTGGTTGTCTGTTTACTTATGCGAATTGAATAACATGCTTTACAATCTTTGAATATGCCATGAACTGATCCTAAGGAGAACATAAAAGAGAACTAAATTGTATGTTTGCATGAATCAATACAATACTAAATGTCGGTTTGTTAAGTGGGTCTTTGATCAGTACAGCGAGGACGAAAGTACTAATCCCCCACTAGTTTGCTACCAGGTTCATGGATTGGTCTGCTCGCGGCGGAGCTTCGCTTGAACGCGTTGGGGCTTGGAATGCCAAAGCGTATTGAGACATGCGACCGTATTGACGTTCGGACATGCAACAGGATTGATGCGGCCGAGATATAGAAGGCATGATGTATGGAACGGTGAAATCCTTTGTGGGCAAGAGAGAACTTGAGTGTTGTAGCCAACCTGGCAAATTCAGTTGGGTTATTGAAAGCCTTTGTTATCTCAGTTCGAATATCAATAAAGAGAATT
Source organism: Iris pallida (assembly GCA_029216955.1). NCBI lineage: Eukaryota > Viridiplantae > Streptophyta > Magnoliopsida > Asparagales > Iridaceae > Iris > Iris pallida. The sequence goes on from JANAVB010007800.1 coordinate 5,428,775, forward strand.
GTTTCGTATACTCTGTTTTCCTTTCGTTGTTTATATCAACTCAAAGATAACCATTTGAGAACTTGTCATCTTGTCTTGCACGAGCGCAACTCCAGGCTCGTGCGGCATCACGCCCCCCTGCGAGGACGATGATTTGGGTGATTTCGGGTCGGGACATGACAGTGAAGGTGGTGTTGGCAGCCTCGTAGTCGACCTAGCCACCGCCGCAATAGACGCGGTCACCGGCGTTGAATATGCCCAGGCAGAAGACGCGGTCACCGGCGGCTGCACGACTCCTTCTCCAACCAAATACTAAAAAAAAGAAGGAGATGAGGAAGAGGAGGAGGACGACGACGGAGGAGGCATGACCGCACGACTCCTTCTCCGACCAAAGCTTCCTTTTCTTTCTGGGAATGAGAATGGAAAAATAGAGGGTTTTTTAATTAGAAAAGAGAAAGAGAGGTGGTTTTAATTATGATAATAATAGTAATTAATTTAATTTGTCTTTAATTATGATAATAATGAAAACGTGGAAAAGATAATCTTTTTATAATTGTAATTAATGAAATTATGCTAATTAATTTAATTTATATTGTAATATTTTATTTTTCACTTACACTTTCAAGTGATATCCAAACGCAATATATTGAAATTCCTCACTTGCAGGGACAAAGTTTTACGTATCCAAACACATTTTGCAAAGTGAAATGCATTGTAAATGTCCTATATTACATCATGTGAAAAATGTCACTTTTATATTTTCGGTGACCTTCCGCGTCAAAACAGGCCCTAATTCCTATCTATTACAAAAATCTCTATTAAATAATAGAAAATAATTTGAATATCAATTAGCATGTTTGTTGGTTACGAATCAATTTTCCCGAATTAAAAAAAAAAAAGAATCCCCTCCTTCTCCGCGTGACCGCGGGGCATCCCAATCCCGCGAGACATCCTACCTATTCTACGAAATGAAAGAAGAAGAAATCATGTTGACAGACATAGATCTACACACACCGACCTCCAAAAAAATAAAGAAATTTCCCAAATGTCCAAATAGAGAGAGAGAGAGAGAGAGAGAGAGAGAGAGAGAGAGAGTCTAATTTCTCCTCCCTCCCCCATCAGCCATGTCGCTCAACATGAAGACCTTCACCCAGGCCCTCGTCAAGACCGCCGCCGTCATTGAGAAGACGGTCCAGACCACCGTCCAGGAGGTCACCGGCCCTCGCCCCCTCCACGACTACGACCTCCTCGACCAGGTCGGCTCCGGCGGCCCCGGCCTCCACTGGCGCCTCTACTCCGCCCGCCCCCGCCCCTCCGCCCCCTCCACCCACTACCCCCTCGTCTGCGTCTGGATCCTCGACAAGCGCTCCCTCTCTGAGTCCCGCGCCCGTGCCGGTCTCTCCAAGGCCGCCGAGGACGCCTTCCTCGACGTCGTCAGGGCCGACGCCGCGCGCCTCGTCCGGATCCGCCACCCCGGCGTCGTCCACGTCGTGCAGGCTCTCGACGAGAGCAAGCATGCCATGGCGATGGTCACCGAGCCGCTGTTCGCGTCCGTCGCGAACGTACTGGGCAATTTGGAGAACGTGGCCAAGGTGCCCAAGGAGCTCAAGGGGATGGTAAGGCTGTGGTTTCATTGAAGGAAAAAAAAAAGAGTTGTAGTTTTTTTTTTTCCCGATTGATGTGTGTTGGTCTTGCAGGAAATGGGGCTGTTGGAGATCAAGCACGGGCTTCTCCAGCTTGCGGAATCTCTGGATTTTCTTCATAATAACGCCCGGCTTATCCATCGAGCTGTGTCGCCCGAGGTTATATTTCTTATCCCGGTGTCTTCCATTTTATTTGTTTAATTCCCTTCGGAATCATCACGGTTGCTAAAAAAATCAACACCAATTTTTAATTTGCGGTTTAACCGAAGAATATATCAATCTAACTTTTGTGGCTGATTAATTGAGAGCGTGAGTTTTAAGAAGTAAATCAGTTAGTGCGGTGATGGATCAATTTACGACACACTTTGATTATGGACGTTAGTGTCGGTCTTGCGATGGATCAATTTTTCATCTTTAGAGGTCTATCTAGTTCCATAATCTAGATTCTCAAGTATAGATTATAAGATTATTACGACTGAGTAAAAAACCAATACTACCTATCAGCCTATATATATATATGATCGACCAATACATAATGAAATTGTAGTATCATATCGTATCATAAAATACATAGCAAAAAACTATCAACATAGCTATTTGTGTTTAAAATTGATTGGGATTTAAAGGTTATTATGGTTAACTACATTAGTTAAGAACATACATTTCCATAGACTCGTTAAACTGCGTAACTGTCTTCTGTTAAAATCAAGATTTTGTGGTAGTTTATAGAAAGAAAAGAACTGTTTCCAGTAGTTAACAATATGTCTGAGGCTCGATTGATAGAATATTAACTAGCCTTGAACTATTTGAGGAGATGATAGATCCCTGTAAGCTTACATAACGGACCAGATCAAGTCATTGCCTGTTTCAGTTGGTAATGTACAGACTTACTAGACACATTCAAAATGGGTTGCCATTGAGTTTTATGTAACTATTGTTTATAGGTGATCTCTTAGTAGTTGATGAAAGTAAAGGGATGAATTCTATGTAAGTATATTGGATCATAAGTCTAGATTATTAAAGAATTCAAATTGCTAGAAGGAAAATGAAATATTTGGTATGTAGTAGAAAGATGAAGTAGTTGCAATGATTTAAAGTTACTCGTAGGAAGATGAAATATATGATATAGTAACTTCTGCAGGACTACTAGTTGACTGCCAAGATGTGCTATAATTCATCATGAAAGTGGAATTAAAGGAGGATATTGTCCATAGTATTAAAGCAAGATGTTAAGTGGAAAAATGATTTCGAAGTACTATGCGATCACACATGTACATGTGTGAAACCTTCAATGTTGGTCAAAATACTTAGGCGGGTAGGCCTAGTATGGATTCTAGTTTAGGTGCCGGGCGTTCTCCCAAACACCTTTTCTGAAACGCTCATTGGGCTAGCGTTCTGGAAACGCTCATTTGAGTCCGGAAATGAATATTTATTTGAGCAAACATCCAACAAAAATCCAAGTTGTCTCTCTTCTATTATGTTAGGTACCAAATGGAAACTCGGATGAAAAATAACTGCAATCCAAACTCGACGTTAGTGTTGTCGAAAGGAGCACACTAAGATGGATGAGCACCTAATTAATAATAGTAATAATTGAATATAGTTGGAGAAAGTATATTGTTTTATATATTATTCACAAAGATCTTATATATATATATATATATATATATATATATATATATATATATATATATATATATAAGATCTTGTGAATAATATATATAAATGAGTGACTTGAGGCTGGCTAAAGAAAAGGAGAATGCAAGGAAAGATTGTCCTAGAGTTGAGGCTAAAGAAAATGAAAATACAAGGATTTTTTATATATATTCTCTTATACTTCCCCTCAAGCCCTCAAGCTGGTGTGTAGAGAGTAGTGAAGTCCAGTTTGTCCAGAAAAGAGATGAATATTTTTGGTGGCAATGCTTTGGTAAAGACATCATCAAATTGAGAACTTAAATGAACATGAAAAAGAAAGACATTTGTGAACCTTATTGTGTACATAGTAGCAATCAACTTCAATATGCTTTGTTCGCTAATGAAATATCGAAATTTCAAATATGTGGATCTACCTGATTATCACATTTCAGTGGAAAGAAAGACATCAACCACAAAATCTCTGACACTAAGTGTGCAATGGCACGATGCTCGGTCCCAACACTGCATGAGTAACAACAACTGTTTCTTGCTTTTCCAAGATATAAGATTACCATAAAAAAGATAGAATAACCGCTGGTTGAGCGTCAAGCATCAATAGAGTCAGCTCAATCAGTATCATAGAAGCCTCGCAAAGCAAATCTTTCTGGATGAAACAAAAGTCCCTAGCCTGGAGACTTATTTAGGTACCATAATATTTGAGGAGCCACCTCCTAATGGACTACACTCCGTGCGTGCATAAATCCACCGGCACATGTGATTGCAAAGGTTATGCCAGTGTCAAGTATATGAGTTATACCAAATGACGATATTGGCCATGATCAAAGAATGAGTATCTGATTTGAAGGCCAAGAGGTGCAAATTTGGATCCATAGATGTTTTACTAGGAGGACAAGCAAGCAAATCTATGAGAGATAAATATCATCCTTTAATCGTGCAATCTCGATCTTAAGAAAGTAATGAAGCGGACCCAAATCCTTTGACTGAAATTGAGGAGCCAAATATTATTTCATGTGTTTGATGCCTTGTAAATCACTTCATGTAATCATAATATTAAACAAATACACCAGTAAAATAACTACCCACGAGGACCATGATTATGTCCTTTAATGTATAAATTAAGGTTCATAGTATCAGTATTGAATCAGTATCGGATCCTTCCTATGAGTATTAGGATCGGCGGTATTGCCTGTTTCGGATTTGAGTATCATATTTTTGGTACTGGAAAGCAAACAATATTAATAAGTTATTAAAATTTAGAAAAGAATAGTTTATACACTTGGCATAATTGGAAATATTTTATGTGTTGTTTCTTAATAGTTTTGAAATTAAATGGAATAGTAGTCACCCTTGCTGATTGGTTTACCTGCAATAAGTTACCTTCATTTACATGCTCTTACAACCTTACTATGCTTTTACATCCATATTGATTGTTTTTTTTTCCGTTCAATTTTTTTTGCCGAATTGACTGGGAACGAGACCCCCAACGTTGGTACTGATAATTATATGTAGCAGTTGGTATTAGATTGGGACATGCAAACCGTATCTGATAGTGTAAAATTTGATTTGAATTCATGTGAGCACTCATGTTCCCTCAAGTTCTCAATTCAAGGTTCACAATATCGGTATCGGAATCGGTATCGAACTATTCCTATGAGTATTGGTATCAGCAATATCGGTAGTATTGTCGGTTTCGGATCGGAGTATCGGATTTTTTGGTATCGGAAAACAAATAATTATTAATAAATTATTTACATTTAAAAACATATATTTTATACATTTAAGCATAATTTTAATTATTTTCAGCGTTATTTCTTAGTAGTTTTGAAATTAAATGAAATAGTAGTGACCCTTACCGATTGGTTTATATACAATCGATTGATTTTCTTCTTTTACATGATTTTACAACCTTATTATGCTTTAAATCCTTGCTGATTTGTTTTTTCGTTTAATTTTCTTTGCCGAATTGACCTGAAAAGAGACCCCCAAATGTCGGTATCGGTCAGCATCGGTTGGTATCGGATCGGGACATGCTAAACAGTATCGGTATCGGACGTATCGGATCGGTATCGGCCGATACTTTAAACCATAGTAGTCACCCTTGCTGATTGGTTTACCTGCAATAAGTTACCTTCATTTACATGCTCTTACAACCGTACTATGCTTTTACATCCATATTGATTTTTTTTTCGTTCAATTTTTTTGCTGAATTGACTTCGAACGAGACCCCCAACGTTGTTATTGATCATTATATGTAGCAATTGGTATTGGATTAGGACATGCAAACCGTATCTGATACTGTAAAATTTGATTTGAAGTCATGTGAGCACTCATGTTCCCTCAAGTTCTCAATTGGCTAATATTCTTACAAGTATTGTCACCATAGATATTCATATCTTTTCCAAATAAGCTTGGCTTCACACTTTACGCTCCAGCTTGATGGGGAGTATTAAAGATATATTATATGATTTTCTTAACTTGTATTTTCTTTTTCTTTAGTCCGGGACAATTATTTCTTGTATTCTCCTTTTCATTAGCCTCAAGTCACTATTGTATATATATTTTACAGGTCTTATGTATGACGATATAGTTCTTCTAACTTTGTTCATGCAAATGCATTCATTGGAACCTAGTGGTATCTTTAAGAGAGAATAAACATAAGCATGAGTTGTTTACTCTGGAAGTTTGCAATTTAGAATGATGAGTTCATTAGGGACTCTTATGGAGTATGACAATATATATGGGGCTAAATTTCAGTTTAGTATCTTGTACTTTTGTTTTCACTTTAAGCACAAAAAGACAACAATACTCTACTAATTCAATTTCATATATATATATATATATATGAGTGTGTGTGTGTGTGTGTGTATGTGTATGAATGGAGCCAACGAAAGGAGCAGCCGATCTAGGTTAGGGTTTCCCTGTCAATGGGACCATGGCCGGCTGGACACAGTGGGTGATCTAGGGCCTTCGCGTCCTGGCGGCGGTGCAGGAGGCCTCGGCGGCGGCCAAGGTGGATTAGGGGGCGGCGGTCGAGGCCTAGGCGGATCGGGGGACGGTGGAGGCAGACGGTGCAGGGAGCCTCGGCAGCGGCTAAGGTGGATCAAGGGGCGGCGGTAGAGACCTAGGCATCCCGGGGGATGGCGGCGGCAGACCAAGATGCTGTGGTGGCGGTGGTGGGCGGGAAGTGGAGGCGGGCGAAGGCAGACGATGTGGTCGTCCTCGGGGCCTGGAGGCGACCTTGGCGGCTTGGAGCCGGGGTTGGTGAGTAGGGGTGGAGGCGGCGATGGCGCATGTCCGACAGAAGCGGCAAGCAACGTGATGGCGGTGGATGCGGCGGGCGTTGCTCTCAATAACGGAGGAGACTGGTCCATTGTTGTCTACAAGCGGAGAAATAACCGCACGGGAGCAGCAGGCAGGGAAGGACGTCCCCGGTGGTTGTGGGGCGTTTGTAGGGGCGCTCGGGCAACGGGGTGGCAGCGGGGAGCCCGACGAGCCCGATTGCACAACATCGGCCTTTATTGCCGGCAGGGCGGACCCGATTGGTGGGTAGGATTACCATGGTGTCACTTCCGACGAGGCATACCAAGACTACAACGATGAGGGTTAACAAAGGGAAAGAGATTATTGGTGCTTTAGAGGATCAGAGCTGCAGTGGTTGCACTCCCCAATAACCGTGGGGTTCAGAGGGGAGGAGTAACTTTGGGAAGGTGACAACAAGCTCTCTGGTTGTCAGGAAATCATGGACGAACATTTGCCCCCCCCCCCCCCCCCCCCCCCAAGCACGTCCTCAGCTACGGGGATGAACTATGTGGCGCCGAAGAAGGTGGGAGATGGTTATAGAGCTTCATTTCCAGCAGATGAGATAGAGGAGATGACGGAATACTGGAAGAATACTCTCATCTTGTATGTGCTGGGTGACAAGCCATTTTATGGTCAGATTCGTGCTTATGCCTACAGGTCTGGCGTCCAAAGGGCAATATGGAGATATTTGCTAGGGAGAATGGATTCTACTTTGTCAGATTTGGCCTGTATTTGGATGTAGAGCACATTATACATGGGGGCATGGACTTTTGATGGTTGTCTCATTATTCTGAAGGAGTAGACCCCGGAATTAACATGCGAGAAGGATGTACTCAATGCGGTGCCAGTATGGATCCGTTTTCCTACATTTTCTATCAAATACTGGAGAGTTCCGTTGTTGATGAGGCTTGCTAGTCTAATTGACAACCCTATCAAAGCGGATGATGCTACAACATACCGTACTCGGCTGATGTATGCTCGTGTGTTTGTGGAGATTGGAGTAGGACGTGATCTTCCTCGGGTACTGTAGTATGAGGTTCCAGCAGGTGAGGTATTCACCCAAGCGGTGGAGTATGAATGGGTTCCCCCAGGGTGTAGCAGGTGTGCATGCTTTCGTCATGATTCTACGGCTTGTACACTTGCTACTCCAGCTGCTTGTACTACTCAGTTGGTTTCGTCGCGTCATGTTGGAGGCGAGACCACGGAAGATAGGAGTGCAAGCGTACAAGACGATGTGAAGGATGATATAGATAGAGGAAATGGTGGATGTGGATCCCATCAGTGCATTTGGGAGCGGTGGGTGCCGTGTGGATGATAGCAGGGAGGCTGCACAAGGACAAATGATTGTGTTCCAAGCACAACGAGAAATGGTTACCAGGGGTCAGTGTTCTAAAAATTGGCCTAAGCGGCCGCCGGCGGCACCGATTATGACCTAGGCAGCAGTCCTAGGCGTTGCCCGGCCCTAGGCGGGCCTAGACGGACCTAGGCGGACCATAAGTTTAAAAAAAAATTTAATTACCTGGTTGCCTGCCGCCGTCACCGCCGGAAGCGACAGCTGCTGCGCCCGCCGCCGGCTGCTGATGCTGCACCTGCCGCCGGCAGCTGATGCTGCACCTGCCGCCGGCAGCTGCTGCTGTTGCCGCGCCTTCCTCCGTCACCGCTGGCTGCTGTGATGGAGGCGGTGGTGATGTGGTGGTGGTTGAGGCGGTGGTGATGGTGGAGGTGGTGATGGTGGAGCCGGGAGAGGAGAGGAGGAGGAGAGGAGAGGAGAGGGAGAGGAAGGGAACGTAAAAGGAAAAGGAATGGGGAAGGAGCGAACTGTGGACCTCCCACCACAAACCAACATACTTAAATACAACCTGCTAACTTACTTGCCGACTTTGAGTTATGTTTGGTTATGACATATACTTATATATATTTGATATTTATATATATACATATATAAAAAAAATATCAGTTCGGCGCCTAGGCGCCCTAGGCGCTAGACGGGCCCTTGGCGCACCGTCTCCGCATAGCGATTTTTAGAACACTGCCAGAGGTATGTTGCTATGGCCAACATGGGTACTTCTAGTGTTAAGGATCCAAAGGTTAGGACATTTACAAGCAGAAACGGCATGCATGGGCCGTTACGTGAGGAATCTTCTCGTGCGACTACTTCTACTAGAGCTATTGGGGAGGATGTATGTATGGACAACCCTGCATGGGCCAGGCTACTCCTGCTGCAATCGGCAGATGAGAATAATGGTGCAGTGCATGGTTTGAGTAAGGCAGAACTAATATCTATCCCATATGCCGACTCTGATTCGTTACAAGGGGATATGGCTATTTCTTAATGTCAATCCTCTCATGGAATGTTCGTGGAACTTGCTCGTTAGGCAGATGGAAGGAGATTTGTGACGGGCTTAAATCTACGCAGTGTTCCGTTAGTACTCTGCTGGAAACTAAGATTAAGGTGGAAATATTATTGGTGAAGAGAACCCCGAGGCACTGGGAACATGTACATAATGTCAATTTATGCAACATGGCCAGCATCTGGATTCGGTGGGACTGTCGCAGTTGGGATGGAAGGGTGGTTCTCTTACCTGGGCAAATAATAGTGATGGAGTTCTCCAATATAGGTGGCTTCAAATTTATTTTTTGTGCGGTGTACGGGCACAATGATAGGCGGAGGCGGGAGGACTTGTGACAAAAAATCATCCATGTGAGCGTGTTGGCTGATGGACCTAAGCTTCCGCTCTTACTAATGAGGGACTTCAATGCTCTCTTGCACATGAGGGAGAAATTGGGGGGAAGACCGGTTCCGAACCCTATATTGCAAGGATTTCCAGCAATGTCTGTTGCAGACTGGTTTACAGGGCTTGGAGAGATCTGGGCATATATGGACCTGGCATAACAAAGCTGTACGGAAGAGAGTTACTTGTCAGTTGGATAGAGCCTTGGGCAATAACGCCTGGTTCAATATGTTCTAGGGATTGCCTGCGGGGAAAGAGTGACCACATCTAATATCTGCGTTAGGCTCACGGAGAAGCCTGCCTGAAAGGTCCTGACCTTTCCGGTACAACAACAGCTGGCACTTATCCGAGGGGTATCAAGAGGCGGTTGTACGGGGTTTACAACAGGTGAATACGGGTTCGGCCCAATTCTCCATGGTTCATTCACTTAAATATGTAAAAGATTCTTTGAAGAGCTGGATAAGGGAGCGACCTCAGAAGTCATTAGCTGACAAGGAGCTAGAGCTCAGAACGGTTCAGACTGCTATGCAGGTGAACATGATGAGCAACGTATTAGCGGCCAGGTATTGGATGCAAATGGCAAGTTGGTTGAATCACAACATGGAATTTAGAGGAAGCGGTCAGGTATTACTCCCTGCTTTAGAATCAATCTCATTATACTAATACATTTCTTGATCTTGTGTGCAAGAAGTTAGTTACGTCCCATGGAATGCAATCTTACTAGCTCCGGTCCAAATGGAGGAGGTAGAAAGAATTGTGAAGGATGCGGATCCCAACAAGGTGCCTGGTTCGGACGGGTTCAACAAGTTCTTTAAAGTTGACGGAGAATCCATTAAATATCCAGTAGTGGAGGCGGTGCATGAGTTTTTCACAAGTGGTAAATTGTTGAAGGTGCTCAACCACACTTCTCACTTTGGTACCTAAGAAAGAAGGGGCATCCTCCATGGCGGACTTCAGACCCATTGCTTATTGTAATTATTTGTATAAAATAATTACACATCTTATGTGTCGGATGATGGAGAAGATCATGCAGAGTTTGGTGTCGGTGAACCAGGCAGGCATTTATCAAGGATAGATCGATTGCAGAACATAGCCTGCTTGCTCATGAGAAGGTGCGGTAGTTTAATAAGCATGGGGGCATGAAGGCATGTCTCAAGCTAGACTTGAGGAAGGCTTGTGACATGGTTAGTCAAGACTTCGTATGCCAATTGATGCTGGCCATGGGATTTGACAGGTTTTGGGTTGACATGGTCCTGCGAGTGCATTACTACTACTACGTTTTCAGTTCTTATACGTGGTCACTCGTATGGTTTTATCCGTAGCAATCAGGGACTGCATCAGGGCGATCCGCTCTCCCCATACCTATTCACATTGGTGATGGAGTACTTTACTTGCAGGATGGATATGACGGTTCATAAGAGACAGATCATTCTCTTTCACAAGAAGGTCATTCCGCATGTTTCACACCTTATATATACGGACGACCTATTGGTTTTCTTGCGCCCTAATACAGAGGGACTTGCCTGCTATCTTGGAGATCATGGAAGAGTTTAGAAGGGTGTCTGGGCTCTAGATGAACATGGACAAGAGTAGAGTGCACTTTAGCTCTTAATGCTCTCGCAAGGAGGAAAGTGCGGCAGGAGTTGGGGATTGAGAAGGGGGAGCTACCTGTCAAATATTTGACAGTTCATTTGTCATGTCATTTATGCAAGGGATATTTACTGCCATAGCTTGGTGGAGTTAACTCAAAGCCGGATGGAGGGATGGTAGGCCCAGAGTCTTTCATTTGGCGGTCAGATTGAGCTGGTTCGATCAGTCATATTAGCTATAGCACTGTTCTGGCTACAACCTATTATTCTTCCTACTGTCACTATCCGAAAAATTGAGCACATATGTGCTAATTTTATCTAGCGAGGTGGAAATACATGCTATTGCCTGGGATCAATTATGTCAACCTCAGGAGGGGGTTGGACTGAGACCTCTCAAGATGCTTCGAGAGGTAAGAGGGATGAAACTGGCATGTAAGTTTGTGCAAGGGGGATCCTTATGGGCGGAGTGGATGAGTGGTAGATATTTGAAGGAAGGTAACTTCTGGACATGCATGTATAACAACAATGGTCCAGTTACTTTCAAGTGCTTATTACATCATCGTGCTTTTATGAAGAATGTCATACATCGTGTCATCCGAGACAGACGAAGTACGAACTTGTGGCTTGATCCATGGATCAACCACAGGAGCTTGCTGGAGAGGGTTAGGGGACCACATGCTTCGGGAGGCGGGTAGGAGGTTGCGAGTTATCACATCCTTCGACAGGGGGACTGGCAGCCTGAAAGTTACACATGCGCGGCCAGGTTCGCTGAGATGATCCGGGCAGTCCTCGTGGACCTTGACGAACAGGGGGACAGGTGGGTTTGGCACCGCCTATAGCTGGCGGCACTGGGTCTAGAGAGTTCGACTTTAAATCATGCTATGATTTTCTGCGGACGTCTCATGCTAAAGTGGAGGAGTTTGATTTCATCTAGGTCAGCGATTGGCTCGGAAAATGCAATTGTTCATGTATAAAGTGTTGTTGGGACGGCTGTTGACCATGGATAGGCTTGCTCGGTTTAGAGTTCAACTCAATTCACAAAGGTGTGTCCTATGTAATCAACATGATGAATCGATACGTCATCTATTCTTTGAATGCGTGTCGTCTTGGTCCATATGGCAGGCACATAGTAGTAGAGGACTGGGTGGCTGTACTGGCTTGAGGGGAATTGGTGACATCATTGCTTGGATTAGGGCAAGAAGGCATCGTGGTGGGATATGGAGGCACGGATCAGACTTGATGCATCGGTTTGACACGTGTGGAGAGAGCGAAACATGCAGATTTTTGAGGGACTCACTACCTCTCCTATGGGGATATTACATAATATTGATTTTGATGTATCTGCTTTGAGGAGGCCTACAGAGGCTTGAGATTCTGACAGTTGTACTTGATATTTTGATTATATAAAATTTACCTTATATATATATATATATATATATATATATATATATATATATATATATATATATATATATATATATATATATATATATATATATATAATCTTAACCTTATATATATATATATATATATATATATATATATATATATATATATATATATATATATATCTTAACCTTATATATATATATATATATATATATATATATATATATATATATATATATATATGTATATATATATATATATATCCTTATTCTTGCATCCCCATGTTATCAACCGTTGGATCTTGTTTAAGTCATCTAATCTTAACCGTTCATTTAATGTTGGATCTTGTTTAAGTCATCTAATCTTAACCGTTCATTTAATGTTCAAATGAACGGTTAAGATTGGATGACCTAAACAAGATCCAACGGTTGATAACATGGGGATGCAAAAACTAAGGGGGATGCGGATCCCTCCTATATATATATATATACCGCTACTGAAATGATTAGAGGTGGCTCAGGTTACCCGTGCCCCCTTCCTATGGCTGCTCCAAATGGCAACAAGATGGGCTTTTTCGAGCAATGATGGGAGGCTTCCTGTGCTGCATCGATGATGAAGATCTGCCTGCTAGCGGCGTGGCTAGTGGCGGGAGTCAGTGGAGGGCAGTGTTGAGAGTGGAGGGACAGGGTTGAGCGTGGGGGATCAGGACGATGATCAAGCTTTTAGGAAGAAGATGGTTCTTCCCTCTATTTATGATTTTTTGTTAAAAATTGTTTATTGATTAGTATTTTAATAAAATAAATTTTATACTGTTTAGGAACAAAGTAGTCCAATGGTCATGTGCTCACATGACTTTAAGTTGGATAACAGGTTAACAGCGGAAGTAACTTACCAAAACTTAGAAAATTAGGTATTAACTTGCATAGAAAAGTTGAGGGTATTAAATTGCAAAATTTTGATAGTTCAGGTGTTTTTTTTGTCCCGAAAGGGTTGGTCCACTTGGTTAAGCCTAGTCCCGTTGTTACAAGAGGTTGAGTATTCGAATCTTGCCGGTTGCATTTATTCTTTAACTTATATGTGGAGTGTGAAGTTGGGGCCTTTGCATTCTCCTCTAGTTAGCCGGTCAGCTGTGATCGTGTCCTTGGGTTCTCAAATGTATATATTGAAATGGTAGGTCTATACTATTGTCCGACTTAAGCTCGGATCTTTATTATATTAATCTCCCTGGACCCGAAATGTCTTCTCTCTCCTTATGAAGTATAGTCCCGTCGTAAGTGCATCCATTTATTTTTGTATCTTCTAGGAAATTATCAAACTCGTTCTTTTGGCTTCAACAATTTGTTTGCATGTCGGTGCCCCTTGTTTGAACATTCTTTTGGTTGACATTTTATAGGGTAATTAAACATTTCCCTAAAGTTTGCCGGTTATTAGCTACCGGTTAACATCATTTTTCATCACTTCACTCGAAAATCGTCTTGGATTATGTCAGGAAATAGACAATAAAAGTACCTTTGTTTAATTTAGAATATTAATTATGCTGCCGTCACAATTATCTATTGCACCGGTGATTGTCTGTGTTGTTGCCATGCAGTCGTGTGAGCAATATCTTCCCTAATTTGCTGCGCTTGTACCCCCTATCATCTTCTTAACCTTGTCATCACTATGCACAAGTTACATTCATTCCTGGCGTTGCTTCTACTATGGCACACCATTGACAAAACATGCACGTCCAAGGTTGTAAAAGTCGCTAGGTGCTAGTCGGACGCCTAGTTTTAGGCGATTCCAAAAAACCAAAAAACCAAAAAAACCAAAAACAATGCTGAAAATTGTGGCAATTGTCCATAAAACCTAAAAACAGGCATAGTCGAACGTCGGGGGTACTAGACGGACGCCTAGGTGGGCATCGAATAGGCACCGGCCGCCTAGGCCGATTTTTAGAACAGTAGGCGTGCCTCAGGCATTAGGCACAACCTTGCGCCTCAAAAACAAGGAGGCACAGCCCCTTCACTTAGGCGCAGACAAAGCCCAAGAGACGTATGCCTTGTCCCAAGGTGCAAGGCCCATAAGACGCAAGCCTCTGTTAACCTTCTAGCCCGACCTGACCTGTCTCCACCCAACACGACCACCTTTTTAAGTGAAGAACCCTAACCTGATTGAATTCCCTCCCTCCCTCCCTCTCTCTCTCTCTCTCCCCTCTCTCTCTCTCTTCATTGGCATTAACCAAAGAAATCTGTTAGAGAAACAATGCTCGGCTTATTCATCATGCCATGTCACTTGAGGTTATATTTCTTATCCAATGTAGTGTTTAATTTACTCACATTGTTTGGAAAATTGACCCAATTTTCAATTTGTGACTTAAACCAAAGAATAATAGGAAGAGCCTGCAATTTTTTTGAGGCAGATCGATGGAGAGTGAATTAGTTGACGTTAGGACGGGTCAAGTTTACTCGATACTTTATCACAGTTTGATTATGGACATCATTAATGTCATAGAAAACAAAGACTTGGAAGACTGCATCCGAAATTGTTTTGTAGAATTCCGCTGAGAAGTTTTTATTTGCAACATTTGTGGACACTTGAAACATATAAAGACACCTAATAGATATTTGTCGATATCATTATTCCATATAATGCTCTTTTTGACAACACAAAGTGCCATGTCTGTATTCATTAACATTTAAGATAATCTTTTATCATTGATTGATTGTATTTCAAATAATACTTTGAGGATGATAAAAGGAAATTATTTGGGTTTAAAATTGATTGATCTAAAGGTTAGTACGGTTAACTACATTAGTTAAGGGCATACATTTTCATCCACTGAAAACTGGGATTAGTCTTATGATAGAATCGAGATTATGTGGTATTTATATAAAGCAAAGAACTGTTTCTGGTAGTTACAAGTGCGCCTGAGGCACGATTAAAGAATATTAACTAGCCTTGAACTATTTGAAGATATGATAGATCCCTGTAAGCTTACATCAAGGGACCACATCAAGTCATTGCCTCTTTCAGTTGGTAATGGACATACTTACTAGGCACATCCAGAAAGGTTTTCCATCATGTTTGATGTAAATATTGTTTATAGGTGATCTTTTAGTAGTTGATGAAAGTGAAAAGGGTTGAATTCTGTGTTAGTAATATTGGATCGTAAGTCTAGTAAAGAATTCGAATTGCTAGGAGCAAAATGAAATATTTGATATGCTGTAAAATGAAGTATTAGTTCAGAGTTGCAATGATCTAGAATTACTAGTTGGAAGATGAAATATACGATATTGTAACTTCTGCAGGACTTTAGTAAATAAGGGAATAGTCGACAGCCAAGATGTGCTATAATTCATCATAAAAGCGAGATTAAAGGAGGATTTGTCCATAGTATTATGTTTAAGTGGGAAAATGCTTTCGAAAGTACCATGCAATCACACAGTTATATGTGTGCAATTTCAATGTTGGTCAAAATAATTAGGCGACTATGCCTAGTTTGGATTCTAGTTTGGGGGATGGGCGTTTGATCAAACGCCTTTTTACGGAACGATGGTTGGGCCAGTGTTCCGGAAAACCCAGTTGAGACTCGAAATGAATGGTGCGTTTGAGCAAATGGCCATCCGGAAGGCAAGTCGTTTGGCTCTTTTATTGTGTTTGGATCTTCTATTGCATTAGGTACCAAATGAGAACTCAGATGAAAGATGACTGCAATCTGAACTGGGCCGTTGAGAGGAGCATGATGAAATGGATGAGCAGCAAACTGGCAATAGGATAATTGCATCCATGGGAACCGAGTGGTACCATTATTGAACTCATCAGTGATCCATCTAGAGTTCGTCGTGCAGGACCTGAACCATGTGACTCGATGATAATACTCCTCTCTCAAATTTTAGAAACAGATGGATTGCGTAACCATATTATTTTTGGCTAGCCCAAACTCTGGTTGTTTGTAATGCATGTTTTTGTCCACCATGAACTATTTCTATTAGCAAGTTGCTACCATGAACTTCCAAAATTTTGCACATAAGTACCATCCGTTAATATTCTGTCAGATTTAACAGTCACATGCTTCCATATGACTAATTGTGACAATTTTGCCACTGAATGAAAAAGAAATTCAATTTGTATCCGTCTCCCCATCCAAAACCTAATCCTAACTCCGTCCAACAATCCCGCATCTCCCCCACACCTCGAAATGGCAGCCCATTCCGTGCACCAGTGGCTGAAACCACGACAATCGTGTGTGAGTGCAACAATTGAAGATGGGTTTCTTCTTTGGGTCTGCCCTTTTCTTCTTCTGCTACAGTCATCTCAATAAGCTTTAAGGTGCAGTTGCGTATGCTAAGCTTTTCCATTTCTTGTATTCTTCTTAAGTGCAACCGAATCATGGTTTAGATATATAATGGTATTGTCTTCTCATGCATATACTTCTCATACTTATATGAGTCTGTTTTGATGGATCTATGATTCGTCTCATTGGTCTTTGGTTTTGATACACATTTTAGTGAAGAGATTTGTATAAGAATTTTTATTATAGAATGAAAATTTATAAATGACCATTTATGGCTCATCTCATGTGTCATTAGTTTTCACCATTATGTGAGAAGATTGAGAAGAACGATAGGGCAAGATGCCTGATGATAATGATGATTTGGGAGGAGAGGCGTGCAGGCTTCCATGGAGGGAGGGCAGGGAATGTGGGTGGTGGTTGCTGGACGGAGTTGGGATTAGGATTTTTTTTGACATAGATTAAGGAGTGAGGAAAAAGAGATTGATGGGCAAAGCCATCGTTTTGTGTTTTAACGGTGTCATGGTAGCAAATTGCAAAAAATAGTTTATGGTTACAACTTGCTCAAAAAAAGTTTATGTTAGCAAGTTGCAAAAATGGAAGTTGATGGTATTTAAGTGAAAGTTAGCCTCTTTTCTTTGGAATTAGTTTCTCTTGATTTCCTTTCTTAATGGTCTGGATAAATGAGAAACTGTCGGAAGAAGGCAAAGTTTGTTTTCTTAGACTGATCTTTACTTCTCTGAGTAACTGGCCATGGAAGCCACCAAATTGAGTATCAGGAAACTAAGGATATAGAATTCAATCTCGCTTCACGCTTTCCTTCTAATCATTCCCTTACTGGAAACCTGGGCTGTAAGATTCCATATTTGTTTTCTAAAATTCTTGCTTAGATGAGTTAAATCTCTCAGCCTCGTCTTGCTAAACTGAATAGCTTAAAGGAAACTTACAAATTTTAACTAAACTTGTTCGTCCAAAGTATATTGAAATCTCGCTTTGCTCTCCTTATGAAGTATGGTCCTGTAGTAAGTGCATCCATTTATTTGTGTATGTTCTAGAAAAAATTCTAACTCAGCTTTTTTTTTTGTCTTCAACTATTTGTTTGCATGTCAGTGTCCCTTGTCTGAACATTCTTTTGTTGCTCAAATATTTTAGGGTAATTAGAAATTTTCCTAAAATATTCTCAGTTACTACCAGTTCGTTTTTTCAGCTTCGCTCTAAAATTGTCGTGGATATGTTATGTTAGAAAGTAGACTGCAAAAATACCATAGTTTAATTTAGAATGTTAAAGTATGTTGGTAAGAAATATGTTGCTGTTGCATTCATCAATTGCACTGCCAGCGCTTTCACGCCGTCATGTGAGCAATATCTTCCTCAGTTCTGCCTTGCCACAGCTCATGCCCCACTATCATCTTCTTAACCCTGTCACCACTATGCACCAGTGCCATCCATTGCTGACACTTCTTTTATAATGGTCACACCATTGACCTTTGCGTACGACGTGATAACGCAACACATATCATCTTCTTCTTCTTCCCAACTCCTCACCATCACTACCCTATTCTCCCTCCCTCTCACCCCTTCTTATAGCTACGACCATCTATAATTTCCGCGTTGTTGTTGCCAGAGACCACTCACCAGCCTCTCTCCTCGACATTCCTTCCATCTCCCTCTTTTTCGTGTTCCAGATATGGTTCAGATTTAGAATATGAGAGAAAGATGTGGAAGGAGGTAGTGGTTTAGGAGAGGGAGAGAGGTGGGGTGTGGGGTGGTTGCCAACAGCAGCAGGCCATCCGTGACGTCTAGTCGCTCTCCATAGGAGCGAGGAAGGAAAATGGGGATAGCAAGGGATTTAGTAGTTGAAGATAATGGTCGAGGGGCTTGGTAACGCTAACAATGGTGGAGGATTGTCATGGCGAAGGCGTGGTTAATATTGAGTGGCCATAGCATTAAGGATGTATGGAGGCAATGAGGTCAAGGAGAAGATAACGGCAACACGAAATTGGGAGGGAGGTGTTGCCGGGATGGTGATGGTTGAATGGTGTTGACGGTCGTGGGTGGATTCGAGGGCCACATGTACATCGACGACCTCAACAACATTGTGTTGCTTTTGTGTGTACTTTTTTAATATTGTAAACTCAAGAAGAGTATGTTTGTTATCCATTTTCTGAATTAAGACATACTTAATGATCCTAGAGTAAAGTGATGAAAAATAACATAGCGTCCAAAACTTTTTTTTTGGGGGGGGTGTGTGTGTGTGTTAATGATTATTACCCAAAAATCAAACTTATTTGTGATTTGTTGACCTATATCAGCTTTGTATGAGTTGATATCTTTGTCATGTATGTTTCTAAGTGCCTCTATTTAATTGTGTTCTTTGTAGCAGTTTTTTAACAGTCGAAAGTTTGTTTTGGCTTCAATGAGTCCCCTGCATGCTCATTGCAATTAACAGTTTTTTTATCCTTAGAATTTCGAGTCACATATGTGTCTAAACTGCCTAGCTCTTTTGTCTTTGATGTTTAATACCAAACTTTGTAGACTTAGTTTAAGTAGTTTGTTTATGCTTGTATGGTTTGTATTATTTACGTTGAAATATTGCCTTTTGCTCTTGTTAGCAGTTCATTGCAGTTCTATGTTATATTAACTTGGACTTATTTTTTCCCCAAATTAAGGTATATATTCTTGAAGTGTTATCTTCATAATTCAATTATCTGAGTCTTCTGCTTACTAGTTCACAACAATTTTTCTTTTGCAGACAGTCTTTATTACTGCAGCTGGAGCTTGGAAGCTTGGTGGTTTTGGGTTTGCTATCCCTGTTGACCAGGCCTCAGGTGGTTTGTCTTCCACACATCAGTTTCATTACCCGGTTAGTTTTTATATACTTTCAATCTTTTATAATCATTGTTTGTCTTGATCTCGGACTGTCACTACGGGTTTACGGAACACAAAATACTTATGTTTGTTTAAGATCGCTTAGTAATGCTCTAAGCCATGATATGGTTTAATCTCCCGAGATCTGATGCCCCTTAGTCTAATGCTAATTCCAAGATATGATTTGTATTTCCAGGAGTATGAAGTTGAGGATTCTATACTACCCCTCCAACCATCATTAAATTACACTGCCCCTGAGTTGGTTCGAAGCAAATCCCTTACAGCTGGATGTTCTTCTGATATGTTCAGTTTTGGTTGCCTTGCTTACCATCTTGTTGGTCGTAAGCCCCTTTTGGACTGCCGCAACAATGTTAAGATGGTATGTCTCTATACTTTATTCTTCATAACAGAAGATTACAAGACTGTTTATATTGCAATTTCAAGTATTTGTTCTCAAAATCTTTCCAAGATACATTTTAGGTATGTGGTGTTTCATGAAGCTTGTCCAGTGAAGGACTACTGGATAATAAATAGGCATTCACGTCCTAGAAGTCGATTGTATGCTTCCTATGAGGAAACTTTACCTAGAATTCGATTTTTTACTTCTTAAGTTCATATATGGAAAGTATACACAGTTACAGGCCACTTTATTGTGAGGAAGGCCAGTTTCTTGTACTAAATTGTCAATCAGGATCTAATTTCACTTGTGATCTGTTTCACACACCCAATTTTGGGAAGGTCCTGCAAACCTACTGTGAACCCCTACTTGATTTGGATACTGACGTATGACTGACAGACATATACTAATAATCCCATGTAAGGAAAATCTTATCCCTCGTATATTTGATTGACAGTTGGCTACTTACAGTGAATATATGAAAATTTATTAGAAGATATTCTAGGGACTACCTGTATAAAAGATGGTAAACCTTATTATAGAGCCTATATACTATGCTTGTTTGAATATGAAAAGCTGACTTAAAATGTATAGAAGTCGAGTACATGGGTGATATTCAAATTTGTCATTAATACTATATGGTATCTTGGCAGATATCATGTATTTGCATGAATCGGTATTTCACCTTAAAAAGTCTGGTTGTATTATATACATATAGATATGTATTAGTTTATTGGTATTATATACTCATCTTTCGTCCTGGTCTAGATTTCCCTATTCCAAGGGGATTTGGAGGTTTCTCCCTGGTTGCGTGACTTAACTTGCATTCTTCTGTTGGGTTAGATCGTGCTCCCAACTTGTCAATTGTCGTAGGTTTTATGCGAAGTGCCTTTTTTTACCACATTAAGCTTCACCCCTAAGAAATTGATGTCCTGTTGATAATCAGTTGTGAAATCTGAACTCTACTTGGAACTTTCTATAGTTTGTATCATGCTTCAATCTCCATAGCTGACCTATGGTTGATAGGAAAAATCTTCAATGACGATAATGGTGATTATGATCTTGATGGTAACAATCAAATTGTGGGGAGACGTAATAACTAGTATGTTTTTTCTTTGCTATACATATCTAATTGTTGTAATATGTTCAAATTAAGTTTCCCTTTAAAATGGCTTGTTGTCTGTTTTTCTGAAAATAATTAATGTCCTAATTTTTGCACTATCATCCTTGTTTTCTTTGAAGTTCGTAGCTACGTTTTCTGCCTACGATGCAATGAAGGACAAGAAACACTACTTATTGGTTAAATCGTAAAAATGCAATTCTCTAGAAATTTTCTTGATAGCATGGAACAGACTGATTTTGTTAGTTTGAACTCTTTTCTAATATTTCATGTTTTTGGAGCGTAATACCGCCGCCAGCCGTTTTCCCCAAGAAAACTCGGCACCGAGGTATAGCCTAGCTCCACATCTAGCAGTTTGCCAAACTCGAAAAGACTCGAAAAACTGATTAGGTTTCGGGGGCGAAGCCCCTGAACCCCCACGAGGGACGCTGCCCCCTCGGCCTCCGCCTGCCGATCGGTTAACGGGACCCACCCAAGTAGGTGATGCTCTCTTGATCCCCATTACCCAAACATATTATGTGGGTTAAAATTTAGGCCTGTTATTATGATTTTGCCAGAAGCAAAATTTGGCGGCGACATAGGTCTACCATGATAGTCCTGCAGAGGCTTAACATTTTCCCAGGAAGCAAAAATATGAACATTTAGCTCGTTGTTAGGAATGTGCCAGAAGCAAATTTAGCCGAGGCCTATCCTTGCTGTGACAGTTTCACAGAGGCCTAGCCTCGTTGTCAGAAATTTTGACTGAGGCCTAACCTCACCATGACCTCTTCAGAGGCCTAACTTCGCTGCCAGAAATTTGCCAGTAGTAAATATTGGTTGAGGCCTAACTTCGTCGTATTGTTAGCTTGACCTTAACTAAAGCTACAAAAATTGGAGAGGTCCTAGTGTGTCCATATCATTAGTGTTGCCGCAATGATAACTTTGAGAAAGCAAAATTTGGTCGAGTTTTTCCTCCTAACGTCGCGCGAAGCGAAGCTAAACTTTCCAGCTAAGGCATTAGCCTTGCCGTAAGGCACAACCTCGCCTGAAGCGAAGCTCAAACTTTCCAGAGGCCATACCCTCGCCATAATGTTACCGTCGTCACAACATTAGCTTCGCTTGGAAACAAAGCTAAAAAGTGAACCCGAAGTTCCTAAGTGAACATGATGTTCGTAACCTGAAGTTCATATTGAACTGAAAGTTTACAAGTGAATCTGAAAAGTTCATAAATATAACGTGATATTCATATGCCTGCCTATGTTACCTGGATTCAGGTACAGGTACAGTTTCAAGAGCCGGACCCTTCAAACTCATAATTAAAGGATACGTGGACTTGGGTGAAAAGGATCCAAAAATTGGGTGTGTATACGGATACGTTCTTAAAATATATTTTGCTAAATAAATATGGCCTAAAAGAAATATCTATTTGATCTCAAAATGAGATTTCTTCATTTAATTTTGATATTGATGTTGATTAATTAAAATACAATTATAAAGAGTATGGTGTATTAAATAAAACTAGCAATATTGCAAAAGAGCAGTGTTATAAAAGTCAGCATGTTCGGCCGCCTAGGCGCTAGGCGCCCCTAGGCCGAACCGAAAACCCCCTATTCGGCAGTATAATGTGGTTGTGCGGCTTGTGTGGCCTTGTTCGGCTCCTAGACGACTTGTGCGGCTGTTCGAATTTTAAGATTGTTTGATGCTTTTTTTTGATGCTTTTTTTTGATGCTTAGTTGTATTGTGACATGTTGCTTGTATTTTAAGATTGGATTTGGATTTAGAACATTGAAACTTTAAATTTGGATTATGGATATTGTGATTTCTTTGTTACGTGTGTTTCATTATAAAATAATGTTGATGATGTCTTCTTGAATCATGATAATGATATAATACCTGTTGATGATTTCTTTATTAAGTGTGTTTCATTGTTATATAACACTATATAAGCTGTTGAAATGGAGGAGGAAAAAACCCTGATACCTGTCCCTCCGCACTGAATCCGCATAACGAATTTTAGAACACTGCAAAAGAGTGATATTAATTAATTACTAATTTAGCATGATTTACCATGCATGTTTTGGATGACAGATTGTCTTCAGCCACTATTTCATAGAATGAAACATATAATGGATTACTAAATTATGTAGTGAAGCATATAAATAATGAGTATTTTAAATTTTTAATTGTCATTAATTGAAATTAAATGTATGAGTTAATAACTGCATGGGTGCCTCTTGCCATTCTTTGTCTTCAGCCACAATTTCATAGAATGAAGCATATAATTAATTACTAGTAAAGCACATGAATAATGAGTATTTTAAAATTTTAGTCATTAATTGAAATTAAATGTATGAGTTGATAATTGCATGTGTGCCTCTTGCCGTTATGTCTTCGGCCACTATTTCATAGAATGAAGCACATAATTAATTACTAAGGTTATTTAGTAATAGAGTCTCATATAACATGTGATATTAGGGTTTGAGTCTCCAAATTGTTCAGCATTAGGGTTTGGGTCTCCAGAGGGCTCAAAATTGGTAACATGAACAATAAAAATGAGACCCAAACCCTAATATCACATATTTCTATTACTAAATAACCCTAATTACTAAATCATGGAATGAAGCACATAAATACTGAGTATTTAAATTTTTTAAATGTCATTTATTGAAAATAAATGTACGAGTTGTTAAATTCATGTCTGCCTCTTGCCATTCTTTGTTACCTATAAGTACTATTGAAATTAAATGTCAATTGTCTTGGAGCATTAAGTACTCTTGAAGAGTTCAAAACAAAAATAGTAATTAATCCAACTCTTTTTTTTTTGGGGGGGGGGGGGGGGGGGTGGGGAAGAGGATAGATAAAACATTTTCATTATCCATTATGGAGGGAGAATCCAAAACCAAATCAAGATTAAAGTTTGTATTCCTTCAGATTTTGTCATTTATCAAGTATGTTTTTCTATCTTATTTTTTATCCTTTGAGCATATCTTCTCCCCTGAACTTCTTCATTTTGTCGTATCCGTTGGTCACCTTGACGAGTCCGACCCGAATTCCATACCCGTATCCGTGTCGGGTCGTGTCGACCCTGCTTCTTCGAGTCCAAGTAACTCAGATGCCAGCAACCTGTAGTTTCCTCTAAAATAAACATTGCATGATTCTTTATGTTTAATCCATAATTTGTATGTCGTAGAACTTGGAGTTCTTATATAGTTGTTTGCAGATATTTTATTTATCCAACGCACTAACACCTTGTTCCCTTTATATGGCATCAAACCTGAACGATCCCCCCTTGCCTGAAGCAATTGTGGGATATTCGGACTATTGGTCCCGCACTATTCGTGCAGTTACCAATGTAGTAAATGAACCCACCGGAGATGGAGATACTATTTTTTGAAATATCTGACTTATGTCGATGAAAGTGTAAACATAGAAGGCTCTGACGTGCCGAATTTTTTTAATTTCATTACTAGATTAATGTAATTTTTTTAGTTTGGATATGTTTAGGATAATTTATTTTTCGGGTAATTAATTGAATTCTAATTATATGTGACCAATTCCATTAATTTATGCTTATGTATGACAAGCAGTGTTCTAAAAAATCGGCCTAGGCGGCCGCCTAGGCGCTAGGCGGCCGCCGGCCGCACCGAAAAGGCCCTAGGCGGCCGGCCTAGGCGCTGGGCGGGCCTAGGCTGACCTAGGCGGCCCTAGTCGGACCTAGTCGGACCTAGGGTTAGGGTTAGGGTTAATTTTTTTTGAAATTTTCAAGAAAAAGAAAAAAAAAAACATATTTGACAAAATTAAATACTTACCTGCCGTCGCCGTCGTCGCCGCCGTCGTCGCCGTCGTCGCCGCCGCCGACTGCTGCTGTTGTTGCTGCTGCTGTTGTTGTTGTTGCTGTTGCTTCTGCTGCTGCTGTTGTCGACGTCGTGGACGTCGTAGGGGAGGAGGAGGGAAGAGGGGAGCGGAGGGGAGGAGGAGTCGTAGGGGAGGAGGAGGGAAGAGGGGAGCGGAGGGGAGGAGGAGAGGGGGGAGCGGAGAGGGGAGGAGGAGGGGAGAGGGGAGCGGAGGGGAGGACTGGAGAGAGGGGAGCGGAGGGGAGGACTGGAGAGAGGGGAGCGGAGGGGAGAGGGAGCGGAGGGGAGGAGAGAAGTCTGCTGACTCTCTCTCCTCTCCTCCCCCTTATATGTGCTTGGAAAAAAAAAATTGAAGCAAACAAATATGGGATTCGAACCCATAAGCTCCTGAACCAAGAGAGGTCTTAAGCATTGCTACATTAACCATAAGAGCTCAATAGGCTTTGTGTCAATAAGTAACATATATATTATATATATATAAACTCATGGGCAAATAATAAAAAAAAAATTTCAAATCGGCGCCTAGGCGGCGCCTAGGCGCCGTCTAGGCGCCCTAGGCGCTAGTCGGGCCCTCAACGCACCGACTCCGCCTAGCGAAATCTATAACATTGATGACAAGTGGGGAAGGTAGATATCTGGCTGATAGTGCGTCCAAGGTTGTGAAAAGTGCCAGGCACTAGTCGGACGGGCACCCGCCGTCTAGCGCCTAGTCCGCCTAGACGGCGTCTTAGGCGGTCGCCTAGATCTAGGCGGTTCAAAAAAAATAAATCCAAAAAACCTACTAAAAATTGTAGAAAAAGTCCATAAGACATGCATAGTTAGACGTTAGAGGGACTAGGCGAGCGCCTAGGGTGTATCGGGCGGGCACCTGGCGCCTAGGCCGTCTTTTAGAATAGTGAGTGCGTCCATGTACACTATTGTTCGTAAACGAAAATAGTTTTTTCTAACTTTATACCTAAGCACTATACTATGACAATACTATCATGCCCATCCAATCTGATAAAGGGGCACTATATATATATATATATATATATATATATATATATATATATATATATAACGTGGCATGATATGAGCCCATGGCTCATATTGTAGAATGAGTCATGGGCTCATATCATGCCACGTTATATATATATATATATATATATATAGATATAGATATATATATATATGGAATAAGGGTAAAATTTTATTCTACGAACATCACATAAAAGTATTACAGTACACTTCTCCCATCTATCCTACCCCGGTTAAGGGGCCATTACAGATATATCGAATTCTAAATTATGTAGAATTTCTGCATGGGAGTTATCAGTCCCTCGAAGATACGCCTGTTACGTTCTTGCCAAACGTGCTAGACCGACGCTGCAAGGCGGACTCTGGCTGTCTTGGCCCAACCCTGTTTCATTCCTTGCCGTTCCCTGATCCAGGCGATGATCCCCCGGGTATCTCTATCATTGCCTCCTACGCCCAGCGACCTTCCACACTGCTCAGTCCAAATATGCCAAGACACAGGATACTCAAAGAAGAGGTGTCCCATGGATTCGTTCTCCATACCACACAGGACACATTTCGGATCAGAGATCTGCACCCTAAATCTGAGAAGCATGTCCTTCGTCAGCAACTGGCCTAATAATAGTTTGTAGAAACATAGTTGCATTTTTCGTGCAATTTCCTTTCCCCAAATGAAGTCAAAGTCCGCAATCCTGTCGAAAGAAGTCCGTACTAGGTTGTAGCAGCTTTTGAAGTGGAAAGCTCCTATACCTCTATTAGCATCCGGCGGATCCCATCTCCAGGAATCAGCAGACTAGTGAGGATCAATAGTGACCTGGCGGATCTCCTCTCCTAACTGTGCTGTGTACTGGTAGTCCTCTGGCCTCCAAGTCCCTTATCTGAGGATAAGCTCGCATTTCAGCCCTCTGCCCGCCTCTCTGCCCATATGCTCACCTAAGGACTCCAACAGTGATCTATTGCCAATCCAGGGATCAAGCCAAAGATCAGTGGTCACCTCATCCTTCATGATCCGACAGATAGCAGTCTGGAGAATCGATCTGCATTGGAGAATCGCCTTGAAAGGGACCGAAAAGTTATCTATCTCACAACCCCAGAAATTCCTCCGCCTCAGATATCTATTAGCCATCCACTCTGTCCAGAGAGAGCCGCCCTTGATGAACTTGTTGGCCCATTGGTCATGGTCACACCTGATTTTAATAATTGATCAAACTGTCTCGATATAAATGCAAGTCAATTCAGATGTTTACCTACGACGTTTTGGACACTGCTCAACGATAGATATCAACTATGTTCAAGACTGAAGCCGTTTGCCACTCCAAATGTACTTCCTGTTAAGCAATGTAATTTTCCATTTTATTGAGTCTAGGAATACATTGTACACCGAATCGTACTGGCAAATAGGCTATCCGAAAACGTTTTTCAAAACCATCCTATTCTTTTAAAAAATGACCTATGTTTTTGAAAAACATCATTTTTACAAAAAGCTTCTGAAGGACTTTTCAAAAAGCCAAAATTGATTTTTCTCAAAAAAATGAACTGGCAGAACCATAGCAGAATTCGGTCCGAGTTCGGCCAGAGTTCGGCCAATTGGAACGTTAGTGAACGTTGGATTTTGAACTTGGTCATCCTTCAGTTGCGGTTTGTTACAAAGAGTTTTGTTCGAATTCTGTCCGAATTCTGTCAGAGTTCTGTATTTGGAAAAACTATAAATAGAGAAGTATTTCGATCATTTCAAATCACCAATTCACTTTCAATCTCTTCTCTTCCTGAGCTTACATTCTTCCAAAGAGTTTTCAAAAAGCTTTCATTTTCAAATCCCAAGCTAGTTACAATCCTCTAGTCGATTTGTCAGTGCGGTACGGTCTAGAAGTTTCAGAACGATTGTAATCAGAGGCTTGATAGAAGATACAACTCTTCACAATTGAAGTTGGTCGAGTTCTTCGTATCAAAGCTCGCGTCTGTAGAAGTTGCAAGGACTTCGTATGAAAACTTGCAGGATTTTCCAATAGTGGATTCAACTGGAAGCTAGAGTTCTTCCGACTGGACTAGTCCTCACAAGAGGGAAACCAGTATAAATCTCGGTGTTTGCGTTTGCCTTCTGATCACTTTTAATTTCCGTCATTTACTTTTGTGATTATTATTATATCTGTGATCTAACTGCTAACAAGATTTTTAATTAGCAATATTCCGCTGCCTACTCTATTCACCCCCCTCTAGAGTATTCTGCTTTACAATTTCGTTCCTACAATTGGTATCAGAGCAGGCTCTCCATCTAGAGGTATCAGAGCGGGTTATACAGGTAAAGCAAGGTAAAATTGCAGTTATATTCAATTTTTATATGGATCACAACATTACACATGGCAACTGTGAAATTCACAAGTGAAGGCCAAGCCACAAACATACCTCCACTGTTTGACGGCACAAACTACACTTATTGGAAAACACGTATGAGTTTCTTTCTGAAATCTCTTGATTTTGACTTATGGTCTATAGTTATTGATGGCTATAAAAAGCCACCTCGTATTAATGTTGATGGTGTTTTAGTTGAAAAACCCCATGACAAATATACAGAGGAAGAAAAGAAAAAGGCTAGTCTTGACGCACGTGCTATTAACGCTTTATTTTGTGCTTTAGACATAACTGAATTCAACAGGGTGTCTACTTGCGCAACATCAAACGAAGTGTGGAAACTTCTCGAAGTAACCCACGAAGGAACAACACAAGTCAAGGAGTCAAAGATCAACAGACTTATTCAGGAGTACGAGGCATTCAAAATGAAGCCAAGTGAATCAGTCACTCAGATGTTTATAAGATTCTTGGATATTGTAAATCCTCTGTCTTCACTAGGCAAGGATTAGAGTAACCATGAGAAGATTCGCAAATTTCTACGAGCCCTTACAAAGAACTGGATTCCAAAGGCTACTGCAATCATTGAAGGGAACGACCTCTCAACAATGTCTCTAGAAACACTCATGGGTAAGCTACTTACTCACGAGTTAGAACTTCAAGACTTTGAAGATGCTACACCAAAGGAGAAATCAGAGAAGACAATCGCTCTCAAGGCTTAACATAGAAGAACCATCGAAGATGATTCTGACAACAGCGACTCCGACTCTGAAGATCAAACTCTTCTGGTAAGAAAATTCAAGAAGTTCATGAGATTTAACAGGAGAACAAACGACAGCAAAGACAACAACAACAACAACGAGGAAGATCCTATTTGCTACGGATGCAAGAAGAAAGGACACATGAAGAAAGATTGTCCCTCAACTTCATCATCAAAGAAAAGCAAATATGACAAAGGCTACCTGAAGAAATCTACATCAAGGAAGTACGCCAACACAAGCATATGGCATGAAAGTGAAGCCAGCGACTCAGAAGATGAACAATCAGATGACGCTGCAAATGTATGCTTGATGGCTTGTGATCAGGTAATTACTAATTCTCTATTTGATCCTTATGATGATTTCACCTTTGAGCAACTAGGAGAGGCTTTCAGTGAACTGTTAGATGATTACAGAAAACTGCGTAGTAAATATGAAACCTCTAAGAAGGTACTCGAAGAGTACAAAGGTGAAATAGGAAGACTTGCCAACCAATTAGATCTGGTTAGAAATAATGACTCTTCAACTGAGTCTGGTGAGCTTTCTTCTATTAAATTGTTGTTACACGAGACTGTTAAGCTATCCGAAGAAAAAGATCAAACTATTATCCAGTTAAAGGAAGACCTATCTAAGGAGAGAAAGAGTCTCCAGTGTGCACATGTCAGATTAGAATCACTCACATCTGACTATACTAGATTATATGACACTTTCAAAAAGTTGGAAATTAGTTTAGGAAAACGGCCTGAAGTTGCTGCTTCCTATTCTAACACGTGTCAATTACCGAATCATCGGAACACGCCCAACACTGTCAGACCAAACCATACCAAGACTATGCCCAAGAAGACTAATAGGCATGCATTCTTCTATACTAGAAAACCAAAACCTACCAATCATGCACCTCACACTACTTTCAACACTCAACATGCTAAATGTCATTATTGTGGCCTCATTGGTCATATATCTTCTGCATGTAGAATCAGAATTTAGTAGATTTAAATGTTTATGCGTGGATGCCGAAAACTAACCAGTCAGGACCCTACAAGAAATGGGTACCAAGAGTTTCATCTGCAAATTGTTTTGTAGGTGGGACGTCCTTCACATGCTAGGAGCAAATGGATCCTCGACAGCGGTTGCTCACGGCACATGACCGGTGACGCTTCATTATTCGCAACACTGTCGAAGAGGAATAAAGAAGGATACGTCTCCTTCGGTAATAATTTAAGAGGGTACATAATCGGTATCGGTAACATTGGTAAGGCTCCCTATCCAGTGATTAAAGATGTTTGTCTAGTTACTGAGTTAAAACATAATCTGCTCAGCATAAGCCATTTAGCTGATCACGGTTATGGTATTAACTTCGTAAAAGATAAATGTACTATAATTGATAGTTCAACTGGTAGTACTATATTTGAAGGTATTAGGGAAGACAATATATGTATTCTATTTGTTAGAAGATGCTAACACAGCAGGTAGATGTTTGATGGCCAAAAGCGTTGAGAGTCAACTATGGCATATGAGACTCGGTCATGCAAACATGGATACAATTTCAAGATTATCTACGAAGAAGTTGGTACACGGCTTACCGCATATTTCTTTCAAGAAGGATACGGTATGTAGTGAATGTGAAAAGAACAAAGCTACCAAATCCGCATTCAAGTCCAAGAACGCTGTAAGTACCACTAGACCTTTACAATTGTTGCATATGGACTTATTTGGACCCAGCAGAATTGCTAGTCTAGGTGGTAAGTTATATGCATTTGTCATTATAGATGACTTCTCTAGATATACATGGGTTTATTTTCTTGCACGCAAGAACGACGCATTATCAGAATTCGTCACCTTTTGCAAGAAAGTACAGAATGAAAAAGGGTTCATGATTACTCGCATTCGTAGTGATCATGGCAGCGAATTTGAGAATGCAGAATTCAAGCAATTTTGTGACACGGTTATCTGCATGAATTCTCTTGTCCTAGGACTCCGCAACAAAATGGAGTTGTGGAACGTAAGAACAGAACTCTATCTGAAATGGCTAGAGTAATGTTAAATCAGTTTAGTCTACCTAGATATTTATGGGCTGAAGCTGTAAATACAGCATGCTATATTCTCAATAGGGTTCTAATTCGACCTATATCGAAGAAGACTCCCTATGAACTATGGTTTGATAGAACACCAAATGTTTCTTATTTCAAAATCTTTGGTTGTAAATGTTTTATTCTTAATACTAAAGATAATTTGAGTAAATTTGATGAAAAGGCCGATGAAGGTATATTTTTAGGTTATGCAGCAAAGAGCAAAGGATATAGAGTCTTCAACAAAAGAATCTTGATCATTGAAGAATCTATCAACGTCAAGTTTGATGAGCTAAATCAACACTTAGACGATGATGACAAGGAAGACATAATCGCATCAAGTACAGCTACTGCAAAACCGTTACACAAAGATGCAGAACCATCACATCAGGCATCAGATGAACCTCCAAGCAAAGAAGCCGGAACTAGCAATCTTGAGACTACACCAAAAGAGATGAGATTCTTGGCTAATCATCCAAAGGACTTGGTAATTGGTGAGATTACCAAGGGTGTAAGTACTCGTTCCTCTAATAAAGATATAGCTTCTTGTGTTGCTTTTGTTTCGCAGTTTGAACCCAAAAATATTGATGAAGCATGTAGTGATAACTTTTGGTTAGATGCTATGCAAGAGGAATTAAACCAATTCGAACGGAATCAAGTTTGGGAACTTGTTCCCAAGCTTATTGATCATCCGGTCATTGGCACCCGATGGGTATTCCGAAATAAACTGAACGAGAATGGTTTAGTGACTCGTAATAAGGCTCGACTCATAGCTCAAGGATACCATCATGAAGAAGGTATCGACTACGATGAGACTTATGCCCCAGTTGCGAGATTAGAATCCATTCGCATGTTATGTGCATTTGCATATTTTCATAATTTTAAGTTATTTCAAATGGATGTCAAAAGCGCATTTTTAAATGGTTTTATAAAAGAAGATGTTTATGTAGCTCAACCACCCGGTTTTACTGATTTTAAATTTCCTGAATATGTTTTCAAGTTGAAGAAAGCTTTATACGGTTTGAAACAAGCCCCTCGTGCTTGGTACGATCGTCTAAGCTCTTTTCTACTTGATAACAGTTTTTCAAAGGGAAAGGGTGACACTACTTTGTTTATAAAATCTTTGAATAATAATATTCTTTTGATTCAAGTCTATGTAGATGATATTATCTTTGGATCTACTGATGAATCTCTTTGTCAAGAATTTTCAAAGTGTATGCAGAATGAGTTTGAGATGAGCATGATGGGAGAGCTGAAATTCTTTCTCGGACTGCAAATCAAACAAACCAGCAATGAGACGTTCATAAATCAAGCAAAGTACACAAAGGATCTATTAAAGAAGTTCGACATGGAAGCAGTAGCACTCCAGTGGCGACTTCAACCAAGCTTGATATTGATGAACAAGGCAAACCTGTCGACATACGTAAGTATCGAGGTATGATCGGTAGCTTACTGTATTTAACTGCTAGTCGACTAGACATTATGTTTAGTGTTTGTTTATGTGCACGTTTTCATGCTAATCCTAAGGAATCACATTTGTGCGCAGTTAAGCGTATCTTTCGATACCTTAAAGGTACTTCTTCTGTCGGCTTATGGTATCCCAAAACCACATAATTTGACCTAACCGGTTATTCTGATACTGATTTTGCCGGATGCAAAGTAGATAGAAAAAGTACCAGCGGCACATGTCATTTTCTAGGAAAAGCTCTAGTCTCTTGGTTTAGTAAAAAGCAAAATTCTGTTGCATTATCAACAACCGAGGCTGAGTATATTGCCGCATGACGTTGTTGTGCACAAATTTTGTGGATGAAACAAACCTTAGAAGATTATGGATTGCATTTTACACACATACCCATTTTCTGTGACAACACTAGCTCTATTAATTTGACTAAGAATCCAGTATGTCACTCTCGTACTAAACATATCGAGATTCGACATCACTTTCTTAGAGATCATCAACAAATTGGAGATATAGACCTTGTATACATAGACACACAGAATCAATTAGCTGACATACTCACAAAACCTCTAGCAGAAGATCGTTTCAATTATTTACGTCGAGAATTAGGAATTTTAGATATCAATAATATTAATTAATTTTGTTTTATTAATTATTTATTCGATACTCGATAACTGTTTTCGAGACAAGCCTAAAAAGAGTCTGTCTGTCACCACGACTACGGTCGAAGCGAAGTGGTATCTAAGAGTTTCCCGGTGAACCTCCATTAGCTGGAACAGTACTCCTACAGCTAATCTGAGACAGATGCTGAGTAAAGAATATTAATTTATAAAATAATATTAATTATATTACTTTGAGATTTAAAATTACTAAACTTTGAATTAAACATTTGAAACGAATCAATGAAAAAGATGTGGCCCCATTTCTATTATTTTTGATATATGTATATAGCCAGGCAACCCTTGGCGAATTCGGCCCGAGTTTGGTCCGAATTCGGCCAGAGTTCGGCTGGGTATATATATGTACCAGCCAGAACCCGAGGCCCTCATCCTCTTCATTCTTCCAAACTACATCAAACAGCAGCTGCCGCGCCTCCAAACCCTAATTTTCTCCATCCTTGTTCTTTCAATCCGCGTGGAGATTCTCGTCCAAACTTTGAATTCGTGCGGAGAACTTCATCCTCATCAGCATATCCAATTCTTGGAAGGTATAATTCCTTCTCTCCTCTACTTTTCAATACTTAGGGTTTCTAGAAATTTTGG
Source organism: Iris pallida (assembly GCA_029216955.1). Taxonomy (NCBI): domain Eukaryota; kingdom Viridiplantae; phylum Streptophyta; class Magnoliopsida; order Asparagales; family Iridaceae; genus Iris; species Iris pallida. The sequence continues at coordinate 5,462,462 of JANAVB010007800.1, forward strand.
AAAAGAATGCCTAAGTTCAATCCCTTCAAGAGGAAGAAGACTAATGCCAGTGAAGAGGCATCGTCTTCAGATCCGCATACAGATTGCCTCTTTTCTCCGGTCCAATCGGACGACGGTGCGTCGGACGAGTTTTACTTTAAAATTCTGATCAAGCTTTATTGTGGTACGTCGATTTCATCATGCGTACTATTTGTACCAGATCGTCGATTAAATGGACTGTCTTTCCGGATCACCGCCCTTATTTTGGGGCATTAGGGTTACAACACTTTGTTACCTTATAATTTTCCATTGCCACTAATGCCATTAGATTATTCTATTGTAATTTCGTGTTAGACACTTTTACCGCGAGAACACGTGTCGGAGGAATCGATATCGAATTCACTGATGAAACGTTAGCGAAAATCCTTGGTATCCCAAACGAAGGTGCCCCGCTCGATGACATCACTGATTTTGATTTTCCCGATGGCACGATACTCGTTAGTTCCAAGAATGAGCTTTGTGCGCCCGCACGCGCTCGTCCTGGAAAGTTCAAGGCTAGTAACTTGAACTTGTTTAACTACGAATTACATCGCATCATCTATTCCACTTTACTTCCAAAATCCACTTCCAAAGATGATGTCACTGCACTTGAGCTTTCTGCTCTTTATCATATTCTTAAGGGGATTCCTTTTTCTGCCCCTAAGACTATCATCCAGATGATGGGTAGATGTCGCGGGAGAGACCGCAACCTATCTTATGCGATGCTTATTCCTCGCATCTTTCAGAGATTTGATATTGACCTTTCTACTTGTGCTGTTGACCCCGAGCCCAAGTTCCTCAAACTCTCTCGTCGCAGCATTGCCACTGTTCCTCTACCTAATGCACCTGCTCCTCCTGCACCTACTCCCACAGCACCTGTTCCTCCTCATTCTTACCCCTATGACATTTGAGGGTATTCATCAGCACTTATCAGATTTGCAGTCCTTTTATGTTAAGACTTCTCGGGAACACGAGTTCCGTGATGTGACTCGATTCCAGGCGATTGCCAACTCCTTCGCCGATCTGAGGTTTGCGCAGACGGATCATTCTGCTAGCTCTCTACCTCGAGACCCTTCTGTTTCTGGCTACTGCATTGATGACGAGGCGGTCCACTCTCTGTTCCAGCCCGGGAACGCCTACGATTGGTATCGTACTTCTCGTGCCCCTCCTCGAGACTATGTCGGTGAATTTTACGCTGGTGCCACTCCTCATACTTCTGGCGCTGGTACTTCTAGAGCTGGTCCTTCTGGCCATGCTGGCACTGCAGCTGATGACGATGATGATGAGGATGATGATTTTTGAGATGTTAGATATTGAGACTGATACTTTTGTCTTATGTTTACTTGGAAATGCTCCTACATTCCAAGTTACTATCAGCACTTTTATTTTATTATGTGACTCTTCATAGACATGGTTTTGATTATGCCTCAGTTTTGGCATCTTAGTTTATTATTCAACACTTTATTTGTTTCAGTTTTATTCTAGCACTATATTAAAAACTGTCTGTGACAAATACATGCCTGTGTTGTTCTATAGACTATCTGTTTCTCTTACTATATTCACTGTTTATACCATGCATGTCATGAATATTTATATTTTTATTGTGTTTCTTCACTGTTTGTTACTTATGCATTTATTGCGGGGGAGCTTTCTCTTTTGCAATTATTTTGCTAAGTGACAACGGGGGAGAAATAAGATCTAACATTTTCGTGAATACAGGTTATGAACAATTTCTTTTGATTACTATTTTGAATTGATTCAAGCTTAGATGTTATATCGGCAAGGTTTGTCAATTATCAAAATGGGGGAGATTGTTGGCCCATTGGTCATGGTCACACCTGATTTTAATAATTGATCAAACTCTGTCTCGATATAAATGCAAGTCAATTCAGATGTTTACCTACGACGTTTTGGACACTGCTCAACGATGGATATCAACTATGTTCAAGACTGAAGCCGTTTGCCACTCCAAATGTACTTCCTGTTAAGCAATGTAATTTTCCATTTTATTGAGTCTAGGAATACATTGTACACCGAGTTGTACTGGCAAATAGGCTATCCGAAAACGTTTTTCAAAACCATCCTATTCTTTTAAAAAATAACCTATGTTTTTTAAAAACATCCTTTTTACAAAAAGCTTCTGAAGGACTTTTCAAAAAGCCAAAATTGATTTTTCTCAAAAAAATGAACTGGCAGAACCATAGCAGAACTCGGTCCGAGTTCGGCCAATTGGAACGTTAGTGAACGTTGGATTTTGAACTTGGTCATCCTTCAGTTGCGGTTTGTTACAAAGAGTTCTGTTCGAATTCTGTCCGAATTCTGTCAGAGTTCTGTCTTTGGAAAAACTATAAATAGAGAAGTATTTCGATCATTTCAAATCACCAATTTACTTTCAATCTCTTCTCTTCCTGAGCTTACATTCTTCCAAAGAGTTTTCAAAAAGCTTTCATTTTCAAATCCCAAGCCAGTTACAATCCTCTAGTCGATTTGCTAGTGCGGTACGGTCTAGAAGTTTCAGAGCGATTGTAATCAGAGGCTTGATAGAAGATACAACTCTTCACAATTGAAGTTGGTCGAGTTATTCGTATCAAAGCTCCCGTCTGTAGAAGTTGCAAGGACTTCGTATGAAAACTTGCGGGATTTTCCAATAGTGGATTCAACTGGAAGCTAGAGTTCTTCCGACTGGACTAGTCCTCACAAGAGGAAAACCAGTATGAATCTCGGTGTTTGCGTTTGCCTTCTGATCACTTTTAATTTCTGTCATTTACTTTTGTGATTATTATTATATCTGTGATCTAACTGCTAACAAGATTTTTAATTAGCAATATTCCGCTGCCTACTCTATTCACCCCCCCCCCCCTCTAGAGTATTCTGCTTTACGATTTCGTTCCTACAGAACTGCCACGCTATCTTCAACCCAGAGGCCTCCCGAACCGAAATCAGTGGTCGCAGCCCCACCCCTCCTTCCTTCCGAGGCCAGCACAATTGCTCCTAGGAGATCACATGCATTCCTCCTCGCCAAATAAAATTGGCACATATGCTCTCCACCTTCCGGATAGTAGCTACCAGGATCTTAATCGACTGCAACCAGAACATCGCAATGCCAGATATGATAGACCTCACCAGCTCTATACGACCTCCAAAGGAGAGCCCAGCCGCCTGCCAACCTTCCACCCTCCTCTGTGCAAACTCCACGAGACTATGGCAATCCAGCTCCCGAGCGTAGTTTACAGTCAGCGGTACTCCCAGGTATTTAACCGGGAGATCGCCTTTCTCCACTCCCAGAGCCAGGGCCCTTTCCTCCTTGAGGGAACATCGAGCACTGAAATAGACCCTGCTTTTCTTCCTATTCAGCTGAAGTCCAGACATCCGCATATAATCTCTGACACCGCACGCATCCCTCTCATAGATGGTTGTAAGAGCACCAATAGGTCATCAGCATATATCAAGTGGGACACCACTGGCTGGACCAGCCTGAAAAGAGGACAATCTTCCTGCTATGTACCGCCAGATCCATCAAGCAAGTGAAGTACTCCATCACAAGAGTAAACAGGTACGGGGATAGAGGATCTCCCTGCCGAAGGCCCCTGTTGCTCATGAAGAATCCGTATGGAGTACCCTGGATGAGTACCGAAAAAGTGGGGGAGCAGATGCACTCCCTCACCCTCGCTACCCACACCTCGTCAAAACCCATAGCCAGCATAAGGTGACAAAGGAAGTCTCTGTTGACCGTGTCATAAGCTTTCCTCAGGTCAAGCTTCACACAGGCCTTCATCCTCCTTGGTTTGTTGAATTCTCTCACCATCTCGTGGGCCAACAGACTGTGCTCAGCAATAGATCGACCCTTGATGAAGGCCGCCTGGTTGCGAGAAACCAGATCCTGCATAATCTCCTTCATGTGCCGGCACATAAGGTGTGTAATTATCTTATACAGATAATTGTAACACGCAATAGGTCTAAAGTCGGCAAGGGATGTCGCGTCCTCCTTCTTAGGAACCAAGGTCAGAAAGGTGTGGTTCAGCTCCTTCTGCAACTCCCCTTCTGAGAAAAATTCCTGCACCGCCTCTAGAACTGGGTGCTTAAGCAAGCCCCAGTGACGCTTATAGAACCCACTAGAGAAGCCATCAGGTCACGGGGCCCTATTTGGATCCGCCTTCATCACAATAGCCTCCACCTCCTCCATACTCACAGGGGCCAGCAGTAGACTGTTCCCGTAAGGCGTCACCAGCCTTTTTGTGACCAGGTCTGAGAACGTGGTAGAATAATCTGACTGATGATACAAATCTGAGTAATACCTAACTGCCTCCTTCTGAATCTCTACTGGATGCCCGACAAGTCTGTCCTCACTGTTGAGAAGTCTAGGAATACTGTTCCTGTGCTGTCTGGTACGGATCACATCATAAAAGAACCTAGTGCAGCGGTCCCCATCCTTAAGCCAGGAACACTTAGCCCGTTGGGCCGTACTAATCTCTTGCTGAAGTCTCAGAATGCTGACCTCCCCAATCAGTTCCTTCTTCCTGGCCGCCAACTCACCACTCAGCATGTCTACCTGTAAAGCAACCTGGACCTCTCGGAGGGCAGCCTCCTTTGCCTCCAGGGAAGTCCGTGGCAACGACTTTACCCAGGCCCGAATAGCACTCTTCGATCGTTTCAGTTTGTGTACCATGCAGAACTGTGCCGTGCCCTCTTGAGTATGCTGCAGCCCTCCCATAACCACCTCCTCATAGCTAGCAGAGAGATACCAGCTATTGTTGTATCGAAACGGACGAGCTTTCCAAGTGGGACTCTCATAGAGGCCTACCCGGATCGGGGCAAGCCCTCAGCCACAGAGTTCGGGAAGTAGTTAAACCATTTACTATTTCCCAAAGCCCTGTCAAGCTGACACGCAATCCTGTTGCAGACCGTTTTATTGTGCCATGTCCATATGTGTCCCGTCCTCTCCAGACCCCTCAGTCTGGACTGGAGGAGACACCTCTGGAAATCGTAGAGGATCTGGTCAGACACCGGACGCCCTCCCACCTTCTCCCGCCGATGGATCATAGCGTTGAAGTCCCCTATATGAAGCAGTGGTAAGTGCAGATGCTCCGCCATGCGTCCTACTCGTGCTATGTCTCCCCACAGGGACTCTCGGAGCCTCCTATCATTGTGCCCATATACCGCTCCAAGAATGAAATGGAATCCTCCTTTATTCACAAAGGAGATGGCAATAAGCTGCTCAGTCTTCAGAACCAGATTTTCCTCCCAACTGTCGCGGTTCCACCTTACCCAAATCCTAGCCATGTCACATAGATCCAAGTTGTGGATTTGCCCCCAGTTTGTAGGTGTCCTGCGAGCAAGGATCGTCGCCCCCCTAATCTTCGTCTCCAGCAGGATCGAGATGTCGCACTTCTCTCGCTTCAAGACTCCACAAATCTCCTTCCATCTCCCAAGTGAGCACCCTTCACAGATGTTCCAGGAGAGGACCACCATTGATTAATTAATGTGGGGGTCCCCCTGAACATCTACTGGACTGACACCCGAGGGAAGTGTCTCGTCCGTCCCATCTAGATCCTCCACCATCTCGGAAAGCGGGGTGACGTGTGCCTGTATCCTGGATAGTGTCAAGGCCCAATCAGGGTTGGCCTCGGTCTGATCATCAGCCCCCCCCCCCCCCCCCCCCCCCCCCCGCAGGATGCACATCCTTTCGTGGAGACGGGGCATGCCTCTTCCTGCTATACGCCTGCTCTACTACAAGGGCAACACCCCCGTTCTGACTACTAGCTAGGGTCAGCATACCCCTGGTCACCATGCTCCTCTGGGCCGTGTACTCCACCATCGCCACCTGCGAACACTCCTGTAATGGCTGGGAGTTCGACTCCGGTCTGCAAGTTACCTCTATCAGTGTATCCTCTTCTACTGGCCTTCCTGCAGTCGCGGCTGCGGTGTCAGGACTAGACTTCACCACCGGGTCTACTACCTCCATTCATGCCACTGGGTTCCTGGCTGTCTCCCTCCCTCCATTCGTGCATGCACTGGGTAAGTGACCAAAACACTCACAAAGGGAACACATTGGGGGAACCTAATCATACTCCACTACCTGAGTAAGGACCTCTCCGGACGCCACTTGGTATTCGGGAGCTCCGTCCCCGCCTCCACAAAGATCCGAGCGTACATGAGTCTAGTACGGAAAGCCGTAGCCTCATCCGCCTTAATCGGCTTGCCAATCAAACTAGCCAATCTCATGAGCAGGGGGATGCTCCAGTATTTCACTGGGAACTCCGGGAAGCGAATCCAGACTGGTATCGCGTTCAGAGCCTCCTTCTCACACCGTAACTCAGGTGTCCACTCCTTCAAAATTATGGGCCTCCCATCAAATGATCAAGCCCCACCTTGTATAATCCTGGTCACATCCTCCGCCAAGCCGAACTTCATAAAGTAGAACCCATTCTCTCTGGAGAAGATCTCCATGCTCCCCTTGGGGCGCCATACACGCTCTGCATACCCCCGGATCTGTCCATAGAATGGTTTACTACCCAGCACATACATCACCAGCGTGTTCTTCAAGAAGTCCGTTACCTCAGCAATCTCGTCTGCCGGAAAATAAGCCTGGAGGCCACCTCCCATATATATATATATATATATATATATATATATATTTTTTTTTTTTTTTAATATATATATATATATATATATATATATATATATATATATATATATATATATAACGTGGCATGACTCATTCTACAATATGAGCCATGGGCCCATATCATGTTTTTCCATATATATATATATATATATATATATATATATATTTTTTTTTTTCCACATATATATATATATATATATATATATATATATATATTGGGTCCTTCTACAATACATGGGATGTATCAGAGTAAAACTTTGATACAGCCGGCTGTATCAAAGTTTTGATACAGCCGGTGTATGACAGGTGGGACCCCCTATATATATTTAGTTACACGGTTTACGAAGAAATAGGGGGGGCCCACCTGTCATACACCCGGCTGTATCAAAACTTAGATACAGCCGGCTGTATCTAAGTTTTCTCCGATGTATCAATACATCCCAAACAATTGCATTGAAAATGCATTGGAAATTGTGAAAGTTGTTTACTTTGCTTTGACTTTACCTGACATCCAATGATTCAGATTTGGGATGTATCGATACAAATTTTTACATTGGATGTATGGAAGAATTTTCCTATATATATATATATATATATATATATATATATATATATATATACCGTCCCTCCGGTACTCCTTGATAATTCGGTTTTTGAAATTGCTTCTCATTAATATCATCTAATAATATTTTCAATACTATTTTTGTTAGTTTTAAGGTTTTTTTATTGACATATACATGTCACATATTCGTAGCCATTTGATATACCTCCTATATTTTAATTGTGACCCTTCTTTATCTTTTTATCTTTTGGCAGGAAACACCACTTCACTAATATATGTGTGTGTGTGTGTGTGCGCGCGCAATTTAAGAACATATGATACAATACTTTTCTTTCAGATAATCATATTGAACTTCGCGTTTTAGTTACCGACCTGTTATTAAATATATGGTGGCCAGGGCAAGAAATAAAGGGAAGATAGTGTTGTACATATATTATTTGTGTCATTGCGACAATGCATACTTGATATCTACTTCACTACATAAAATATTTCACGTTTTTTTTTGCAGTATATTAATACTTTGACGTACTTAACGAGTGAGGCTTTCTCGGTGATTCCTCAAGAGTTGATTGGGGATTTGCAAAGGATGTTATCCCAGGATGAGGCTTCTAGGCCAACTGCCTCTGATTTCACAGGTGCATGTGGCATGACAACTAGTGTTTTTATGTTGCAACTTCGCTATTATTTAGATTGGATTTCTGGTTTTTAATTTATGCGTAATACTGTAAATATGTCTGGGCTTTAGGATGAAAAGAAGTAATTGGGGTTCATTATTTAACATAGACTTTGAAACTTCTTCCAAAAAGTATCACATGGTGAAGTTAAGTATCATTTTGATATTTAAAATGCTACTTGGTTATTATTGACTTCTTAGTGAAGTAGGAAAATTTATGTTTATTGTTTGTAACTCAGTTAAAAGCATTGTATAAGTCATGATGCAGGAGCAGGGCCAGAGAGCAGATTGAATTGTCATCGATGGTTTAAACTGACCAGAATAGGCATTGGGCTGTTTAAATTGAACATAATAGGCACTGGGCTGTTTATATCGCCCAGTTATAGAGCTAGAGGTTATACACTAGTGAGGACCATAGAATGGGACGTTTATACCATAGTTTGCTGTTTTGGCTGATACCGATATGATACGGTCGATTCCGATATGATTTGGCATTTTCCGATCCGATACTGACCGCTACCGATACTCACCGATACTGACATTGAGGCTCTTTTCTAGTCAATTTGACAACGAAAATTGAACAAAAAAGACCCATCAACAAGGGTGTAAAAGCATAGTAAGGTTATAGCAGCATGTAAATGAAGAAAACATATTTATCGCAAGTAAACTGATCAGCAATGATGACTATTGTTTCATTCAATTTCAAAATTACTAAGAAACAAGACATAAAATATTAATGTATAAAACATTTTTTTTTCTAAATTTTTAATAATTTATCAATAATTATTTGTTTTTCGATACCAAAAAAAATCTGATACTCTGATCCAAAGCTGCCGATAGCCAATACTTCCAATTCCGATACTCATAGAAAGTGGCTAATACCAATTTTGACACCGATACTGCGAACCTTGGTTTATACATCATGGGGTGCTAAGTTCCTGATCTTGGGTTGTTTTTGTTGTTTATTTACAAATTTTTGGACTTGTCTACTTCCTTATGTTGTTAGGTTGATTAAATTGCTTAATTGTATAAGTTTACTTTCTTCCAAGATAAGTTTTAGGTAGGTTCTTATATAGGGATATGTATGAGACTTTTCTGATCAATTTATCGAGTTCATAAGATATTAGTGAATCTGCCAGCTTTCTTCTTGATGGAAGGAGGCTATTATACCTCTTCCATCATTAAAATCATATGCCTTTGTGTTTCCTCCTAAAGTTTTTGAGAGATCTTTTGTTGTGGTTGGGTATTCCCATATCTTTCTGCTTGCAGTCATCTTTGAGAACCAAAACCCGTATCAAATCTAGATGTACTATACATGATGTTTGATATGAATGATTGACTGCAGAACTCTTGCGATTTTGTTTAGTAAATATTTATGGTTAAATACAGGGTCTTTACAATTTGATTGTGAAAATGAATATTGAATACTGTAAGTCCTAAGAGGCAATTATAATGGATACATATATTTAGATTGCAACTGTTTATAAATGAAACCATCATCGTATGGAATTTAGCTCTTCAAATTAAAACCATTATTGAAGTTTTATTGCCTTTTCTCCTCTACTATATTTTATTTTCTTTGGTTAATGTTGCTTATTCCTTCCCACTCGCTGTGGCTCTCTTCGTCTTGTATTACTTTTTTGTCCATCTCAAGGCAATTTCACTTGCATGGGAAAATAGAGTATTTGGAAACCCTGTGCTTGCAATGAGTCAAGTATTTATATTGCGAATGTAATTGAAGTAGCTAGGAGCAGTTCTGCAGAGTGTAACATTTTCAATTACATAATAAAGGAATTGTGTGGTTTTCTATTGTGTTGTTGGTCGAAATTCTTTTTTGACCAAGAATGTCTATATGGTCTCATTCAAATTGTATTTTCTATCATAAGGTCATCTTTGATTATTTCTTGATGAGGGAGCAAAATAGATCTATGATTTTAAATTTTCATTCTAGTGAAAGTAGGCAGGTGATAAAGGCTGCTCCCAAAGAATTACAGGTGCATTTGGGCAATGGACTTCTTGGGCTTGATTCTCGGCCCATCTTTTCCTTACAGTTTCATCATCATGAACTTGATGATTTGATCACTGATCATATGTATTTGATTACTTAATGCATCAACCCCCTTTGCCCCCTTTCTTCTGTCAATCCCTTTCATTTCCGCCGGTCCCTAATTTCCAACAGTTTACTACTTCATCTCAACCGTCTTTTTAATGGTATCCCAACCGTGAACGTTTGTTTGAACCAAGGTTCCCACTATCGGAATCGGTTTCAGACCCCTTATAAGTATCTGAATAGGTGGTTTCGACAGTTTTGGCGGTTTCTGTTCGAAGTATTGTGGTTCTTCCTTTTGGAAAGCAAAAAATGATAGACTTATTTTAAAAAACCAGAAAAATGTTTGGGATAATCTTGAGTTGAATAATGTATGGATGCATGTTCTGAATTTATTGATATACAATTTCTACAAATGATGATGTTTACAGTGTGTTAAGTTATTTGTATCGACACTGTTACACACTATAATATGTTGATCTTCCATCTAGTTTTCTATACTCTTTTTTTGTCGACACAATTTTTCTGTTCTTCTCTTTTTCGTTCAATTTTTCTTTGCATTGATTCGAAAAGGAAGCTCCAATGTCCTTATCAACCAGTAACAGTCGATATCAGATTGGGACATGCTAAAACCGGTATGACAAATACGTATTGATATCGACAGATACTGCGAACTATGATTTGAACCAAGGAAGCACAGACACTACGAGATTTTGGGCCCTATGTTAAGTCGGACACATATCAGACACACGATGAACACTCCAAAATACACTAGGACACACCTGAATAGCTGTCCGTGTCGTAGTGTCCTTACTGTGTAATGTCTTGTCTATGCAATATATATGAACTCAATCATCCATCTCTTTGTTTTAATCTGAGGTATCTGAACTTGTTATCTCAACTAATCAATCCTTTTAATCTCATACGCTATAATCTCTTTTCCATTTAGTGTAAACCGTTAATAACTTCCGGTCATCTGTTAATCTCAGTCATCATCATCTTTTCTTTATAATCTCAACCCTTATAACTCTCCTATCTCCACGCCGCAACTCTTTCCATAAACTGAACCTGAAACCCAAAACCCATAACTTCATAACCCTAACCAAAGCACAACCAACTTCCGAACTCGATGCCCATTATCTACCTAACCCTACCATACCCAAAAAAACGACACAACTATCCAAGCCAATATGTGCATCTCCTTCTACATCCTCTACATGGTCATCTCCCTTATCATCCTCTACATGACTGCATTTTCCTTGACATCCTCTACATGACCGACTGATGCTTTCGGTGGACTAGTCGTTCATCCAACTACCTTTTTGACAGTATTCTTTCCCTACTCTGTGGTGTCTTTTCTAGCCTCTTGCACTTATTGTGAGTGGTGTTGTCTCGCGTGTACTCATTTTCATGGCTCGTTGTGGCTCATTCTATGACATCATTTGTGTAGATGTCTACCTTATCAAAATTCAAAATTTTGAATTTTCCGCTTTGGCCGAACATGGGCCGATTTGGCCGAACAGGCCCGCCTAGGCGCCGAACAGGCCCGCCTAGGGCCGAACTGGCGCCTAGGTGGCCGATTTGGGGGTTTTCGGTGCGGCAGGCGGCCGCCTAGGCCGATTTTTAGAACACTGCTCTTGACAAGTCTTCTTCTCCGTCACCTTCTCATGTGTCTCATGGATAAGGGTATTTCCTCTCTCCTTTAGGCCATAATAGTGACTAGGCTTCTAGTATTCATCCTTGGGGCCATGTTTGCATTAGTCATTACACTGGTCTGGTAATTGTGTGCTGTTTCCACCATAGTCTCATGAAGACCTCCGCTCCTACATTGCTACATACTGCACATTTGGTTTATGGTCCAGGTATTGCCTCCACTACTTCGCCTTTTGCTCTATTCTTCGACCCTGTTGTTGTATCGACCAGAGGGAGTCAGATATCTGGGAACTCATGAGCACTCTATCTTCTACTAATCTCTCTACAACCTTCGACATAGCGTGCATCTCTCATATATCTTGGATCCTAACAATCATGTTAGTAATGAGCCAATCACTTCTACTAAGACCTTCTTCCAATTATATTATGGTGGCAAATGGTGACATATATTGTTGGCTCATGCACAATATCAATCACAAATACTCTACATCTCTAGTATGCTCTTGCCGTGGTCTCCGTTTAAATCTTATTTTTGTAACTCGCTAGGTCCCGCCTTATTCAGGTACAACCATTAAAGGTTGTCTACAATCATCCATTTATGTTAAGGACCATGTCCTTTATAACAATAACAAAATCATAACGTTCTTTAGAACTTCGACCCATGTTCGTTTATGCCTACCTTATAGTACTAACATCTCCTTTAACTACTATCTTACCGTCCTTCTTATTAGGGCATCAATTGGTTTCTGTTGCACATGTCCAAATCACCGAAGACAATTTTCTCTAATCTTGAATTTTCTCTAATCTTGTCCTGGCTTATTTCTTATCCTTTTTAATGTATTGCCACTCATCCGTCTTAGTATTCTCGTGCTACACTAATTTTCTGTACATGTTTCTTAATGCCCAACGCTTTGATCCATCCATCTGTGTTCTCGAGCTACACTAATTTTCTATACATGTTTCTTAATGCCCAATACTCTGATTCGTAAAACATGACTAATTTTATAGTAGTCTTGTAGAACTTTCTTTTTGAATTTCAGAGTATCTTGTGATCACAAAGTACCCTAGAAGTACGCCATTTGAACCATCCTTTTTAATTCTAAAAGGTTTTGCATTTAGGTTAAAGACATATAGCGGAAGTACCTTTTTTACACTAAGTGCATTTTTAGTCTATTTGATGCGTGAATAGGTTAAGTTGGAGATGGTGCACAAGGAAGATATACACAATATTTTACATGAAGATAAGAGACGATAATAATGCAATGTTGATTTAGATCTTGACTGCTTTCTCACTTGTTTAGGTAAGTATCAAAGCAACATGTTTTCTTGGCCAAGAAGATAGGACAACCATGAAGAGTTTACTAGAACCATGGACTTGGTGGTGGTTGCTAGAATCAGATTGGAGGAAATGGAATTCACCTAGTAATATTACTGAAGTAGTCTACAAGGGTCGGTTCACACAAGTTGTTGTAATGATAATAGTTTACTTGTTTATTCATCATGTTCAGTTTGTTAGTACAACTGTAATTCTGGTAAATGTAATATCTTAACCATAGGAAGATGATAGCATGACATGTATTTCTAGGTAGCATATCCTTGTAGTAGTGGAACTGGGATATTTCATCAATCATTTAGTAGCATTATTTATTTTTATATTGGTCCCCCACAAATAAGTTTTACTACTGCAGCCAGGGTCATATTAAAAGTTTGATTCTAACCTGTATTGAAGAGTTTGACTGGCAAATCTGCATCTTTGGGGGGGGGGGGGGGGGTTCATTTGCAAGATAAATTTACCAATAAAACATACATAATGCAGCAAAATATCAAGGTTAGCTGTATCGGTATCGGACCTTTCCTGTGAGTATCGGGGATCGGTGGTATCAGTAGTATTGGTGGTTTCGGATCGAGGTATCGAATTTTTGGGTATCAGAAAGTAAATAATTTTTAATCAATTTTTAAATTTTTAGAAGAAAATATTTTATACATTAATCATAATTTTAGGTACTTTTTGTGTAATTTCTAAGTAGTTTTGAAATTGAATGAAATAATTGTCACCGTTGTTGATTGGTTTACATGCGATAAATAAGTTCTCTTCATTTACACGCTTTTACAACTTTATTATGCATTTACACCCTTGCTGATTGGTTTTTTTCGTTCAATTTTCTTTGTCGTTTGACTGGAAAAGAGACCCCTACATAGGTATCAGTTTGTATCGGTAGCGGTCGGTATCGGATCGGGATATGCCAAACCATATCGGTATCGACAATATCCTATGAGTATCAGCTGATACTGCAAACTATGCAAAATACCAATAACATGTGGAGGAAAATATACTATCTGATCAGTCTCTTCCTTGTATCAAACCGTCTTAATTGTGGTTATATAAATGATGAGGGCTGCATTGGGTGGCCGACAATCAGTGTTCAATTTTTTTTGATCTTTATTTGCCAAGCCCAAACAATTGGCATATGGGCTGTGTTGCTGTTGTCTGGAAAGGTTTATTTACATTACATTATGACTTGGATTGCAGTTAGATACATCACTTTTAAGTGAACAAGAGTCTCTTTGTCAGGATCTTGGGCTCTGTTGCTGATGTGAAAAATTTGTACCGACTTCATCATGATTGGAGAGTTGCATGGAGAGACATAGTAAGATGATAGATTTTGTGAACTACAAGGTGTAGCATTCTAGAATCATCGTGAGCATTTTGTTTGACCTTAGAGTTTGGGAAGATCATTCCGAAGCTTGCACTTAACCAAGGCTTATAGGGTTTGCGTCATTGAAATCTGATGCCCAAAAGAAGACAACTCCTGTAAATGTTTTGCAACTATATCTCAAATTGTGTATGAAGCTTACTCACAATCTGTAATGGAGTATCTTATGCAATTTTATTTTAACATTGTAGGCTCTGTAAAGCTAACATGCATATTCTACAAACTGAGGCATTCTTGTTTTCGCGAGTCATTGTCAAGTTGCTATGTTTAATAACAAATTTTGCTTGTGCAGGTTCTTCATTTTTTCGGGATGATACTAGGTTACGCGCTCTTCGCTTCCTGGACCACATGCTTGTATGAGTTTCTTATTTTAAGTTGAATTAGATGTAAATCAGATCCAAGAAAGATTTGAGCATGGCATATGAAATGGATTATATTCCTTTTGTTTGCAGGAAAGAGACAATATGCAGAAAACTGAGTTTCTAAAGGCATTATCAGACATGTGGAAAGATTTTGATTCTCGTGTATTGCGGTATAAGGTTTGAGCCAGATTACTTTTCTATTTTCTTAGTTAATCATTTTCTTATTGGTCCTATATCACTTTTAAATATGATTGCCGTATCTCACTTTTCTTCTTTTTATCAAATTCAATTGTTAGAACGGTTGTCATAGGGATTTTCTTATTATGATGATATATTTCGTTGAAAGTTTAGAAAATTTTGTGGAAGCAATGAAGGCGTAAATATAGTTGTTTAATAGATACCTAAAAAAGATTATTTTCGCTAATTTAGATTATGTACCATGATGGAGTGATTGAGAACAAGTATTTTAGAATTGCAGTACGGTTTCTAAAGTGCGCTTCCATAGTGTCTTTTGATTGTAGGGTACCTTTGAAATGGAGAGAAAATTTTTATAAGATGGCGATAAGATCAGCCATGCTTTAAGGTTCCGAGTGTTGGGTATATATATATATATATATATATATATATATATATATATATATATATATATTTTGAAAGAAGGTAATTGTGGCGAGCGCTCCCACCAGGAATCGATCTCCTGACCACTCGGGCTGCATGCATCTCTCTTAACCACTAGGCTAGAGGTCATTTGCATTGGTATATATATATATATATATATATATATATATATATATATATATATATATATATATATCACAGAGGCAGGGATCCGGGGTGGGCCAGAAGAGCCAGAGTCCGTCTCGCACTTCAGTTTGGCATATCTGGCAGGAGCGGAACAGACGTATTTTCGAAGGCCTGACTACCCCTCCTATTGGAATTCTACATAACATAGAATTCGATGTATCAGTAATGGCCCCATAGCATTAAAATTGGGGCATGAGAAGTTGTGATTTTAGTGTATTGTAATATCTTTACCGCTGTGTGCGAGGAATAAAATTTACCCTTATTCCAATATATATATATATTTTTTTTTTTGGAAAAAGGGTAAATTTTATTCCATCATCGCAATAATGTTACAACATAAGATACAATCCCAACTCAGGGGGACATAACTAGTACATCCGACTCAATATTATGGAGTATGCCCACCACAGGTGTGGATAGTCCCTCATAAATGCGCCGGTTCCTCTCCCTCCAGACATGCCAAACTGACGCAGCAAGTCTCAATCTAGCACGCCTAGCCCAGCTCTGCTCCATGCCCCTGCGATCACCAATCCACTTAAGGATTTCTCTGAAGTCCCGCTCCCTGCCAACCCCTCCCAAGTGTCTCCGGCTCTGCTCTGCCCATATGCTCCACGCCATATGGCACTGGAAGAACAGGTGCCCAATAGATTCAGGTTCTGTCTCACACAAAACACACTTAGGATCAGGGATAGAAACCCCGAACCGAAGCAATCTGTCCCGAGTGAGCAACCGGCCCAGCACCAGTTTGTATGCAGATAGTTGCATCTTCCTGGCGAGTCCCTTCCCCCAGACAAAGTCATACTCCTCAATATCATCGAAGTGGGGGCGGACAAGGTCGTAGCAGCTGCTAAATCGGAACTCCCTAGCACCCTCCGAGCGGCCGGGAGGGGCCCACATCCATATATCAGACAGTGCCGTAGGAGTGATCTGCACCTGTCTGATCTCCTCAACTACCGTAGCAGTGAACCGGTACTCCTCAGGCCTCCATACCCCTCCCCGGATGATGTGCCGACACGTCAGTCCTCTGTATGCCACGCCGTCCCGCTGGGGGCCCAGAATCTCCAGGAGAGACTGACCTGAGATCCACGGATCGAGCCAAAGATCCGTCTCCCTTCCCTCCCTCATCCGCCTCCGCAACGCCGTCCGAAGAACAGGACGGGTCCTCAGGATATGCTTGAAAGACACAGAGAAGTTGTTGTCAATTTCACATACCCAGAAGTTTCTGCCCCGGAGATACCGACTCGTCATCCAGGCCGACCATAGAGAATCACCCTGAAGGAATCTCCATGCCAGCTTGATCCCCGCCGCCTCCCTGACAGAAACAAGAGATCGCAGACCCACACCTCCCTCTTTCCTAGGCCGACAGAGCTGCTCCCAGGAGATGGCATGTATCCCCCCATGCCAGATGAACTTGGCACAAATGCCTTCAATCTTTCTGATAGTAGCCAGAGGAACCATAATCGATTGGAGCCAGAACAGAGCAATAGCAGAAATGACCGAGCGGACCAGCTCAATACGCCCTCCAAACGATAGGCCCGTCGCCTGCCAGCCCTCAACCCTCCTCTGTGCAAAATCCACCAGGCTCTGACAGTCACGATCCTTCGCATAGTTGACGGAGAGGGGCACCCCCAGATATTTCACCGGAAGGTCCCCCTTTTCCACCCCAAGCTCCATAGCCCGCTCCTCCTTCAAAGTGCAAGAGTCGCTGAAGTATACTTTACTCTTGTCCCTGTTCAGCCGGAGGCCCGATAGCTGACCGAACTCCTCCATCACTGCCGCAAGCTCCCTCATCCCTCGCATGGAAGGCCTCAGCAGGACCAAAAGGTCATCTGCATAAATGAGATGAGAGATCACCGGAGAGACCCTGCTGTATATCGGTACAATCCTCTCCCGATGTACCGCGATGTCCATCAGACATGTGAAATACTCCATCACAAGGGTGAATAGGTAGGGGGAAAGCGGGTCCCCCTGCCGAAGCCCCCTGCTGCTGCCGAAGAACCCGTAGGGGATACCCTGGATGAGGACCGAGAATGTAGGAGAAGTGATGCACTCTCTGACTCTATCCACCCAAGTCTCAGAGAAGCCCATCGCACCCATCAAATGACAGAGGAAGTCCCTGTTGACGGTGTCGTAGGCTTTCCTCAGGTCGAGCTTCACACACGCCTTCATCCCTCCTGGCTTGTGGAACTCCCGAATCAGCTCATGAGCCAGCAGGCTATGCTCCGCAATAGACCGCCCCTTAATGAAGGCCGCCTGATTCCGAGACACCAGACCCTGCATAGCTTCCTCCATCCTCCTGCACATGAGATGAGTAATTATTTTATACAAATAATTACAGCAAGCAATCGGTCGAAAGTCAGCAAGAGATGTCGCCCCCTCTTTCTTGGGCACAAGCGTCAGGAAGGTGTGGTTCAGCTCCTTCAGGAGCTTGCCCGTATCAAAGAACTCCTGAACAGCCGCAAGGACCGGGGCCTTAAGGGAATTCCAATGGCGTTTGTAGAACCCACTGGAGAACCCATCCGGCCCAGGAGCCTTGGAAGCATCAGCCTGCATCACAATCGTCTCCACCTCCGCCATCTGGATAGGGGCCATAAGAAGACTGTTGCCGTACTCCGTAATCAACGTCTTCGTAATCAGCTGCGGAAAAACCGAGGGATAATCCGTCTGATGATAAAGCTCCGAGTAGAACTGGACAGCCTCCTCCTGGATAGCAACCTGGTCAGTCACAAGTCGCCCGTCGCTGCCAATCAGACGCTGGATACGGTTCCGGTGCTGACGCGCCCGGATGACATCGTAGAAGAATTTGGTGCAGCGATCCCCATCCTTGAGCCAGGAGCATTTGGCCCGTTGGGCCGCACTGATCTCCTGCTGGAGCCTCAAGGTGTTGACCTCTGCAGCCAGACTCTTCTCTCTAGTCGCCAGCTCCCCACTCAACATGTCGCCCTGGAGCTCTGCCTGCAGATCACGCAGCTCCGCCTCCTTCTCCTGCAGGGAAGTCCGGGGGAGTGCCCTCACCCAGTTCCGGATGGCGCGTTTAGCGCTCTTCAGCCTATGAACCATGCAGAACTGGGCAGTGCCATCCACCTCCTGGCCAAGTCCTCCCGCCACAGTCTCCTCATAGCCAGCTGATAGGAACCAGCTGTTGTCATACCGGAACGGACGGGCTCTCCATCTGGGACTCTCCACGAAGCGCACCAGAATCGGCGAGTGGTCACTGGTCCCCGCAGGGAGCCCCTCAGCCACAGAAGAAGGGAATAGTCGGAACCAGTCACTGTTCCCCAAGGCCCGATCCAGCTGGCATGCCACCCTGCTCACCTCTGCCTTGTTGTGCCAGGTCCATATGTGTCCTATCCTCTCCAGGTCCCTGAGCCCGGACTGGAGGAGACAAGACTGAAAATCAGAAAGTATCTGGTCCGGCACCGGCCGCCCCCCCAGCTTCTCTCCCCGGTATAGCGTAGCATTGAAGTCTCCCATAATAAGAAGGGGGAGATGCCGATGCCTCGCTAGTGAGCTCAACCTGATGATGTCCTGCCACAAGGTCTCCCGACGCCTCCTGTCATTGTGCCCGTATACGGCACCCAGTAAGAAGTGGAATCCCCCCTTGTTGGTGAAGGAGATAGCCACCAGCTGGTCAGACATGAAAACCTCCTCGCCATCCCAACTAGCTCCATTCCATCTAACCCAGATCCTCGCCATATCACAGAGACCAAGGTTGTGAAGCTGGACCCAATCCGTAGGGGTTCTACGGGTCAGAGTTTTCGCCCCCCTGATCTTAGTCTCAAGTAATATCGAGATTTCACACTGTTCCTTCCTCAGCACCTCACTAATCTCCTTCCATCTCCCCAGAGAACACCCCCCCCGGACATTCCAGGCAAGGGCCGACATCTAAATCACTGGTGGGGTCCCCTGAACATCCTCTGGAGGGGCACCCGGGGAGAGTGCAACCTCCATATCACTGGTATCCTCATCTCTATCCCCCTGTAGAAGGGGGGGGCCATGGCCACGTGTGGGTCCCCCTGCGGGGGAGGCTGTGCAAGTACTGCCACCCATTTCGGGTTGACCTGCCACACTCTCTCTGTCCCGCCCTGTCCGCTGTCCTCACCATGTGCCTCCGTAGCCTGGCGCTTCCGACTGTACACCTGAATAGCAAGCGCTTCTTTATCTCCCTGTCGCCTGTCCTCCTGGCCCATACTCCTGGTGGTCATGGTCCTCGTCCCCACATACTCAACCAACGCTCCAGCAAGATCCTCCGTCGGGGGCCCCTCACCCTCCCCCGAGATGAGGGGAGAGTCTGCCTCCATATCAGCCTCCATCGCGCCCACCTGGTCCCCAATGGGGGAGTCATCTGCACCACCTGCCGCCCGCACAGCCTCCCCCGGCACCACCTCAGAAGCTCCCCCACGTCTACACGCGCTCGGGAGATGCCCGAAGCATGCACATGCCGGACATCTGGGGGGTACCCACTCATACTCCACCCTCTGCCAAGCGAACTGGCCGGCAGGAGTCCTGTACTTCAGCTGCTCAGGTAGGTCCAAACTGGCGTCAATCTCCACAAAAACCCGAGCATACAGCAGTCTAGACCTGAAGGTGGTGGCCTCATCCGCCTTAATCGGCTTGCCAATGAGGCTGGCAAGTCTCATAAGCAGTGGGACACTCCAGAAGCGTACCGGGAACTCAGGGAAACGAACCCACACTGGCACAGCATTGAGCACCTCCTTCTCACACCTCAGGTCGGGAGTCCATTGCTTCAGAATGATGAGGCGACCGTCAAATGTCCATGGCCCTCCCTGGAGAATCCGAGTCACATCTTCTGCCAACCCAAATTTAACGAAATAGAAGCCGTTCTCCTTGGAGAAGAACTCCATGCTCCCCTTCGGCCGCCAGACTCTGTCCGCATATCCTCTGATCTGCCCGTAGAAGGGCTTGCTCCCCAACACGTATAGCACTAACGTGTTCTCCCAGAATGCCGTCACCTTTGCCACTTCATCGGCCGGGAAGTCGGCGCAGAGCTCACCCCCAATCTCCATAGGTGCAACGTACTCCATCGATGCCGGCGTCTTGGCGACCCCCACTTTGCATGCATCCGCCCAGGATACAGGCCGCGGGCCCGAACTCCGTGGTGGGGACGTCGGGGGTGGCCTGGCACTCGTGCTCGCAGCAGTAACTCTCCCTCCGATAACTGGGACAGCCGTCCCAGTCGCCCCTTTCGCACGAGGCCGCCATGCAATCCTGGCTTGTCCCTCCCGATCCCCCGAGTGTGCCTGTCCCCCCGATGTACCCGCTCTCCTGGCTATCCCCGCCCTCCTGTCCGATCCCTGGGTATAGGTTGTGCCCCTCCTAGCCGCAGGGATCTGTGATCTTTGCCCTCCTCCGCGTCGGACCCTCCGATTCTGGACCGTGGTCCATGCCCCCTCCTCGTCCTCCAATCCCGACGATGTTCTTTGGGCGGCGAACACCATCGGGGACCCCCCGGATGTCGTCGTCGTCGAATACCCAGCGGAACCCTTGCCCGGAGGGGGATTTCCCGCCCGCAGCCCGCCCCGGCCACCCCCCCCCGCCTGGGGGGGGTCGCCGGCGGCCGCCCGCCCCCCGAGGGGGGTCGCCGGACCTCCCCGGGCCGTGGCCTGACCTGGCCCGCCTCCGCGGACGCGAGACACTGCAGCAGCACCATTTGCCGGCGGCCCGCCGCCGCCGACCGCCGCTGGCCGGTCGCCACCGGCCGCCCCCGCCACCCCCTTCCCTTTCCCGGGGTCCGGGGGGCGGTTAGCCGCCTCCACGCCGCTGAAACCCGATGCCCTAGCAGAGGGAGGAACAGTAGCCGCCGCCTGCATCTTTTTTATTATTCAATATATATATATATATATATATATATATATATATATATATATATATATGAAATGAGAATGTTGAGATGGATGAGTGATGAAATGAGAATGTTGAGATGGATGAGCGACGATACGATAGATGATGGAATAAGAAATGATTGTACTCGAGTAATGTTGGAGGCAGTGTCGTTAGGATAAGATGACATAAATTTTTCTGATGGTTTGGACGTGCAATGGGGACATGTATATGCAGTGGTTAGGATATCGGCCGGTATGAGCGGTATACCACCTGGTATAGAAGCAACAATACGGTATGCCTATCCTATGAAAAAAAACCAGTCCATGGAAATATCAACCGATATTTGGTGTAAACCGGTCGGTATACCAGTATTTTGGTTTGGCCATATCAGTAAATTTTTTGTTTAGTTTGATGTATAATTTTTTTCTTTGCAATTTGCTTGAAGATTTTCTTTGTTCTACAAAAATGGATCTTTGCGTCCTTACTTTTGCTTCCGTGTTAAAAATTAGAATGGTTTACTAGAAGAGGAAGTTTAACATTATGATTCATTTTCAAGCACATATGTTGAAGTTGCTTCAAGATATGATAAAGTTAACTTTCGAGATGACAAATGGTGTCCTTTAATAGTATCTTAGTAGCTTAATCTTAAATTCAGTTTTGAGAGTTTCTTGGTGAACTTTATGGAGAGGCACTTGTCTAATTATTAGTCTGAAAGATAGTTTTGAGTTGTTTAATTATTAGAATATTCAAGGATACGACATTAATGCTTTACTTCTTATCGTAAATGCATATATGAATCGAATTAATATATTATAGCACTACGGGTCCATATCTTCCGATTTCTCCGGTATCGCCCGGTATCCGATATCTGGTACGACAAACCCCAACAGGTATGGGGCCGATATCAGTTATCAGGAACCTTGTATATATGCACCAGTTAGGCGCGATAGGTTAAGTAGTTCAAGGAGCTTGCTAGGTCTAGGGCAGACCCAAAAAATGGGATTGGAGCTGTGAAAAGGATAAGGCTTTTACTAATGTTATAGAGGAGATGGCTCCTAACTGAGGTTAGTGAAATATATGATTCATGTAGCCGACCCGAAAGATTTGGGATAAAGGCTTTGTTGTTTTATGTATATTTTTTGTTTGTTGATGTTGAGTATGCTCCAGTGTAGCTATTCCTGTTTTTCTTGTAAAGGTTGCATATCATTTTCTAGTGTCTACTTTGTTAGGTCACTTCTGATTTTGGTGCCTGTGCATTTATGCTAATGAGATGGCTTCCAGGCATAGTATTCCATTGCTTGTGCATCTGTGGGTGGTCTTGCCAGAAAGCACTCAATAAAACCGTCTTATGAGTGCCGCTTCATTTGGCTTTTCTAAAAATAAAGCAGAGTTGCATGTGCAGTCTATTTGGACTGAACTCAGAAGTCTCACTGGAGCTAGATCTGGATTAAATTGTATTTAGGATAAGGATTTGTACGAAGCTTAATATTTTCACTTGGTACTGATCGGGTTTAGTTTTCTGGTTAGTTTTGGCTGCCGTCTTGCCAAATATAGAATCAGATTTAATTGGTCCCGTTGGACCTGGATCCATTTAAAAGCAAGGTGTCTATAACTGTTAATCCAAGTCACAATGTAGAACTCCTTATTAAAAGAGTTATATATTGAACCCATGCTGTAGGATATCTCTGTTATCATATAATCTTGAGACTTTGTTTGCTATGGAGCATACTTTTATTTTTTACTATGTCTTCTGATTTTCTTAATTTTGACTATGTACTGATGTTTTTTTAATTTCCCTTTCAATATCCTCTTTTATATTCAACTTATTAGCAAGACGGAAGTTTTTGGCTGGAGCTGCAGGTTATGTAAGATTCCTCTAGATGCTAAAGTTGCAAGAGTCTTTGGATAAGTTGCAAGTTTTGGGCATAGCACAAGCAGACCAGTTTAAACTCCTGTAGTGGCCTAATAGGTGGAATATATGCCCTTTATAAGATATAAAACTACTGTTGGAGTTAACTTTGTGAAAAATGCATGAAATTCTTGTACTAAGTCGAGTCTCTTTGGATAGTAGAAGTTGTGAGAAACCATAGTTTCTATGCTGAGCAGCCTTTTCGAGAGCTTGTTATCTCATTGATTTAAATAAAATGGCTTTTTATTTGGTACTTCTCTACATTCTCGTGTATATATTACTGTGGTTATTCTGCTGACTGTCTCAGTGAATTCTATTCCTTCTAACACATTTTCTTGTAGGTTCTTCCACCTCTTTGTGCTGAGCTGCGGAATATGGTTATGCAACCAATGATTTTACCCATGGTCTTTACAATTGCGGAGTCTCAGGTTTGTTTGTGTTATAGTTCTTTGTTTGACAATAATGTCCCAAAATCTGCATGACTCGTCTTAGTGTACATTAATAGATAAATAATGATTTTGCCTCTGTATCTATTTTTGCCATAATGAACTTCAAACCTGTCCTTAGTTTGTTCGAATGCTACTTCATCAGAAATTTCCAAAGAATTAATCACACAGGAAATAACTAATTTTGACATTACTTTGTCTTCGTGTACACTGTATAGAAACATGCTATGGTCGATAAATATAATTGCCAGCATAAAGTACTTTTTAGTGTCAAGGAATACATGCATAATAACCCTTGTGATGATATTTACTAACAAGATGTTTGTGTCTATTTAACTCTTAGCTATCGGAGAGCTGCACTGCTTGTAGAATTGGCAATCATAGTTCTTAGATTATTCACTGCACGAAGAACGAACAGTCTCTATGGACTTGGTAGTTCATATATATATATATATATATATATATATATATATATATATATATATATATATATATATATATATATATTTCTCAATAGTCGCCAACCCTATTAGGTGAATTGTAGAATAATAGAAACTTGCAAGAGTGTAGGTAATATGAATGTACAGAAAACTTCGGTAAAAAACAAACAATTGGACTCTCTCTCTCTCTCTCTCTCTCTCTCTCTCTCTATATATATATATATATATATATATATATATTTGGAACCAGGTAAATTGTTTCTGGAATCGCTCCCACTGGGATTCGAACTCCTGACCACTCGGACCGCGTGCATCTCTCTTAACCACTAGGCTAGAGGTCATCTGCACTATATATATATATATATATTTCTCAATAGTCGCCAACCCTATTAGGTGAATTGTAGAATAATAGAAACTTGCAAGAGTGTAGGTAATATGAATGTACAGGAAACTTTGGTAAAAAACAAACAATTGGACTCTAGCTAGTGGTTACTGATTGAGAAGATTTTATTAAAAACTTTCTGTAGTTAGCAAAGTTAAGTTTTTTTAACCTGTCTTGTATATTTTATGAAATGTTTGGAATCCAACCATTTCCACATTTTTTATAGGCTTAATTGCACTTTGATACCCTTAACTATTTCAGTTTTTCAACTCTTAACTTTTTTTTTTCAACTTGATACCCTGAAATTTTTTTGGACAATAATGCCCCTGCTCAAAATTTAAATTTACCCCCCAACCTGCACCCCCCCCCCCCCCCGCGCGCTCCGGCCACCCGCCCCCGCTCCCCCCCCCTCCGGCCACCCGCTCCCGCCCCTCCCCCCCTCCGGCCACCCGCCCCCGCCCCTCCCCCCTCCAGCCACCCCCAGCTCCCTCCCCCACTCCGCCTCGCCCGCACCCCCCCGGCTCCCCCCCTCCGGCCGCCCGCAACCCCCCCTCCCCTCCGCCCGCCCGCACCCCCACCCCCTCCTCCACCCGTGCCCCCTCCTCGCGCACCGCTGGAGGGGGGGAGGGGACATCGACTGCCGGAGAGGGAGGGGAGGAGCATTGACGGAGAGGGGGGGGGCATCGCCGGAGAGGGTGGGGGGAAGCATGGGGAGAGAGAGAGAGGGAGTCAGGGGTAGTTTCGGGATTTTTTTTTTTTTCTGTTTTAGGTATTAAGTTGAAAAACTAAAATAGTTAAGGGTATCGAGTTGTTGAGTAAAAAAGTTTAGGGTATTAAGTTGAAAAACTGAAATAGTTGAGGGTATCAAAGTGCAATTAAGCCTAAAAATAAATGCACCGACACTCCCTAGTCCCTACCTCTTATAATTTTTTTAGGCTTAATTGCAATTTGATACCCTCAACTATCATCCTTTTTCAATTTGATACCCTAAACTTTTTTTTTTTCAATTTGATACCCTGAAACATTTTTTTCCCGAAAATATCCTTCCATCTCCCTCTTCCCCACCCATTCTACCATTGCTACCCTCTTACCCTCCTTCGGTCAACACCCGTCTCCTTCCGCCGTCGCCCCTCCCTCGGTCATCTCCACCCGTGCACCTCCCTCCTCCGATCTGCCCCCTCCCACGGCCGCCCCCACCCTTCTCTCGTCGTCCCACCCCGCCCGTCCCCACCCGCACCTCTCACTGCCCGTCTTTATTGTCGCGCACCACCGGAGAGGATGGGAGGAGGCATCGATCGCCGGAGAGGGAGGGGAGAGGGCATCACCGGAGAGAGAGGAGGGGGCAGGGGTATTTCTGGAATTTTTTATTTTAGGGTTTGCATTTGAAAAACGGTGATAGTTGAGGGTATCAAGTTGTTAATTAAAAAAGTTTAGGGTATCAAGTTAAAAAACGGTGATAGTTGAGGGTATCAAGTTACAATTAAGCCTTTTTTATATAAATAATATAAGTTTTGTGGAAGAAAAACTGAAAATTCTTTATTGATTGTAACCTTCAGTTTTTACACTTTAAATAGGAAAGCAAACACTAACTTATTGTATAAGAAAAGGAACAAAATATGAAATATATGAACTGAAATTCTGGAACTGAATTCTTGTTCCTAAAATTTGGAACTGTCCTAAAAATAGGAACAAAATTGTGAACATAATTCTGTTACAGAATAACATAATATTTTCTATACTCCCCCTCAAGTTGATGAGTAGATATTTGACAATCCCAACTTGCTAATTAATGCATCAAAATTCGGTTTAAATAATCCCCTTGTGAATATGTTTGCTGTCTGCTGAGAAGATGGAACAAATGACATACAAATGATCCCAGATTCGAGCTTTTCTTTAATGAAATGTCGGTCGACTTCTATATGCTTAGTCCTGTCATGTTGAATTGGATTGTGAGCAATGCTTATGGCAGCCTTGTTATTACAATACAACTTCATGGGTGGTGTTGAAGGTCTCCTCAACTCTGAGAGTACTCGTTGTATCCAAAGTAACTCACAGACTCCATTTGCCATAGCTCTGTACTCAGCTTCATCACTGCTTCTCGCCACTACGTTTTGCTTCTTGCTTCTCCAAGTCACTAGGTTCCCCCACACATAAGTGCAATATCCAGTGGTTGACTTTCGGTCTGTTTTTGAACCGGCCCAATCTGCATCTGTAAAAGCTTCAATACTCCGCTGATCATTCTTTATGAAATACAACCCTCTTCCTGGTGAACTTTTTAAGTACCACAATATTCTGTATGCTGTCTCTAGGTGTTCATCTCGAGGTGAATGCATGAACTGGCTGATGAGACTTACTGCAAATGCTATGTCTGGACGTGTATGGAACAAATAGATTAATTTACCTACTAGTTTTTGATATCTGGTAGTGTCCACCGGCTCTCAGTGTTGTAAAAATCCCTCTAGGCGGCCGACTAGTCCCCGACTAGTCGCTAGTCGGCCGCCGCCGACTCGACTAGGGGCTAGTCCCCGACTAGTCACTTGTCGGCCACCGTCGACTCGATTAGGGGCTGGTCCATCCAAAAATTGGCTAAATTGGTACTAGTCTGGGCTGCTGTCGACTTCATCAAGGCAGTCGCCGTCGACTCTTTACTTTGTTGCTGCCTTTTTTCTATTTTTGAAAAAAGTGACTAGCCTACTCTTTTTTTATTTTTACTTTTTCTTTGTTATCTCTTTGCTACTGTTGTTGTGGCTGTTTTTTTAATTTTTGCTTGTTATTTTTTTTTTTGCTTTTGCTTGCTACTGTGGCTGTAACTCTCCGTGCAAAATAGTAAGTTGTCAACATATTATTTAAAGATTTATCGAAATAAAAATTTGTGCAAAATAATGAATAAGAAAATGCACTGCAATAACTAAAAGTTCAACAATTAACATATTATTTTTTAAAATATTTTTATAACATATTACATATATATATTCATTAAAAATTCTAAACCGACTAGTCCCCGACTAGTCCTCGAGTAGTCCGATTAATCCGTAGTCCCCACAAACCGACTAGCGGCCGACTAGCGATTTTTACAACCTTGCCGGTTCTCCTTCCGTGACTTCACCTAACTTGACATTTGGGTCAATTGGAGTATCTGCTGGACGACACTCACTCATCCCGGTTTCGTTTAGCAGATCCATGATGTACTTCCTTTGTGTCACCACAATACCTTTTCTAGACCTTGCAACCTCCATACCCAAGAAATATCTCAAAGACCCCAAGTCCTTAATCTCAAATTCCTTAACTAGATTTTCCTTTAGCTGGTTTATCTCTTCAATGTTATCTCATGTCAGAATAATATCATCTACATAAACAATTAAGACTGCTACATTCCCATCTTCAGAAAACTTTATGAACATGGTGTGATCTGTTTGAGCCTGTGCATATCCTTGGCCTTTAACTGATCTAGTGAATCTCTCGAACCAAGCTCGGGGTGACTGTTTTAAACCATACAATGACTTCTTCAACCTGCATACTCTAGTTCCAAACTTTTTTTCAAAGCCCGGAGGTGGAACCATGTACACCTCTTCTTCTAGATCTCCATTGAGGAAAGCATTTTTTACATCTAATTGTTGTAGTGGCCAGTCTAGATTAGTTGCCAGGGATAGTAAAACTCTCACGGTGTTGAGTTTGGCTACCAGTGCAAATGTTTTCAAGTAATCAATGCCATAAGTCTGTGTGAACCCTTTGGCGACCAGGCGTGCCTTGTATCTCTCAAGAGTTCCATCCGAATTATACTTTACCGTAAATACCCACTTGTACCCAACAAGAGTTTTTTCTTTAGGCAGATCAACTACTTCCCAGGTCATGTTCTTCTCAAGCGCATCCATCTCCTCAAGAATTACCTTCTTCCACTCCAGAACGTGTAAGGCCTCCTGTACAGTTTTTGGAATCTTGATGTAGCGTAGAATCCTAGCCCCTCTAGGATTCCTTTTCTTTTTCTCTTCCCTCTTGGATTCCTTTTTCTTTTCTTTACTTTTTTTATAATCCTATTTATGATAGGATTCTTATTTTGACTTTATCTTTTACTAGGATAGATTTTATCTTTATTTTATTAGGATTAGGTTGTCACAAAAGTCATATAAATAGGCACCTTTTGTATGCAATTGAGAACAACTTTTAATCAATAAAATTCTTTATTAAAGTTTGAGATTTGTTCTCTTATTGTTTTGGTCGTGGACTCGACTGTTCCGTGGATTCGGAAGCCCCTCGCTTGAGGTTTTCAAGCAACCTTCGTGCGGACCCCTCACAAGGCCCTCCGTCGGAGTTTTTGCGGTACCGCTTCGCTCACCAAGCAACGGTGGTCCAGTTATCGTCATCACCGATCGACTTGGCCATTGCCAAGCACGAAGGTAAGCCCGTTCCGCTATCCCGCTGCGTCAAGTGGTATCAGAGCCCCACAGATCGAGGATTCCAATTTATTTTGGAAACCTTTGGGAATTTTTCTTTTTCAAAACAACAATGGCGAAACCAGTAACGCACGAGGAGTTTGGACATCCAGTATGTATCGTTAGGCGACTACTGTTAGCCTCAAAGATTGAAGAATCACCCCAGCACCACAATGTCTTCCGAACCCGATGCAAGGTCAAAGACAAGTTATGTGACATCATCATTGACAACGGGTGTACAGAGAACATTGTTTCAAGAGCAATAGTAGAGAAGATGGGACTGACCAAAGAAGCACACCCGGCTCCATATAAAATTAGCTGGATTCAACAGGGCCACAATATGGTCGTCTCAGAAGTTTGTCGCATACCCTTCTCCATCGGAAAGACCTACAAGGATGAAGTCACGTTCGATATTGTCGACATTGACTATTGCCACATCATCCTCGGCCGGCCGTGGCAATTTGAGAAAAATGTCACTTACCGGGGAAAAGACAACACATATTCCTTCCTTCAAGATGGACGACGTCTTACTCTCCTTCCATTAGCATCGGATGATATTCCTAAGACCAGTCCACAACCACAAAAGGGGCTCGAGCATTCCCATAACAATTGTCCCCTCATAGCACCGGTTGTCATTGTTAACTATAAAGACAACAAGATTGCGAAGAACATATCAAAGTCGGATGAACCCATTGTAGATGCTGAATTGAAATCTTCAACGCTTCAAGAAGATATGATTTTTTTTTTAAGATATGAATTTGAAGGTTTCTAATCAAGAAACAGAATCAACTGAAGAGAAGGGCATGATAATCTTTGGTAAAATTATTGCGGACGCTACGAAGATGCATTTTTCATGCCCTCAAGAAAATTACCCAAAAAGAAGACAATATCCTCCCCGAAGATGACGATCAAGAACATGGTGCAGGTTCTCTACAGAAAATTCTGAAAAGAAGTATCAGCAAAAGTTTACACGACAAACAGAGAATTTCAGTGGAGTCAACCAAGACATTATTATCATCATCATTTTCATCGTCATGTTCATCGTTCTTTTCTCTTGAGTGTACGACTCAACAAGAGAATTTCTCCTGCGACGGAGCATTGAAGAATTTACCAATATTGAAAGCTCCCAATGCCAAAGAGACGAAAGTTCATGGATGTGAGCTTGTGACAAAGAAGGATGGTTTGCGGCGTATGTACATCGACAATCGGGCTATCAACCACATCACCATCAGCTACTTTCAAATCCGGATCCAACCTGATGATGAGTGGAAGACTATTTTCAAGACCCGAGAACTACTCGAATGACTATTTTTGCCCTTCGGACTTTTGAATACGTCAAAGACCTTCATGGCCATCAAGAATCATATTTTGAAGCCATTAACAAGAAAGTTCGTAGTCATCTAGTTTGACGATATCCTGATTTATAGCAAGAGTCAAGCTGATTATTTGAAACACTTCAGGGAACTTCTCAACCTTCTTCGAATTAAGAAGTGTAGATTATTTACTAACCAACTCATCTTCTTGGAATTTGTGACTAGCATCGATGGCCGCAGTGTTGATGAAGAGAAGATTCGAGCAAGCCGCGACTGACCTACACCAAAAGATAATGACTGAAGTTCAAAGCTTCTATGGTCTCGCCAACTCTCATCCGCAACTTCAGTATTAAGACACACATACCTCTCCAACTTTCAATGTCGTCGATCTTTACGAATACTTTTCATCTGACGAACCACTTTATTTCTGAGAAGAACTCAGGGACGAGTTCTCTTGAAGCAGGGGAGACTGATGTAGCGTAGAATCCTAGTCCCTCTTGGATTCCTTTTCTTTTCCTCTTCCCTCTTAGATTCCTTTTTTTTTTCTTTACTTTTTTTATAATCCTATTTATGATAGGATTCTTATTTTGACTTTATCTTTTATTAGGATATATTTTATTAGGATTATGTTGTCACAAAAGTCCTATAAATAGGCACCTTTTGTATGCAATTGAGAACTTTTAATCAATAAAATTCTTCTTTAAAGTTTGAGATTTGTTCTCTTATTTTCTTGGTCGTGGACTCGACTGTTCCGTGGATTCGGAAGCCCCTCGCATGAGATTTTCAAGCAACCTTCGTGCGGACTCCTCATAAGGCCCTCCGTCGGAGTTTTTGCGGCACTGCTTCGCTCTCACCAAGCAACAGTGGTCCAGTTATCGTCATCACCGATCGATTTGGTCATTGCCAAGCACGAAGGTAAGTCCGTTCCGCTATCCCGCTGCGTCAAATCTCCACAAGGAATAGTTGAGTGATAAATGATGAAAAGAAGGGTGGCAATTTTTTATATGACACAAATTGAGACATGGTGTTGAGTACATGATCTAACACCTTTACGAATAGCGATAGGAATATTCAAATCAGATGACTCAGATAGATCTAATTGTGTGGTACCTGGTGAGTCTTGGACCTGTTGTGGTTCAGACTCTTGGCCATATAAGGAGGTTTCGGCTCTATTTTTCTGACCTGGATAATTTCGAGAAAAAACTTGCCCAAATATCTTGTCCATGTTCACGTTGTCTCTTCTTTTTGAATGATCAATATTATGTGGCGACATTATGGATTGTTCAAATTTTTTCCCCGAATTTTGGTTCAGAATTGCTTCAGAATTATCAGGTTGGTTTGAATTTTGATGTACGACCATATTTTCGTTAAGATTTAAAATCAAACTTTCATTTAAATCAGGCTCGGTTCCACTCATAACAAAATCCTTTTGCAAGTCTTTTAAATTCAAACTCGAATCTTCACATACATTCTCCTCCTCAAGATGAGAATTGAAAAACGATTTGTTTTCAAAAAATGTAACATCCATTGTTACAAACATTTTTCTTGAAACGTGATCAAAACACTTAAAACCTTTATGAGCTGGTGCATATCCCAAAAACACACATTTTCTTGCCCGTTGTTCTAGTTTGCCACAATTTTTTTCATGAACAAACAAGACATTGAAAAATTTTAATCGGTAAGTTTGTTGATATGCGTGCGTGAGAAAAACAGTTTTGAAAGACAACTAATGGAGTAAGAAATTTTAGAATTTTAGAAGGCATTCAATTTATCAAATATGTGGCTGTTAGGATGGCATCTCCACAAAGATATTTAGGCACGTTTTTAGTGAATCGCAAAGCTCATGCTACCTCGAGGAGGTGTTTATTTTTCCTCTCAGCAACACCATTTTGTTGAGGGGTTTCATTACAAGAACTTTGATGAATAATTTTCTTTTCTAAGAAAAATTGTCCTAATATTTTATTGAAATATTTTTCCCATTATTATTTCGAAAAATTTGTATTTTTTCGTGGAGTTGTGTTTGTACCATGGTATAATTTTTTTTAAAAATATTTTCTACTTCAGATTTGTCTTTCAGCAGATAAATCCAACTTAATTTGGAATGATCATCAATGAATGTAACAAACCATTTTTTTCCAGAAAGTGTGGGAGTCTTTGAAGGACCCCACACATCGCTATGTATAAGTGAAAAAGGTTTTGATGGTGTGTAAGGCCGTGGGGGAAAAACAGATCGTTGTTGTTTTGCTAACACACAAAATTCACATTGGAAGGAACATAAATTTTTATTTCGAAATAAAGTTGGAAACAACCGTTTTAAATACTGAAAATTTGAGTGGCCTAACCTATAATGCCACAACATAATGTCTTGATCACTACAAATAGAGATGGATTCGAAACAAGAATTTGAGACTAAGTTACTTGAATTTGATCCATCTTCGAAAAAATAGAGACCTCCACACTCCTTAGCATTGCCAATCGTCCTCCCCGATGTTAGGTCCTGAAACTCACAAGATGAAGAAAAAAAATTAACACGACAATTTCGTTCACTTGTTAACTTACTGATAGACAACAAGTTGTAGAAAAGATTGGGAACATGGAGAACATTATGGAGAATTAGAAAGGGTGACAATTTTATGGAGCCTATTCCGGCTATTGCCGAAAAAGATCCATCTGCAATCCGAATTTTCTTATTTTCTGCACAAGGACTATAGGAAAAAAATAATTTTGAACAACTTGTTATGTGATCAGTTGCTCCAGAATCAATTATCCAAGAACATTGAGACACGGTTTTAGTACTAGAAAGGGTGATTTGGAAAGAATCACCTTGGTGGGCTAAGGAACAAGAGGAGTTTCAGAAAATTGTGGAGATTGTAAGAGTTTGTACAGATTATTTAATTGTTCCTTTGTGAATGGAGACGCCTTTGAGTTGCTTGATTGTGCTTGAGAAGCTTCAGTCCTTGATTGAAATGCTCTGCCTTCACTCTTCTTCTTCTTTAGATGGGCTGGTTTTCCATGGATTTTCAAGCAGTTTTCTCGAGTATGCCATAATTTCTTGCAGTAGTCAAACCACGGTTTCTTCTTTCTCTTCCCTTCGCCATCAGGTCCTAATCTTCTGCGACCATCAATGGCTAGTTCGATCGATTGTGACCACTCCAAATAATTTTTACCATTCAATTTATGAATAGTAATATGCAAAGATGGAGTAGTCAGAGGATCAACACCGCCTGTAGTCGCCGAAGAACTCGTCGAGGTAGCATCCGCGGTCTGGGATGTGTTCGCCCCAGTCATCGTTGTTTATGGCTCTGATACCATGTAAGTTTAGTGGAAGAAAAACTGAAAATTCTTTATTGAGTGTAACCTTCACTTTTTACACTTTAAATAGGAAAACAAACACTAACTTATTGCATAAAAAAGGAACAAAATATGAAATATATGAACTGAAATTCTGGAACTGAATTCTTGTTCCTAAATCTGGAACTGTTCATGAATCAGTTCCTAAAAATAGGAACATAATTGTGAACAGAATTTTGAACATAATTCTGTTACAGAATAACAGAATATTTTCTACAAATAAGAACTGCTAAAAAGTGTTCAATGTAGTTCCCATAATTAAGGAAACATTGTCTAGGAAAATTGGGGATTTTATGGAGGGCGTCTCACCGGGCGACGGTACGGCTTGTTGCTTGCATCTTGGAGGATGCAAGTTTCAGTCATGGAAACAACATCTCCATGTATATGGGGGGTAAGGCTTCCTACATCTCGACCCCTCAACACCCCGCTTAAGAGGGAGCCTCGTGGCAATAGGACACCCAAAATTGGTGATTTCATGAAATATAAGCAGCTACATTATTCTTCTAATATAACCAGTGACAGAAAGGCCTATAATTAACCTCATTTTAATGCTGTCAAACCACAAGTCTTTATCTTGCCCAAGTGATGTGCCATATCATTTGAATAAATCGTCCTCTCTTTAAACTCAAGTGTCAATAAGTTGACCCAAATTCTTCATGTGTTGTCTTTTTGTCAAGGCAAATTGATTTGTCTCTTCTTAAGTTGAAGTGAGGTTTTCTTTTGTCTGGTTTCCGTTGAAACTCAAATAAAACCTTCTTAAGCTGATTCATCTTTAAGTTGAGTGGAAGTTTGAAACATTGCCAGTCAATTATATGAGAGGACGACACTTCAAATGTGCATATCAAAAGTAAGCAATAAAGAAAGAGTAACAATAAGATGAGAAAATTCTGTCTTTATGCAATGCCTGACCACTAAATTAAAGAATATCAGAATATCATGTTTACTTGTTGATAGCCTTTGCGAGGTGCCTTTACACATTTTCATGTCGTGAGCCACGTCATGTGGTGCTATGAAGATCGATTTGTATCACGACGAATGACATATGCATGAAGGAAACTTGTACTTGTTGAAATTCAAGTGAGAATTGACATTATTATTCTAATATCTGGGCTGTTGTGTCGGACGTGTATTGGACATGTACCAGACACACCATGGACAGTCCAATATACACTAGGACACACCTAATAGGTGTCGTTTCCATGTTGTGAATCGTGACGTCCTTACCGGATTGTGTCCTATTCGTGTCCGTACAACATAGCTTATAATGGTTGAAAAAGAGTATAATAGCCCATTGGTTAAAGTGAAGTATTAAGAATCATACTCCAGTTGTCCTACTTGTCATTGTCAAGGTATCCAAGTATTGAACTTTGCTGATTTATTCTTCTAATATAACTTAGCAATGTTATGCTTAACAGTTACTCCAAAACTTTAAGCCTGCAGCACGAGCACCATCTGAACTTTATTTTATTATGTATCAAGAAAGCCAAAGTTCATAACATTACTGATAAACTGTTGTAGTATACAGTTTCTATAATATAATGTAATACAGGAATGAAGTATTGAACAAATAACGACCTTAATTGCTAGACAATTTGTTAGAATGTAAAAAAATATAGGATACAAGCATTGCTAATGACAATTAGCTTATATGCTAGAGTTATTACTTATTACCTTCCTTGGTTAGCTATTATAGACTTCTTAAGTTGGCACCTTAGTTCTCTGCATTTGCCTATAGAATATCACAGGTTGCATGCGTAGTGTCATTTTTTGGCTGAGTGCATTGGAGAAACAAATAGTCATTTTGGAAACAAATAGTCATTTTGGAAACAAATAGTCTATAACTTAATCTAACTTTATGCAAGCTACTTAGATATGGTAGTTGTCAGAATATTTAAAGTGAAAGCAATCTGTTCGAGCAGATATAGGTTGTAATTTATAAAATAGCTGCATGCTTGCATCGTTTTGTTCATTATTTCAGTATAATGGTATTATGTGTGAAATATAATTGTGTTGGAGGCACAAGTAGGTTAGTTATTACTATAAGCTGAACGTAGACTCTTGACCGACAACTGCTATTGCTAAGAGTCAAATCATCTTCCTACTATTATAGAAAAAACCATAATATTTTCTCATTAGGTCTTTCCATAAGTTATTTATAAACCCATCTATCCACCTACTCTAGAGCTTCATATTCTACATTCTTCTATAATTAGAAGATTCCTTGTCTCCAGCCCAGAAAGTAGAAACTGCCACCTACTTGTACAATGCATTTTCCACTCTTCAGGCTGTAAAAGGGGAGCGTTGGTACTCACTTGGAAATCAACAAATCAATCAAGCATGAAATGTAGCAACAATGAGTTGTAGTTACTCTATAGTAGAAGAGTGTTGTACAAGGTCGTAACCTCAAAGTTTCCATCAACAAAAGTCTGTTTCTTAAGGTCTTGGCTGTCAGTGACGGCTCTTCCAGGCAAGACAACGACCGTTCTTCCAGGCACCGAGAGAGTTTTGCTTCTTCACAGTTTGCAACTGTGAAATTGGCTGGTCGGGGACCAAATCGATTGGAAGCCAAGAATCAAGATGTCAGAGAATCGTTGTACGAGAGATTTTCGTCTACATAGTTTGGACTATAAAGCTACTTGGTTTGGGGCCGAGCTTTCTTGGGTGCACAAAGGAGTATTCAAGCCATTTATATAGGGTATTGAGAAGCTCAACGACAACAATTAAGGTATGCAACAGATTTTTATGGAGTCATATAGTTGTTGGTTATAGCACCACTACACTATCCCGGACTACTAATAGTGAAGCATTACAGTCTTGGGATCGTAAGGTTGGAAGAGCTATGTTTTCGCTCAAGACTACACTTGAGAAGCACATACTCGAGTATATCAAAGATGTCACCACACCAGAAGCTGCATTGGATGCTCTAGCAGAATGTTTCTAAAAACAATAACGTGCTTGCAGCTCCCTGAGAACCAACTTCTGTCGACGGCCAAAAAAGATGAAGACAAGTGAGCTAATATTACTAAGGTAAAGTCCATTGGAGTGAAATTACTGAATTAGATCTTGAATAATAAATTCTTGAATAGATGAGAAAAACCATAATACATGGCTTAAGGCCTATGAATATAAATCATTTGTAGTAACAGTTCAAGGGTGGTCCACTCAATTATCACTTAAAACAATTTGAAAATTATTAGCATACTAAGAAACCATGGGCAAGAAAATGTGTATATTATATATACAAGAAAAGGACGTCTACGTGGCAAAAATGTGATACTAGTATACAGGGATAAAAATGGCAAAGATACGGGCAAAGATAAAAATGTCCTCAGACAGGGGAGGCAGGGGAGCTCAATGAAGATGACAACACTTTAAGGAAGCCATACTTCAGGTCATGCTTCAACTATGGCAAGAAATGCCATTTTGCAAAGACCTTTTGATCCCAAAAGAAGTCTGTAAAAGGCAACTTGCTGACATCAATTTTGATAGTAAAAAAGGTGGTATTTTCATGTAACCTTCGCTACAACAATGATTGATTAAAAAGCCCACTTAGATGACGAATGTGACTTTGACAAGATAGTTGCCTTAGTCATACCCTATCTATCCCTGTCCATCTAATGATGAGGAAGTTATTGATGCCTCAACCGGGAGGAACCAACCAAAGCCACGAGGTCCCCACTACTGTCGAGGTGGTAGTAGAACCCGAAGCTGTTAGAGAAAAGGTATTGTCCGAGGAGGCAATAAAAGCAACAATTAGGATGGCGAAAGCAGCAAAAGGCAAAGTATTCACTGAGTCGGTCGAGGACAGCAATGTTGTTGCCAACCTGGAGCACTTGGAGACGAGGCACAGCAACTACCAGATGAGGAATCAAATTTAAAGATGTGTGAACTCAAAACCACTACAATTATCCACCCAAATGTGGTTGGTGGAATAAAGTAGGTATCAAGCGATACAATGAGGTACATAGTCATTAACATCGACCAAGCTTCATCATGATGGCCATTTCAAGAGGCAGTACTACCAGATTCTACAATATGGGGGATGAGCTAGAAGAGAACCTGTGGGAGCCAAAGAAAGATAACGAGCCACAACAACCTTATGGAGCATATTCCAGCTCTTCCAAATATCTGAAGAAGCAAAGAAAGCAGATTATATGGAAGACTTGCATCTATCACTGGACATCAGAGAAGGATTGCTCAAGTCAGATGGAATACTTTGAGATAGAATTGTCAAACGACTTTGATGATAGATAAGAAAAATAGTCTAATACACAAATATTACACTCATTAATAGTGAGAGGATAACACAATCACCGGTATTTGTAAGTGTGAAAAACATCAACTGGGGAAAGGTATAGAAATTTTTTGAAAAAAAGACGGCAAGCATGGGAGCAAGTGCCAAAGTCAGGTTATATGAGAATTGATATTTCACAAGAGGAACACTGTAAATGATCTTTTGTGTGGACTAATTGAGAAATACAAGGACTCAGATGATGAGACGAGGCAAGGAATTCGGGGTTGAGCCTCGAGGTGGTGACTTAAGAGTAAAAACCAGCTTCCTACAATTCTAGAAAAAATCTACAAATATTCTCTCTCAATCTTTCCATGAGTTATTTTATAAACCCTGATATCCACCCACTCTAAGTTTCATCATCTAGATTCTTCTTTAGCTAGAAGGTTCCTAGTTTCCATCCTAGAAACCACCAACTACCACCTACTTGTATCATTGCATTTTCCACTCTTCTTTGAAGGCCATAAAGGAGAGCCTTGACGCTCATTTGGGTATCAAACAACTAATCAAGCAGGAGATCTCCCAACATAAGATTGAGTGGTGTATGGGTGCTAGAGATAGTGGTTAATACAAGTGTAGCAAGCGTGAGTTATGGTGTAGCTATACTAGTAAGAGAGTGTTGTAATCTCCAAGACTCCATCAGAACTCTCTTTCTCAAGGGCCTAAGTCCTGTTCTAGTCACCTGTTACCTTAGTGCATCGGTTTGCAATGCAAACTCTGAGAACATCAAGCATTATTGATACTGACAGTATATTTACACACTTAAATAGTTCGTCGGCAGCTTGCAGCATAATCCACGGTGTACCATAGTGTGCTATATATCCTTTTTTCTCTTTGTATCCCACATTGAGTCATTTGGTGCTGAGTATAAT
This sequence comes from Iris pallida, assembly GCA_029216955.1. NCBI lineage: Eukaryota > Viridiplantae > Streptophyta > Magnoliopsida > Asparagales > Iridaceae > Iris > Iris pallida. The sequence continues at coordinate 5,501,198 of JANAVB010007800.1, forward strand.
CTGGTATATAATATTTCCAAACTTCTTTTCTTACTTTATTGGTTTTGTCATGAGTTGCGATATCCAGATCAGCATAAATAAAATTAATAAATCCCTACAGACTCTTAGGAGGTAATACTGAACGATATGTCAGTTTGAAGGCCACTTTTCGATTTTTCAGTATCATACTTCCTATGATATAATATTCAACTTGCATGTGATTGTAAATTAGTATCTTACTTGTATAATACATTGTATTGTGACTCAAAATTTCATTTTATCTTATTAACAACTTGCTGCCTTTAATCATATGCATGTATAAGTCTGGTATATGTAGGAAGTTTGCAAGCTCAATCTTTCACAATCATTATTGAGAACAATTGTTATTCATGGTTTGGTTTCCTATTGTATTTTGTTTGGACTAGGAAAACTATTCTGCTTATCATCTTCTTTATACTGTTCTTATGATATTCACTTCAGTATTCTAGCATGGTAGCTGATGCATTTGATTGTTGCTACATGTAGGATAAAATTGATTTTGAGATTTCAACATTACCTGCACTAGTTCCTGTTTTAAGTTCTGCATCAGGGGAAACACTTCTTTTGCTTGTGAGGCATGCGGAACTGATTATTAACAAGGTGATCATAAGTTTCTTTCATTAATATACTTGAAGGTTCATTTCTCATCTATAAATAAAATTTTGCATTAGTTCTTTTATTATTTTAAGATATTTCATTTCTAAGGAAAGCTATTGAATGCATTGTTGATGTTTAGCAGGCAGAGTTGATATTTGTAATGCTCAATTATTAAAAGATGTCATTAATAATTATCTAAACCTTTTCTTACCAAAAATGATCCATGAAACTCATTGTTAAATGGTTATATGGAAAGATTGACCAAGCATTATGATTGGATTTCACTATGGCATCCAACCCTCTTTGCTGAATATCTAACCAAGGATACGTAGGTAAAACAGAGAACTACAGTAAAATATCAGCCAGTTGGCTGGTGGCAAAACCACTTTACTGGCTATGCAGGTTGAGCATCCAATGCCATTTTGGATTATAACAAAGTCTAGCAGACGAGGAATACATGAATAGCCAAACTAGATCTTTTGGTGTTTATAAAATTCTATGATGGAAGCTCTCTTTTTTTGTTCCTTCAGGTTGTGATTTACCTTTTTCTATCTTTATTTGCTCTTAGTTCTTTAGACAACCCAAAATGTGGAATGGCAGTTTTCTTCTTGTTGTATTTGTTCTTAGTTCTGTCCGAAGGATGAATAGAGCAGGTAGTGAGGTAGTGAATATGTCCTGAATAAAATTATTTATCTCATTTTTACTCTACTCTCATTGGACTATTATATATGCCTTTTAAGAAGTCTTATTATCGTTAGATGAATGAAATACTATAGATGTCAGGGTGGACTCACCTTAAAGGTTGGAAGTGGAGTTCATCATCTGTGGGTATATGAATTTTGTGTCCATACAGATACAGGTATTAACTGTACAGGTAGCAAGTATTGCAATCTAGCTTTCTCATATTGATCTTAAGCGGTGATGACTGACACATACACAATGATTCATTTTGGAAAGTCCAGTATGTGTATTTCAGTGGGCAGTATTTTCTCCGGATGGAGGACTTGTTTTCTCACTCGGGTGGGTCTCACATTCTTCCGCGAGAAACAAGGTGGAGGATATAGTAAACCAATTCACATGCCAAAGAGAGGAATCCCACAAGGGCGATTACGGAACCTTCCAAGTCCAATCATTTCATTTAAGACGTCATTTCTACGCTTCGAGTGTCAAGTTGATGAAGTAAGGACTAAGGAGAGAGAGAATGCCTTCCCGCGCGGACCCTAGGAGTCCAAGTGGTCATTTTTTACCTTGAGCGAATGAGTTTCCGAAGTCCAATTTAAGCAAGAGATTCGAAGATCGTCTGCATCAAGAAAGAAGCAACGGAAGGCCGGACTACTGCTTTTCTTGACTTAATCAACTCGGCACTAGCATAGGTTACGTGTCGTATAATGAGAATATAGGAAGATAGTTCACAGTTTTCGAATGCCAAGTCAGCATACATGTCAACCCTCGTTGTTCGGCCTTTCCTTGGGCTTGCCTTGCCCCAACATCTAAATAAAGGGCGGGCGCCAAAAAGGAACCAGTCTAGCCTTTTCGACGAAAGCTTAGCTTTGTAGGCGCTGCTTACTCACCCTATCCCCTCAGACAATGTAATGCTCTGAACACGAAAGTTTGTAGTTCATCTCCTCTTTCCCATGCGGAGTCACAGGTAGCGCCTCGGAAAAAAGCACATATGAGCCAGATGTAGGGAAACTTGCACGCGTGGTTCTGGCCGGGGACCCCGCTATACTATACTAATATGTGTAGGTCCCTATAATTCGAGTGAGATTGTCATGGCGCAAAAGCCAATATGGTCCGGTATTCCCTTGTTCCCCGTATTGGTTATGTTCCTTATTCCTCGTCTAGCAGAAACTAATCGAGCTCCGTCTGATCTCCAGAAGTGGAAGCGGAATCATTTGTACATGGTTCCAATTAAAAGCTATGGTTGATCAATCATTTGAAACTGTGATGTACATCTTGTTATGAGCTTTTTTGCAAGGACTGGATTATGTTATTATTTTCTCTCTAGAGTGTGAGCTCTGAAGTAACAAGTAATGATCTCAGCTACCAGATAAAATGACCTTCATGAAAACAGCTGGTATACTCTTCTGCTGCTACAATAGGATAGAGGTATGAAGGCTCTTTGGCTACTACATCAGGGATGATGATATATCATGTGACATACTGAAATAAGAGATGTCTATGAAGCTTATGATGCCTGGAACAGTATTGATATTGCTTGATACTCAGCTTTTCCTACTTGTAAATGCTTAAATGAAATGGAATCTGAAGCCAACAACTAAAAGTGAGACTTTCTCCGCTGTGCCTAATGAGTTTAAGTGAAAAAAAATGGCAATAACTTCTATTTCTTATTGGAAAAGTGGTGAATTGATGGAGGACATGCAGAATCTCCAACTAGAAGGACCATAAGTTATGATCAATCCTTTATGATTGCCTATATGAGAAACATGAAATGAGTAATAAGGGGCAATGACACAATATTTTCAAGGATTATAGTAATTAATAGTACTTATGCAAGAATGAGCTTACGGTATTAAGAAATATCATATCATGGCATAGGTATGGTAAAGATTGTCATGGAAGTGTTGAGGCATCCGTTGTTTGATGGTAGATTGCTTTTGGAAATAATAGGATGGTTTTTTTTATTGATGAGAGACTATATATATATATATATATATATATATATATTATATATATTATATATATATATATATATATATATATATATATATAGGAGAGGCTAGCCCCCTCTCCTTTTATTCTAAGCAATGTGGGACTAAAGCCCATTAACAAATAACTCTAATATAACACTTAACACCCTCCCTCAAGCTGGAGCATATATGTCAATCATGTCCAACTTGCTACATAGAAATTGAACCCGAGAACCCAAAAGAAGCTTTGTGAAGATATCAGCTATTTGGTCACCGGTCCTCACATGTTGAAACTTTATCACTCCCTTTGTATACTCATCACGAACAAAGTGGATATCAATTTCAATATGCTTCGTCCGTTTATGAAATACTGGGTTGGTGGCAATATGAATAGCAGATTGATTATCATACCATAGATCTGCCGCTTGAGATCCTGCATCTACTCACAGTTCTTGTAAGAGATGCTTTATATATAATACCTCTGATGTGCCATGAGCAATAGCTCGATATTCTGCTTCTGAGCTTGAGCGTGCTATCACACTTTGTTTCTTGCTCTTCCATGACACTAGATTTTTGCCAATAAATACTGAGTAGCCAGATGTAGATCGTCTACCTGTCAGACTTGCTCCCCAGTCAGCATCAGTAAAACACTCAATACGAGTGCCCATTATTCTCCATCCGAATTTTTTTCTTCTGGATTCTTGACTAGATAACACAGGATTCTGAGAACTGCCTGCCAGTGTGGAACTCTTGGAGAAACCATAAATCTACTTGCAACACTTACTGCGAAAGAAATGTCCGGACGAGTCATGACAGCCAAGTAGTTGAGTTTTTCAACTACTCGACGATACTATTCTGGGTTGGTCATCAGAGCCCCTTCATCTGGAAGTAATTTTGCCCCTGGATCCATAGGTGAGGTCGCTCCCTTGGCTTGCATCATGCCTGCATCATTTAGTATGTCCAGCACATACTTTCTCTGGGACATTACAATGTCCCGCTTACTCCGTGCGACCTCAATACCCAAGAAATAGTTCAATGATCCCATATCCTTGGTTTGAAATTGTTCTTCCAGAAACTTTTCGAGGCTTTCAATACCTTGACTGTCGTCTCTTGTGATTACAATGTCATCAACATAGACACCAAGTAATATCCTTCCAGCTGATGTCTGTCGGTAGAATACAGAATGATCATTCTTTGATTGACATAATCCAAACTGAGTAACCACATGTGTAAATCGACCAAACCACGCATGAGATGATTGTTTCAGACCATAGAGGGCCTTCCTCAGATGACACACTTTATCCTCCCTTGCAACGAACCCGGAAGGTTGTATCACATATACCTCTTCATCAAGATCTCCGTAGAGGAAAGCATTCTTGATATCCAGTTGAAGCAACGGTCGGTCATAGCGAACGACCAAGGCCACGAGGACACGAACATACGTCATTTTAGCAACATGAGAGGTGGTCTCGAAGTAATTCTTACCATAGGTTTGTGAGTATCCTTTGGCCACCAGACGAGCCTTCAGGCGATCAAGAGAGCAATCTGGTTTCACCTTGATTGTGAATACCCATTTGCAACCTACTTCCTATTTACCAGTGGGTAAATCGACCAAGTCCCAAGTGTGGTTTTTCCTGAGAGCTTTCATCTCCTCGTTCATAGCAGCATGCCTACCAGGATGTCGGAGACCCTCCTCAGCGGTCTTGGGAATCTGAATCCCATCAATAGTAGCCACCTGAGACTGAGTGTGACTGGTAAATCCTTTATAGCTATCAACATACAAGGAATGATCACGACAGGCACGACGAGGATGTTCTGGAGACGGAACCGTCGGAGCTGCTGGCGGAACTGGTGGAGCTGCTGGTGGAACAGGTGGAGGCAACTCATTGGAGCCGGAGCTGCTGGTGGAACTGGAGGAGGATGATTCTGTGGGCGATGTCGGCACTGATTGAATCGGTGTATGCGGACCATCGGCCTAGGAAACTGGCTCGGTAAGGGAGGGCACCTGTATGGAGGCTGTTGTGTTTGATCAGAAAATAACAAAAAATCCTCTTTTGGATAGACTAGGGGAGCCGGACCCGTTGATTGTGGGAGTAGAGGAAATTCGGTTTCTACAAAGGTAACATTTCGAGTGAAAAAACTCTCTTCAAGATAGGGGAATAACACCGATACTCTTTCTGACCTTTAGGATACCCAAAAAATATATATTGTATTGCCTTAGGATCTAATTTAGAAAGAGTTGGTCGGGTATCCCGAACATAGCATAAGCAACCAAAGATTCTGAGAGGTAGAGGAAATGGCTCTCGTTTGGAAAAAAGCCGAGAGAAGGGAGTGCTACCATTAAAAACTGTCGATGGCATGCGGTTAATAAGATAACAAGCAGTAAGAACCGCATCCGACCAAAATCTTTTGGGAGTACGTGCTTGAAATATAAGAGCATGTGTTGTTTCCAAGAGATGGCAATTCTTGTGCTCGGCCACACCATTTTGTTGTGGTGTGTATGCACAAAAAGTTTGGTGGATGATGCCATTGCGGGCCAAATGACTATCGAGATCACGAGATAAATACTCATGGCCATTGTCACTCCGAATTTTTTTGATTGGAATACCAAATTGTGTTTTTATTTCGGCATGAAAGTTGCACAAAATGTTAAATAATTCAGAACAATTTTTCATCAGATAAACAAAAGTGACACGTGAGTAATCATCAACAAAAGTAACAAAGTACTTAAAATCCATTACTGATTCAATCGGACAAGGTCCCCATACATCAGAATGCACCAACTCGAAAGGAGCGGAAGCAATTTTATTTTGACTCACCGGATAGGGAACCCGGTGATGCTTAACTAAATTACACGACTCACAATGAAAAGAAGCGGGGATACCTAAAGAAGGGTACATTTTCTGGAGAGCTTGGGTTGATGGATGGCCTAACTGACAATGTAACTCAAAAGGATCGAGTTTTATGCCGGCACAGACAACAGAAGAAGGTGCGTCAAATAGGTACAAGCCTCCAGCCACATGTCCCTTACCGATAGTCTTTCCAGTTTTCAGGTCCTGAAAAATACAACCATCAGAAAAAAAAAAGGTTACCGAGTAATGCAGTTCACGAGTAATTTGACTAATAGAAATTAAACTGAACGGGTTCCCAGGTGTAAGTAATACATAATTGAGTGACAGTCCGGAAGAAAGACTAACACTTCCACGTCCTCGGACTGTCAGGGAACCTCCATTGGCAACAGTAATGCTAGAAGCACGATGTACAGATACATAATCATGTATCATACTTGCGTCACCAGTCATGTGAGAGGATGCACCAGAGTCAATTATCCACTGCTTGGATTTCACTATGCACGTTGCTGAGTATCCAACGGTGGATAGAAGCTTCACCACGACGTTGAGCCTGAAAATCAAGAAATTCTGTATATGTGTCCGAAGTCATCTGAATAAATCGGACACCTTCATCAGGAGCATCAGTCGTGATATTAGCAGCAGGTGATTTAGTGCATTGCCTATAGAAATGGCCAAGCTGACTACAGTTAAAGCAAGTGCGCGGTCTTCCTCCATTACGACCGCCATTACCACGTCTCCCATCTCGACCGACATTTCGGCCACCACGTCGGCCACAACGACCACTACAAAATCCTGTACGAGCTGTACCAAGAGCAGAGCGATCAACAGGAGTATCATCCGGAGTGGTCTCAACTACTTTTGCTGCCCTAAGGAAACGATAGTGCGCTTCCAATAGGAACGGAACTTCATATCCAGCAATAATCTGAGAGTAGGGGTGTAAAATGGACAAAGTAGTCCGTTGTCCGTACGTGTCCGGCTCGATAAATGGTTCGACCGTGGACCGTCCGATTGATTAACGAACAGAACTTGGACATTTTTTTTTGTCCGTTTAAAAATCGGACCCGGACACGGTCATATCCATGTCCGGTCCGAATTTGTCCGCGAACCGTCCGATAGTGGAGACTCATTTTGGTTTTGCATCAATTATGTCATATTATTTTGGTTTTGCATCAATTTTTTGTTGTTCGGTCTCGATTTTTGTTAACCTTTTACTATTGTTTGTTGTATTCTATAACCTTCAATTGTATTTTCTTTCAACTTGATTTTTTGTACCAACTATCAAGGTATCTTGATAAAATAATAGCTTTTGGTAATATATTTCATTTGTCCGCGGACCGTCCGATTAAATTAACGAACAGTGGTTGTCCGTGTCCGTCCGGCCCATCCGAACTCATTTTCATTTTCGGACCGAACACGGATAGTGGACTGTCCGTGTCCGTCCGGCCCGTTTACACCCCTATCTGAGAGCGAGCAGAGTCGACATCAGGACGGAGAGAGGCAAGATAAATCATGACATGAAGCTGCTCACGTTGAGCGCTTGCTTCATTGATATCCGACGTAAGTGGTACTACGCGGTCGATCTCATCAGACAGCCTTAAAGGGCCGAAAAAGGTCCTTATGAGATTTGTCTCCCTGATTTGCTCGATATACACCAACGATCGAGTCATAGATGCGAGACAAATCGCATTTTCTATCAAACGCCGCTGCCAGTACCTCCTATAACTCCTTCACGGAGTCCGTATTCTGAACCATGTCTTTCCTGATGGTTCCATTGAATTCATCAACTGTGTAAACAGTCGACTATCATCTCTCTTATTGCTCAAATATAGGATCATTTTCTGCTGGAGGATTGTCAGTCAGATGTTTAGACAACCGCATTCCGCGAAGCGTCTTCTCGACCTTCTCTCCATGTCGAGTAGCTCTCCGGTCCTTCCAACTGTCGATCGACAAGTCGAACAGAGGAAATCGTCGTACTAGTGCCTGTTGGTCCCCCTAGTGTGTTGCTAATACTAGTATCAGTGGCACTGCTATTCGTCGTAGAATTTGTCATCTTTCAGGATTCCTGAATCGACTGTCGACTTTGATCTTTCCAACTGGATAATCACAGCAACTATGCCAATGCGCTAAAAACGGAGCTAGAACCGGCACGCGCGCATTGGAAGCAAAGAGTGTGGATCACAAGCCAGGACAGAGAGATAACCCATGTTAACCTCTATGAGATCCTGGTGTGAAAATGAAGGAAAGAAACAAAGATTCATGCAAAACAAACCATATGTTTGCTCTTTGTTAAATTTTTGAATTGATCATTAAGAGTCAGAGGTTCTAGCAAACATATGTTTACCCTCTGAGAATTCCAGCGATTTTTTTTTTGGAACTAGGTTAGGGTTTGGAGTGGTTGGGTGGCGGCTGGAGGAAGGGGGAAGGGTTAGGGTTAGGGTTTTCAGTCATGGAGGAGGGGGTGGGGCGCTAGAAGTGGGGGGGGGGGGGAGGAGTAACGGCGGTAAGGAGGGGAGGGGAAGGGGTGCTGTGAAAGGGGGGGGGGGGTTCTGGAAGGGGAAAGGTCAGTAGCAGCAACAGTAAGGAGGGTTGGGGGGGGGGGGGGGGGGGGGGTAAAGGGGCGGCGGCAGCGGCGGTAAGGAGGGGAGGGGAAGGGGTATGCGTTGGTGAGGGGGGGGTTGTGATTAGGGTTAGGGTTTTGTGGAGAGAGAGAGAGAGTGGTGGATGACGGCTATGGTTTTGGCTCTGATACCATGTAGCGTTGGAAATAATATGATGATTTTTTATTGATGAGAGACTACATATATATATAGGAGAGGCTAGCCCCCTCTCCTATTATTCTAAGCAATGTGGGACTAAAGTCCATTAACAAATAACTCTAATATAACACTTAACAATAACCATATCCATGTCCTGGAACTAGATATGTTTGAAGGACTGGGACCGTTCTTGGATTTATTCTTTAGGCATTGGGGATCTCTTGTTTGAATTATAGTTTTCTTAACAAGAGTTCATACATGTCCCAATGGCATTAGTGGAAGAGGATGAGTCTCTCTCTCTTTTCCTTCAGTCATTTCTTTTAAGCCTTTATAAAATGATATCTGGATTTAACATTATTTCACTATGAGCTGTCATTTGGACCTGTGATGGACTGTCCAAAATTTTTATCAAGACAACCAGGACAACATTTGCGCGGGACGGATTATCAAAAGATTTCGGAGTTGAACTGAATTGTGTCCTGGTCTGCACAGATCTTAACTGACCAGACCTTGACATGTTGCACGTAGGAAATTGAGGGTTTAGTGACAATTCTATAGTTTTTATTATCTCAAATCTGATCTGAAAGTGGGTAACATGTGGTCTCTATTTAGACCCATACCCGACATGGACCTACAGTAAACTGACATGGGAAGGATCTGCAGTCAAAACCTGGACCAACAAGAATTTAGGTTACATTTTGTTTGAGAAAATTTGGATAACAGTTCAGATCTCGTAGTATAGGATCGGACCTGATCTGACGACTCCTCTACTTGTCACTAGCTAACCTCACTAGCTAAGAAGGAAAGTAGCAACGAAACTAGGCATGTGAGCTTGTAGGAAATTTAGAGACAAGGTCAGCTCAATAGAGTGCACGACTCTCCAGCAACTAGTTGAAGTGAAAAGCAAGAGTTGGTACTAGCTGAAGTGAAAAGTGAGAGTTGGTACTGCATCTATCAAAAAATACTTCTATCGGAACTTGTCTAAAATCCAAGGTTCGTAGTATTGGTTGGACTACAGGTGATAATGGGCCACGTCGGGTGGGGCAATGTCGAAATCCGACCCTAGTTTTCAAAAATCTAGGTCCTAATCCGGCCCTTTGGGTTTCGGGCCGGCTCAACTATGTTAAATGTTTTCTTATATGGTCATTAGTTATTTACAATATTCGACCAAACCAATAAAAATGATATAATAAAATAAAATTGACGACTTTTATTTATTAATATGGTAAAAAATGTGTTGGTCGTCCAAGTGTTCTAAAAGGCATCCCCCTCGCCACCTTAGGCCCCAGCCTAGGCCTTTCGGATGCCATGACACCTAGGCAACTAGTATTTAGGTGGTGAGATCCTGAGGCGTTTGCTTTGGAATATGAGGCACCCGCCTTGAACCGCTTCAGAACGTCTCAACCCGCTTTGGGCCACCTTAAGCGCATTGGCTTGCATTGACTTAAATGACAAGCTATTTTTTGAATTTGGGATCAGACCGAGGCTAAATAAAAATTATAGATTTATTACTAACTTAATATAGATATTAGATAATTTGATATGAAGAATAGTCTTTCCTCTTCCGATTTCTTTTCCTTATATGTCTGTCCTAATCCATTGTATCGTATTTCCATTTCCACGTTCAACAGGCAATGTCACTAATCAATATGTAAATCTCACATCTTTGACTCACCACTTTCCTCACTGTTCTTTTTTGTTTCAACTATGCCAAGGTTCAAGGTTGTAGATGTCGTATATCGAGTTCATGTCAGATTTGGTTTTTTTAATGTTGGGTGTCAAATGTCGGGGATATATCAGGGACATTTTAAAATATTGGATATCAATAAATATGTAATATTTTATATATTGTATTACCTAAATGTCCTATCTAAATCTAATTTCTAATAAAAATATTGAATATTTTAAGAGTAAGAAATTAAAATTTGAGTTATACTTAGTCGGAGTAGAACTTGGAGTGGCCATAGTAGATCCTTAGTCGATGAGTGTTCGGGTGACACCGACAAATCGAGAGAGGAGAGAGAGAGAGAGAGGTTAGGGTTTTGTTGGGGGGGGGGGGGGGGTACTTATTGCTTATGGGTTTAACCCGTTTAAATCAAACCACACCCGAAATTCACAAGATTTTTTTTTTAATTTTCAAATATATGTCGGCTGATATAAATAATATATTGGCTGAAATGTCGAAATAATTCTGAAATATCGGTTGAATTTTTTACAAAATGATTGACATTTTGGTCGTATGTCGTTTTTTCCTCGACGATTGTCATGACCCGCTCCCAGATACCTGGATACGAGTCGAACACGTCCGGCCTACGCTGCGGATACAACGATAGTAAGCTGTCTATACCTCAAAAATCATCAAAGTGATAATCAACTCATTACAACAATTTAGATTCGTGCCCAAAGAACAATCACCACATCATCACCGGTCACTATGCTATAGGTGTACACTTTTACAAAGGATATCCGGAAACAAATCTGGTGAATAGTAAAGTGACCTATGCTTATTCATACAGTCATCCGACTACACAACACAACATAAAAAATACATTGTCAACACTGGAAAGGAAAACTATACAGCCCTTAAGTACTAAATCTCAGCATCAGTAGCGGGCTCCAAGTCCTGGGCTAGGTCCTCTTTGATTACGTCCTCAATGGAACCATAATAGCTAGTGATAACATCTCATCTACCTCACCCGCAACACATCCAATCAGAAAATGAACAAAGTACAACACTACGAATGAATATGTACTATGTAAATTTGTAGTGCAATAATGATGGTATCGACTAAGCTATCACTGAATAATAGAACAATAACTGAAACAATGAACAAGACAATCAATGCACAAGTGAATTGAAATACTAGTCTAATATGTAACTGGCTGGTAACACAATAGAATACGGTACGACTTAGCCACACGTGCACGATGTGCGACTAGACCATTTACAATATTACACTAAGGGGGTTTCGCCACATATAGACTAAATATTTTTCCAATCTTTGACACACAATCAAGAAACAAGAATCAATACAATTGAGACAATGATTCGTGTCAATTAAGTGTCCAACATGAAAATAATGCAAGACAGAAATACAAAGTATAATTCAAATCGTAGTGTACTTGCCTGAATTGTTGTAGGTGATTAAAGTTGACTCCTCGCCAGGGTCGGCCCGGAGCTGATGGGGGCCCGAGACGAAACTTCCAAAATGGCCCCCCATACATTATGTAAAAAAAAAGTGTAAATAAAACAAAATTTTGTTGTAGTCAAGATTTGAACCAAGGACCTCTTAAATACAAGTCTTGCATTATAACCACTACACCACAATGCTTTTATTAACAATGGCACATGATATATAATACTTCTATTGTAGATAGTTTCATGTTGGTGCCCCCTTTCGACAGGGGCCCTAGGCCATCGCCCGGCCTGCCCTGGGCCATGGCCGCCCCTGCTCCTCGCTAGCTGTTGAAAGCATAAATATTCTTAGAATAATATTCTAAAACCTAAGACTAAGTAATATATTTATGCTAAACTCTTATTTCCAAATTACCTATCACTAATCTTGTTTCTAAATATACTAATCTCTAAAATAATTATAAACCTTGCATTCATATTGGTGCTAAATAGGCTTAGCCCAAACCTACTAAATTAAAACTAAATTTATGGACCCAACCCAAAACTAAACCCAACAGCCCACTGAAAATTAGCTCACCATCAACCTTGATATATTGGCATGGTCCAGAAAATTAACCCAGCATTTAAATTCTGAGCTTAAACCCACAGGCTGAACCCAAAGACCGTAGGCATGCCCAGGTCCAACCCCTGAGTTTTCAAACTCAGTTAAAAAAAAAAGATCTCGCGCGCATTGTATTCAAAATCCAACCTTTAACTGGCAGCCCCTAACGAGTGTCCCATTTGGACACGACACCTAACTCCAGACACGAACTTTGTCTCAGAAATCCCGTGTCCTACTGGACGCATCACTCGATCACCAATCTCGGTGTCAACCGCAGAACAGTCCCGACCATAAGGGACTGTGAGATGAAGTAACCAAAGTAGAAGAAAAGAACAGAGGATGCTACCTGTGTCTTTCACAAGTCGACACCGAACTCCTCGTGTCCAATCCAGGCACGACGAGTCACAGATAATCCTTTCGATCAATCGGTTGAACACCTGGTGCTCAGGATTTAGAAAGCAAGATTTAATGTTCAATTTGAAATTCTCGAATGATCAAAATTTTAGTAACAAATCAACACTTCCTATTGATCTCCTTTAGTTAATTGAGGATCAAGAATTTGAATCACCAAGCCAATTCTCGGCCATAACTGGTTATCGATAAATACATAAAAACTTAGATCGATATCCAAATGCTTACCGATCCTAAGAATTGTTCGAGTTCGACACTACGTTTAGTTCCTCGATCCAAATTGTGCTCGATCAAATTGTTCCTTCACGCGACTCGTGTCGAACTTCCTGCGGTGATGGACACACGATCGATCATTGCTGGAGCAAGAATCAAACAGGAAGTACTCGAGATCGACGAGATTCCAAGAATTCAAAGAGACTCACTGATCAGCTGGAGGAGTTCGTTGTCGACTCGCTGTCGTTGCCGAGAAACGCCGCCAAGAATAGATAATCGTTGCTGTTGATCAAGTCCCCATGGCTGTGACGCGATTGGACCAGATGGAGTGAAGAGATCACCGGTCGGAGAAGAGCTAGAGCTCCGGAACGTTACCAGAAAGGTTCGTCCGTGCTCGGCAGACCTCACTGTCAAGAGACTCACGGTGGAGGAATGGGGATCACCGCCAAGCTTCTGTTAGATGCCATGGCCGAAGGTATAAGCTAGGGTTTGCAAAGAGAAGTAGAGGAAGAAGAGTGGAAGGAAAATTTTGGGCAGGACTTCGCCGGCTGATCGGACTGAGAAAGAACAGAGTGGTCGGCTCTGTTATATAGAGTTTTGAGAGAAGAAAATTATCAAAACAATCTATTGTTTGCAAAAACATTCTGTTTATTACAAAACTATATAAAACTAAGTAATGAATCTTGATCTAATTATGGCTAGGTTCATCCCTTTCCTAATTAGGAAGGAGGTGGTTAGAAAGTTAGTTACAAGTTAGTTAGTGGGTGATTAGGAAGTTAGGGTGGTTAGTTAGAAAGTGGTTATGGAGGTTGGAGGGAACATTCTAGATTTGATTAGCCATGACTAATCAATTAATTCTAGAATCTTTCCACTCTAAACCAATGGCTAACCATGACACCTTAATATTTACTCATAAAGACACATTTTTCCTAATATTTACAATTATGCCTTTACCTAATTGGAAAATTGCTATTCTCCAATAAAATATAAAATATCTCCCAAATAAATAATTCTAAAAATATTAGAAAAATTCCTAAAAATATTAGGAAAACTAGAAGCTTTATTTATTGAGGAAAATAGGAGCTACAACGATGTCGGCCGACGTATCGGCCTGACATCTATAACACTGCCACGGTCTACGCATCTCGATGCTGACGAAGCTTTTGACTTGATGTCTCTGATAAGCCTCTCTCTCTCCTTTTTATGATTTGATGAATTTTCTCTCTATTAGTGTATTTATTTTCCTTGGCTCCTCGCATGTAGTTTAGGAAGAATAACACTCCAAAACTTCATGTGCTGTCTATGTTGTGTTAGACACATATCATACACGCCACAAATATTTCAAAATACACTAGGACACCATATAAGGTATTGAATTTATGTCGCCGTATCCGAAACTTGCCATGCCATATTCACTGTCTATATGGTAGATTTTAGTAACTATGGTTTCTTCACCTAATAAGAGATTCAAATATTTTCTTACTCGAGAGAGAGGCTATGACTTGGGGTTTCATAAGTTTTAGTAACTACGTGTTTGTCTTAACCTACCTACTGCATGCCAAATTTTTTGTTCGCCTCACCACCTTGAGGTCTCGCTTAGACATTTCAAGACTGTGTTGCCTCGTCTCGCCTTAAAAACCTTGTGTCGTCCTTGTTTCTTCTTCGGGATTGCTTGGCGAAGATGCTTAGTAAAGATGTTGACTATAGGAAGTTTTATTTTAGGGTAGCACCACCTACTTTTTCCAAAGCCAATCCATAATTTTGTATATGATTGGGTAAGCAACTTACAATGGTTCGTGTTTCTTGCCTGGTCGGCTAGTATCCTAACCCGTCCCAAAAGTAAACCAGGCTAACAAATTAAGCTTGCCCCTACCTGTTTCATAATCGGGTTTAGTTTCGGTCGACTTTTTTTTGTGTCATCCCACAAGCCGCCATTTGACCGGCCGTAGTCCACTATAATTCCTAAATCCGATCCTTATTAGTATTGGTGATATGGAACCAATTGATTTTAGTAGTTTTTTCATCAATATAGGTCGATTCCAAGAACCTTTCCGAAATTAAGATGAAGGTGCATCAAGATTCTACATGTTAAGGGGTGATTACTGAATTATTAGACTCTAGATATGGTGGAAGATAACTTCATATATATATTGTAGCTCAAGCTGTGATGTTTGTTGGAAGTTCAAAGAGGCAATATAATGCATGAGGATGCGTTGGGGACGACACACAAATCCTTTAATGGTCGTTGGGACAATATAAATATATAACCTTCAACCCTTAGTAAAACACTAGAGTTTTGGTTTAGTAGTTGGTATAAGAGTGTGGTCTCCCTTGGACCTAACTTATGTGCAATATTCTTTATCACCCATTCTCTAAATCCTACTCGTAGTCCAACACCATCTGCACCATCACCATTCCTCCGTCACCATCAACCAAATAATCGCTTCCATCCCTGAACCGTAACTGTACCATCCAACACCTGCTAGTTTAACCTAGTCCCCACCACTCGATCAAAATCCTAACCCGAATTCCAAAATGTCCCTTTGTCTCCCTTTCCTTCCCTTTTCCACAACAAGTCTCCGTAATAAATATTTAAACCACAAAGGAGAAGGAAGAAACCAAATCTCACTAGCAAAAGAATTCAAACAAAATTATGCAGACTTGTAAATGTTGCCTTGCTCAGCACTGACCGATGTGCCCCCTATTGATGCTGTGACTTATTCCTCCTGGCTTCACGACAATAAAGTGAGGACTTGCTCAACCAATTTCATGGGAGCCAATTTTTATCGAACTTTGTTGCACCTCTAGACGGTTCAACTTAAATCTCTCTACTCGTCTAAAGATTAGTATTGATCGTGTTATGATATCTTACACAAGCTTACTATACCAAGACTGTGAGAGGATCTCGTCGACTTAAACGTTAATTTTAGTGGCCTTCTCGAGGAGTGCAACCACCACCAATCCTTCCCATGATGTGGTAGTTCAGCTGCAACAACAACAAGCACTAATTGAGACTCTCTACGTAGCCCCACTACTACCACACCTTGATAGTGTTTTCTCACATCTCTCTACGGGTGGTAGGCCTTCTTTCGACGATAACTTCACAGCTACCTTCTAAGTACCTCTACCAAGTACCCCTAACTCCGCTTCATCCTCTGCACTCCTCTCAAGGTTAAGGGCGTGGACCACCTCCTTTCGGACAGTCAGTAACCTACTCCAGGATGCGGCCTCCTCTCTTGGGCTTATTATGGGCTCAGACCATATCGAGGGTTTCCTGTTGGCAGAAGTGTGCGAGTACCAGAAAAGGAGTCAACAACCTGTCGGGCCTCTACTCCAGCTCTCAACTGTGTCTCCTCACCTTCAAACAGTCCATTTATTACTTCCTTGGACATTCAAGATATGGAAGCGTATCCTTTCCTTCTCTGCCTAATCTCTCTACCACTTCAAGTACAGTGTGCCTCTCTTAATCTCATACATAGGCATTTGATTATGGAGTTTCAGATTATGTCTTGCGATTTCGTTGATTTTGTGGTTCCTATTAGCCACAAATATATTTCAGGAGATTCAACTCTTGTAATTGGCAACGAGACACTTAAATTGACGATGACTCTGAACCTTCAATATATCTTTTTGTTCCTTCTTTACATAGTAATCTTGTTCTCGTATCTCCAATTCGTCTTAAAAGGCTCATACTTGATCACTCTTTTTCCCCTTCTTTTGTTGTGATTTAGGTTCTTATGACGCGTGTAGTGGTTGGCAGGGCTCGTGATGCGAATGAATTTGTATCACTTAGAAGTCTCACCTCTACAGTACATTGTAGACTTGGTCTTTCACTTATATCACTAGCATTGTAGACTTGGTCACCCTCCTCTTTCTATTCTTAGAAACCTGTTACCTAATGTCTCTCTCAGAATTTTCTTGTGAATCTTGTAATTTTGGAAGCATCATTGCTCCTCTTTTTCTCCTCTCACTATTAGATTTCCTTTCTCTTTCATAATGAAATTTAAGGTCGGTATAAACTATATACTGTATTTATCTTTTCATTATTTTGCAACATTTTTAGTTAAATCATTCTAGAACGACTTCTCTTTTTCTACTTCATTATCGCCATGAAGTTCTCTTAGGATTTAGAATCTTACACAATAAAATAGAAAATCAGTTCTGAACCAATAATGCTCCACAATATCTTAGCAAAGTTTTCCAGACTTTCTATGGATTATGGCATCATTCATCAAACCTCTTGCTCTTATACACCCAAGTAAGTTGAATTTCTGAACGCATAAGTCACCTACTTGAAGTTGCTCGCTCCCTTCTCTTCCAAATAAGTGTTCCTAATCTACTAGAACTTTGCTTTTCTAACCATCTATCATATTATTGACCAATTACCTTCAATTATTCTCAAGAATAAGCTCCCCTTCTCCATTTTAATTCCCAACCATGAACCATTTTTGCCACCTGAAGTGTTTGGTTGCACTTGTTATGACCATTGCTACAATCCTAGATGTGACGAACTTGTACCTCGGACAACTAAACATATCTTCACAGGTTACTTTTGTACCCAGAAATAAATATCCTTTTACCACGTTTAGAAGAAGATAATTACAACATACACCTTTTTGGAGCACAAACCCTGTTTCTACGCTCTCTACTCTCCATCCTCCACCCCTTAGAAAACAACTTATCAATTAATCGCGTGCCAAATGACTGGACACCTGCAAAGTCCGGTCTACACTCAAAGAATCAATCGCTCAGTCAATGAGACTCAGTGGTCATAACATCTATTGACGTTCCGACTGAATCTCTACTCTTGACTTATGATCTTCCTGTTGCTCTGTGTACGAAACTTCTCTTGTACTCTGCATCCTATTTCCAACAATAGACTCGCACTTAATTTGTGCCATTTTGTTTAGCTCATTGTCCTCAGTTTCTTTTCCTTTCTTTATTCAGGATGTTATTGCTACCTAATTTAGTATAATGTCATCATGAAGAAATGCTTGGCCTTGTACCTTCCATTAAGGTACAAATGTGTTGGATGTTGGTGATTGTTCAATGTCAAACATAATCCTAATGGAATCATCGAATGCTTGAAGGCTCATCTTGTCGTTAAAGGCTTCACACAGCAGTATAATGTTGATTATGAGGAGACTTTCTCGTCGATTGCTAAATTGAATATAGTTTGGGTGCTCTCTTGGCTGTAACTCGCAAGTTGTCCCATCATCTCGGCATTAAGAATGCCTTCCTTAATGAGGATCTTCCTGAGATGGATTATATTTAGAAACCTCCGTCTTGTGAACGTATGGGAAGTCTACGGTCTGCTATTTACACAAGGCCATCTATTGTCTTAAGCAGTCTCCTTGGGCGTCGTTCAACAAATTAAGTCTGGTAGTCTAGCATTTCAGTTTCTCTCATAGTGTTATAGACTCCTCTCTTTTCATCAACGATCTTAGGGTGTTGTTATTCTTCTTGTCTGTCAATAATGATTGTGTTGGTATCTCCAAGGTCAAGACTTACCTTTCCAACCACTTTTGTACACGGATCTTGGTCCCTTGTGATACTTTCTTGACATTGATGTTACTTGTAAGGAAGGTTCTCTCGGAAGTGTTGGTAAGACATCTTGGACGAGTTCAACTTGTTGGGTTGTCGTCTGACTAACACTCCCATGGATCAGATTGTTCTACTGACCAGCATTAGCTTCTCCTTTCATTCGCTTCTTCCTGATCCCAATGTATCATCGACAAGCTAATACCTAATTGTTACTTTAGCAAACATCTCCTTTGTCATTAGCATGGTTAGCCAACCCGCAATAACCAACTGTCTTTCATCTTTACATCGTCTTGTAGAAGTCTCCTGGCCATGGGCTTGTGTATACACCCTCCTCATTATTGAGTTTACTGACATAGACTACATCACATCTACAGTTTGTTTATGCACTATATCAGATCTATTCATGATTCTCACTTTACTAGTGGCTATTGCACCTTCCTTGGCGGTGATATCCTTACATGATGTATAAGAAGCACTCTTGTAGCACACTATCGCTTGATGACACATGTATCTGTGCTAACATGGCTCAAGAGCTTGCTGACAGATCTTGTGTTTCGCTCATTTCTCCTGATTCTCTTTGTTGCGACAACAAGGCTGTCCATCCATATCGCTGAAGGCCCAATATTGAGGTTGATTGCTACTTTATTTAGGATAAGGTCATGGTTCAGGAAGTTTGTGTTCCACGTCTTTGTGACTATTCGAATAGCTAATATAGTCACTAATGCTCTTCCATGGGCATTGTTTCCCCACTTCTTCTCTAAGCTAGGCTTGATGAACCTATGCTCCAGCTTCCGGGTGCCTGTAGAAGATTTTATTAGAGTTTGTTAGGATAGAACTTCTGTTATTCTTGTTTGTTATTAGATATGCTGTCTAGATTAATTCCTATCTTTAGATAGCCAATTTATGGCTATAAATATGTATTGTTCCATTTAATAAAGTATTCCTTTCTATTTCCTTTTTATTCAACATGGTGAGAGCAACCCATGTTCGAATATCCTCTAGTGCGCATTATAATTGGATATATAAAAAGAAATTAACCGCTCCGTGTATCCAACTCTATGACCAAATGGGCCTTCTACCTAAGGGGACATGTTAAAATAATATAAATATATGGCCCTTAACCCTTATTGGCACTTTAAAGTTTTGCGCAGTGATAGGGACTTTGATAATGGTGATAGTGCTCAATCTGGAGTCTGGATGTTCATTAAGGTCATGCTAGTCTTCACCAACAAGTTGGACATGATAATGTATTACTATCCCACCTGATTGGCAGGACAGTGAACATGATATTTAAATTGGAGAGGTTATTTTACCTAACAAACTAGTTGTGAATGCGATCCATCCCCACATGAAACCTTCTTTTTTATGGTTGGGGTGATAAGAACGAAGCTCGAGTTGTAATGTGGAGCAGAAGTGACGATTACAAGGAATTAAAGCTATAGTATATGCCGAACCCACAGGAATTTACCGAGATTGCACTTTCATGTGCAAAGGGGGTTGGGGCTGTTAAGAGCATGAATGGAAAGGTTAAGGGGAGGGAGTCTGTAGTAGTACGATGTGTATGTGTTTTTTTGGAGGGCATCTTAACATCATGGAAGATGTGATTAACAATACTGTGCAAACTTATCTCAATTCGTAAATTATTGCCTTTCTGCACCGTCTCTTTGGTTAAATAACATACCTCTTTGGTTCTTGTCAGTCCTAGTGAACTACATGCAGATCATACTTTACTTTCTACCTTTTCTAATTGTCCCTAATTGCACTCTCACATGCTTTATTCCTAATAGGCTAGTCAAGAGCACTTGATTTCACATCTCCTTCCTGTGCTTGTTCGAGCCTACGATGATACAGATTCTCGTTTACAAGAAGAAGTTTTGCGAAGAACTGTTCCCCTTGCAAGGCAACTTGATAGCCAGGTAATCAATTCAATGTTTTGCAAGTATGTCTGCTATGCTAATTAACTTTCATATTTGTCAAAATAGTAGATGTGGTGTGTGTAATTGTTGCTTACATGCAATTTTTCTTTTGTTAAATGCACTACTTATCTTTTATAATATTATGTCTATATCATTTGATGAAGTTATATGCAATCATGCTTAATTATGATATTCACACTAGAACCAGATTTTACTGTTGTCTGTTGTTTTGTTTGATCAATCTATTTAGTCTTTCCGTAATAGTCAAGTGCAGCATTGGAGCCTCCTTAGAAATCTTGGTTGTTTTAAAGCCTAGTTATTACTTGTTACAATAAGATTTTGTGAGTACCGGTGAATTGACGCCTTATGTATTGGCTTGTTCTTTTGTATATATGTGATATATCCATTGAGTCATACTATACTGTTGTTAGATTTCATCAAATTTATTACTCTCTGTGATTGTTGAGGCGTGGCCTCCTTAAGTTTTCTCTGAGATGGAAATCCCGGTTCCCTTTAAACCTCTCTTATTAGAAAAATAAATATTTCCGTGAACCAGCGGTGAAATGAAACACAATCTTGTATGACTGATTGTTGTGGGATAAGATGTGATCATTACAGTTCTGTTTATATTAGGTCGATTTGCCATATTTCCATGAAGCACTGGCTAGTACGAGAATTGTTAAGAATATATTGTCATTTATGTGTTCATCTTGACATATATATGCTGGTTAATCAAGCTATCTTTACAATCTAACCTCGTGAGATGTTCATCCTTGCAATTCCTTTCTTTCTGTCATTCCACTCCCCTTCCCCCTTTTAGATGTTGCATTGTCATGTGGTTTCTGGTCTACACCAACTTGATATGTGAACCATTTTTCATTGCTTATTTTCAACAGATGGTCTACATTGATCATTATGGATGTTACTGATCTAGGAACAATGTGCCCAATAATGAAAATATCATTCTAGGCATGTCAAGCCTTGCAAACCTTTTGAGATTGCTCGGTCAATGCCTCATTAGGTTGGTTTGGAGCATGCTTGTGTAGGTGATAAAAGAAATCAAATAAATCATCCTGATCAACTGTTTGAGCTGCTGCCCAGATTCCTAGGCAGCCTATTAGTCATTTGAATTGTCTGGATGGATAATTATGGTCCTATATAGGTTATTCATATATACAAACAATTACAGTTTGAAACCAGTATTCAACATTTATTTACAAAGCAAAGCTTTAAAGATTGTATGAACACGAGAAGCGAGGGAGGCCAGAATCTGCAAAAAAATTGGTTTGGGCAGCAAGCCAGAAGCCAGTGAACATTGGAATCTACATGTAGGTCTCATTCCGGAAGATACATTTTGATCTTAGAGCTACAAAGAAAATGATTGAAATTTTCGGTCAGGATGAGCGAGCATAGAATAGGATTTAGAGATTTAGTTCATTTGTTCATTCAGTTTTCTCAGATTTTTCAGAATAGTGAAATCTTCACATTACAAGGGAGGTAGAAGATAGAAAGCTTTCCAGGCTATCAATATTTTAATTTGTTATCCTTTGATCTATACATCTTATAGTTTCTCATCCCCAATACATCTTATAGTATTGGGTTATGTTATTTATTCTAACTGTGGTCCTACATGAAAATAATGGTTAATTCTTTAAAACTCTTCAGAAATTCTACTTATCTGCATTGATCTCAGACCTTGTTCTTAAAAAATTGACCATGAATACCCAGGTGAAAATATGGACACTGGAAATGAAGATTTGGAATTCTACTTCTAGAATATTATCTCAAACTCCATATGTACCTCCAAATCTGTCTTCATATGGAATGTGACAGGATTGACTCCACCATGCTGTCTTCTTTTGCTGCTCTATTCAGCCGACTTCAGGACTTTGTTTTGGGCTTCCATGTCTCTTGTGGGTCTTGAGTCGTCATAGATTGTCTTGGACCAGTAGTCTATTAGCTGGTTTGATATTGCTGCAGTGGTAGAATGAGCAGAGCGGCATTAATAGTGTTCGACACCAGTGTTGATAAAGGTGCCGGCTAGGTGCACCTAGGCGCCCAAAAGGCGAGAGGCGACGTTTCACCGCCTAATTCAAATGCAAGCGAGGTGCCTTCTCTAGGAGACGCCTAGGCAACAGGCAACAAAGGCGAGATTAGGTGAATGGGTAATTGGTCGAGGCTAGGTGTTTTGGGTGTTTTTTTTCCAGCTTTTTTGTCTCTTTGGAATTTTTTTATAAGTTTTATGGGCTTGTTTTGTTTTATTGGTTTTTAAAGTTGCAGGATTAATATTTAAAGGCTTAATAGAGTTTTTTTTAAAGTTTTAATACTATAAGTTACTAACTAATAGACATAAATAAAAAGAAAGAAATAGGAGAATATCGTGAGACGATGACAGAGAAGAGAGTAGTGTGTTATGCCTAAATGTTGCGCCCCATCGAGACGAATTCGCATAACCCTCCACGGACCAGGGTTATGTTCGGAGCTTCCAGAAGGTTCTAGAAGATGGTGGAATTCTCCAGAAGACTCAAGATTTTTCTAGATGACTCATAATCTTTCTAGATAGACTAGAAGCTTCCTTGTAAATTCTAGGCTCTAGAATTTTCTAGAATAATCCCCTGGAATATGTCGATTCCAGAAGATTCTTGTAGGCCCAATGAGGCATTATAAATAAGTTGGAGGCTCATTTGTTTCTCACCACCAAAACTTGTAACCATTCTCCAAGTTAATAAAGAGTTGTTACAAGTCTCAATATTCCTCCACTATTCTCTTAATCCTTAGCATTCTAGCTAGGATCATTCGGGAAGGCTTGCACAGGTGTAGGCAAAAAACACTAGGTCCATGACAAGTGACATTTCTCTCGACTGGGCTCCTCCTTGGGGTGATTTTCTTGGATGCTTTTCACCATTGTTGGCCGAACTAAAGTGACTTTCATCTCCATTTTCTTTTTCTATTCTTCTTTGCTCTCACCAACAAAAAGTTAGGTTTTGCTTATTCCCTTTTTTCTTCCAATGTTCTTTAGTTCTTATATTCTTTCTTTTCTTTTCTTTTGTTGCCTTTCAAAGACTATTTTGTGATCTTGTTAACTAACTTTCTTGTTTTCTATTGGTAATTTGGTATTTTTTTAAAACTCTTATTTTATTTTATTTTATTTGTCTAAAAACTCAAGTTTGATGTGTTTCTATGGATATAGGGCAGATCTGGATATCTAACATGCAACATCGACAAAAGGTGTTATGAAAACGGAATTTGAGAAGCTTCCTAGGTGGCGCTTTTGTTCTCCGGGTGAGGCTAGGCACGTCTAGGCGCTCATAGGCGACGAGGTGAGGCAGCTCGCCTAGGAGCGCCTAGAGCTTTTCAAAACACTGTTTGACACTGAATAGCAGCATTTTAGATGCCACTGTTTGACACTAAATAGCAGCATTTTTAATGCCACGATAATTGTGCAGCAAGAATAAAGTATCACCCCAATTAAGCACCCTTACGAAGGTAAGTATGGTGATAGGTATAGTAGCTAAGCTGAACAGGTTGATGGTCTCTTAGATAGCTAAGCAGCAATCTTACCCACTCGACTGCAACATGTGCGAGAAAGCGAGAGGTGTAGTTCTTGTTTGATTTTTAATTCAGTCAACCGACGTTGTAAACTTCTGCTTCGTTAGTTTTTATTTCAATTAGCTTATATTTCGCATTTCTCCTAACTTAGGTTTTTTAAAAACAAAATTTCTTCATAATCCTGTAACTGAAACATGAAATTTCTTTGAGGGGGCTGAAACCTGAACAATTAACGTACTGTTGTAGTTAAACTCTTATGGAGTGGATAAAAACCGAGCCATTTTACATACCTTGTTTGTTGAGAGTGTTACGTAAATTAGTACTTATTTAGAGTGTTTGGTTGCCCAAGAGTTTGTAATGTAATCAGTGTATTTTACTTAGCTGTCATAGTTGAAGGAGATAATTTGATGCATTTATGTTACTTTATCTTGGTTGTCATTAATTAACTATGGGATGTGAATAATGTGTACTTGCATTCTATATATTCGATATTTTCTTATCTGCAGTTGGTTAAGCAACATTCAGTTTGCACTGTATGCTTTAATGCTCCATTTTTTTCTTATCCGCAGCTGGTTAAGCAAGCTATCTTACCTCGCGTACATACCTTGGCTCTTAAGACGACAGTTGCTGCGGTATGTAGAGTTTTCATTTGTCAGTTAGCTTGTATCTTTGGAGAATATACTGCATTTCTAGTTGGAGCTTATTTATAACCAAGAAAGCATATTCTATAATAAAACTATACAAATTTGAGCATTATTCCTTTTTTTTGTTTTTCCTCTATACCTTGTTTTCAGGGTATTGTCTAACTGAAAGGCTATGCAACAGGGATTAATTGTCGGAGTACTAGATTTCTGTACTCTTTTACTTGTGTGTAAAGCAAAGGTTCTTAAACTAAGACAATACACATAACTTGTACCATTTCGGTTTTGGGCCAACCCAATCTGAAACTGTGTTGAAGTCTCCTCGTTTTAACCCCTAACCGGGTATAAACCATGCAATTCGTCATTAACTTCGTCCAAAAATTGAAAATATGTGGAAATGCTGATAAAGCCTAATACACCAAGTGAAAAAAAAAACAGGAGGGAGACTGAACATAAAATAAAAAGAGAAGAGAACAAACATAGAGAGTGAAAGAGGGTGCTCATGTATACTGTAAGTGTCAGTGGAGGATGGAAATCCTTCTGATGGTATCAATGACATTAATGATGACAACTGAGCAAAAATTTTTGGGTTGAAAAATTGCAACAAAATACAACAACAACAACAACAACAGACTTTATCCCAACAACAACAACAACAACAGCAAAAATTTGAATCATTTTCTTCCATTCAGCTTTTTAAATGCTGTCCTCTGTAACACTAAAAAAACAATATCCTTTTTAAAACCATCAATCCATGTTTGTTTAGGCCTATATCTAATCCTAGCTGCTCCTTTAGCTAATATCTTATCGCTCCCCTACCAGAGCAGCTATTGGTCAGATGATTTTTTTCCATCGTCCTCAATTGGTGTCACCTTAAATTTCCCATAATATATTCATTTCTTATCCTATGTTTTATGTATTGCCATTCATCTTAGCATTCTCATTTCGGCTCACTAATTTTCTGGACATTATGTTTCTTAAAGTTCCAATACTGATCCATAAAGCGTGAATGCTTATAGCCCTCTTATAGAGTTTTCCTTTCAACTTCAAAGGGGTCTTGCAATCATTAGGTATTCCAGAATCACTTCTTCATTTCAACAACCGTATTTAACTCTATGCATGACATCAGTCTAAATCTATCCATGAAACAATTGGAATGTAATGATGTCTTCATGTATGTACACTAATGGTGCAGGTGCTCAACTATAGAAACCTATAAAATTGTCATTCTAGCCAAGTAAATGGTTATGAGTAAGAAAGATCTGCACCTATTACCTTTACAAAGATCCACACGCAATCAACTCACATAAGTTATAAATGTGCAAAAGGTTGAACTTTGGTTTTCACCTCTGCCAGTCTAATGGTTTGCATACATTTAATGTTTATACATTTACATATAACTTAAACGTTCTGGAATTGGCCAAAACTAGCTGAAACGTCAAAAAGTACCTGAAATGTATCACATGACTTAGTTTTAACTTTATTTTCAAGCTTAAAAAAGACGATTTTCAAATACATAGGTTAAATTACATGTTATATCTTTTACTATCATTGTAAAATTTTGCAGAAAAGGTCAACTTTTTAGTTCCTAAATTTTTGTTGGTTTTGTTAAGTGTTATATTAGAGTTATTGGGCTTCAGTCCCACATTGCTTAGAATAATAGGAGAGGAGGCTAGCCTCTCCTATATATGTAATCTCTCCCTCAATAATAATTATCTCATTATTTCCTTCTACATGGTATCAGAGCCAAAACCCTAGCCTCTCCAAAAAAAAAGGTGAAACCCTAACCCTCTACTTCCATCAGCCGCCACCCACTCTAGTCGCCCCCACGCTGCTCAAGTCGCCCCCCCCCCCCCCCCCCCCCCCCCCCCGCTGCTACAGTAACCCCCCCGGATGCCTACAATACCTAACCCTAACCCTCTACTTCCATCAGCTGCCACCCACTCCCTCCAAACCCTAGTTTAGGTTAAAAAAAATTGTTGAAAATCTCAGAGGGAAAACACTTGTATGAACCTCTGCCCTTCAATGCTGAAAATTTAACAAAAAGCACACATATGATTTGTTGTGCATGAATCTTTGTTTCTTTCCTTGATCTTCATACTAGGATTTAACAGAGGATACCATGGGCTATCTCTCTGTCCTGGCTTGTGATCCACACTCTCTGCTTTCTATGCGCGTGTGCCGGTTCTAGGCTCCATTTTTGGCGCCTTGGCAGAGTTGCTGTGTTTTTCAAGAGGAAAGAACAAATCGACAGTCGAATATCTGATAAATGGCAGACTCTACAGCAAATAGCAGCGCCACAGATACTAGTGTCATCAACACACTAGCAGGCACTAGCACAATGATTTCCTCCATTCGACTTGTCGATCGACGGTTGGAAGGGCCAGAGGGCTACTCCACATGGAGAAAGAAGGTCGAAAAGACACTTCGAGGAATGTGGTTGTCCAAACATCTGAGTGACAACCCTCCACCAGAAGATAATCCCATCTTTGAGCAATGGGAGACGGATGACAGTAGACTGTTTACACAGTTGATGAATTCTATGGAACCATCGGTGGAAGACATGGTTCAAAATACGGACTCCGTGAAGGAGTTATGGGAGGTACTGGCGGCGGCATTTGATGGTAAATGCGATTTATTTCGTATCTATGACTCGGTCGTTGGTGTATACCGAGCAAATCAAGGAGATAAATCCCATAAAGATCATTTTCGGGCCTTTAAGGCTATAACGGATGAGATCGATCGCGTTTTATCTCTTACGTCAGATATTAATGAAGCACGGGCTCAACGTGAGCAGCTTCATGTCATGGCTTATCTTGCCTCACTTCGTCCTGATACGGACTCTGCTCGATCTCAGATTATTGTTGGATCTGATGTACCATCCCAGTTGGAAGCACACTATCGTGTCCTTCGGGCTGCCAAAGTAGTTGAAACCACTCCGGGTGATCCTCCTGCTGACCTTTCTGCTCTCGGGATCGCACGTACGGGATTTCGTGGTGGTCGTGACGGCCGACGTGGTGGCCGCAATACTGGTCGTGATGGAGGATGGGGCAATAGCGGTCGTGATGGAGGACGACCGCGTACATGCTTTAACTGTGGTCAGCCTGGCCATTTCTATTGGCAATGCACTAAATCACCTGCTACTAATATCACCACTGATGCCCCTGATGATGGTGTATGATCTATTCAGATGTCTTCGGACTCATATACAGAGTTCCTTGATTTTCAAGCTCAACGTCGTGGTGAAGCATCTACGTCTGGTTCCACAGCTGGATACGCAGCAACGTGCATAGTGAAACCCAAGCAATGGATAATTGACTCTGGTGTATCCTCTCACATGACTGGAGACGCAGGTATGATACATGATTATGTACCTGTACGTCGTGCTTCTGGCATTACTGTTGTCAATGGAGGTTCCCTGACAGTCCGAGAACGTGGAAGTGCCATTCTTTTTACCGGACTGTCCCTCAACTTTGTGCTACTTACTCCTGGAAATCCGTTCAGTTTACTTTCTATTAGTCGAATTACTCGTGAACTACATTGCTCGGTAACATTTTTTTTCTGATGGTTGTGTTTTTCAGGACCTGAAAACTGGGAAGACTATCGGTAAGGGGCATGTGGCTGGTGGCTTGTACCTGTTTGACGCAACTTCTTCTGTTGCCTGTGCCGGCATGAAACTCGATCATATCGAGTTACATTGTCGGTTAGGCCATCCATCGTCCCAAGCTCTCCAGAAAATATACCCACATTTAGATATTCCCTCTTCTTTTCATTGTGAGCCATGTAGTTTAGCTAAGCATCACTGGGTTCCTTATCCGGTGAGTCCAAATAAATTTGCTTCCGCTTCTTTTGAGTTGGTGCATTCTGATATATGGGGACCTTGTCCGACTGAATTTGTTATGGGCTTTAAGTACTTTGTTACTTTTGTCGATGATTACTCACGTGTCACCTTTCTTTATTTGATAAAAAATTGCTTTGAATTATTTAACATTTGGTGCAACTTTCATGCCGAAATAAAAACACAATTTGGTCTACCTATCAAAATATTTCGGAGTGACAATGGCCGTGAGTATTTATCTCGTGATCTCGATAAACATCTGGCCCGCAACGGCATCATCCACCAAACCTCTTGTGCGTACACACCACAACAAAATGGTGTAGCCGAACGCAAGAATTGCCATTTATTGGAAACAACACGTGCTCTTATGTTTCAAGCACGTACTCCCAAGAGATTTTGGTTGGATGCGGTTCTTACTGCTTGTTATCTTAATAACCGCATGCCATCGTCCGTTTTCAATGGTAACTCTTTTTTCTAGACTTTTTCTTGGACGAGAGCCATTTCCTCTGCCTCTCTGAATCTTTGGCTGCTTATGCTATATTCGGGATACCCGACCAACCCTTTCTAAATTAGATTCTAAGGCAATACAATGTATTTTTCTTGGGTATCCTAAAGATCAGAAAGGGTATCGGTATTTCTTCCGTCTTAAAGCGATATTTTTTCACTCGGGATGTTACCTTTGTAGAAACTGAATTTCCACCACTCCCACAATCAAAGGGTCCGGCTCCTCTAGTCTATCCAGAAGACAATTTTTTGTTATTTCCTCCTCAAACACAACAGCCCCCCGTACGGGTGCCCTCCCTTACCGAGCCAGTCTTCCAGTTAGATGGTCCACATATACCGATTCAGCCATTGCCAACATCGCCCACAGATTCATCCTCCTCTGGTTCCTTCAGCAGTTCCGGCTCAAATGAGTTGCCTCCTTCTGTTCCACCAGCAGCTCCACCTGTTCCGCCAGCAGCTCCGGCGGTCCCGTCTCCAGAACGTTCTCGTCGTGCCTGTCGTGGTCATTCCTTGTATGTTGACAGTTACAAAGGTCTTACCAGTCGCACTCAGTCTCTGGTGGCTACTATTGATGAGATTCAGATCCCCAAGACCGCTGAGGGTCTTCGACATCCTGGTTGGCGTGCTGCTATGCACGAGGAGATGAAAGCTCTCCAGGAGAATCATACCTGAGACTTAGTCGACTTACCTACTGGTAAACAGGCAGTCGGCTGCAAATGGGTGTTCACGATTAAGGTAAAACCGGATGGCACTCTTGATCGACTGAAGGCTCGGCTGGTAGCCAAAGGATACTCTCAAACCTATGGTGAGGATTACTTCGAGACATTCTCTCCTGTGGCCAAAATGACATCCGTTCGTGTTCTCATGACCTTGGCCATCCGATATGATTGGCCGTTACTCCAGCTTGATATAAAGAATGATTTCCTCTACGAGGATCTTGATGAAGAAGTATATATGTGATGTAACCTCCCGGGTTCGTTGCAAGGGAGGGTAAAGTGTGTCATCTGCGGAAGGCCCTCTATGGTCTGAAACAATCACCTCGTGCATGGTTTGGTAGATTTACACCGGTTGTTACTCAATTTGGAATGTGTCAATCGAAGAAGGACCATTCAATCTTCTATCGACACACATATGCTGGAAGAATACTTCTTGGTGTCTACGTTGATGATATTGTAATCACGGGAGATGTCAACCAGAGTATTGTAAGTCTCAAGAAGTTTTTTGGAGAACAATTTCAAACTAAGGATATGGGATCCTTGAACTATTTCCTGGGCATTGAGGTCACACGCGGTAAGCGGAACATTGTAATGTCTCAAAGAAAGTATGTGCTGGACATACTAAATGATGCAGGCATAATGCAAGCAAAGAGAGCAACCTCACCTATGGATCCAGGGGCGAAGTTACTTCCAGACGAAGGAATCCTGATGACCAATCCAGATCAGTATCGTCGAGTAGTTGGAAAAATCAACTACTTAGCAGTCATGACGCGTTCGGACATTTCTTTTGCAGTGAGCGTTGCAAGTAGATTTATGGCTTCTCCAAGAGTTCCACACTGGCAGGCAGTCCTTAGAATTCTGTGTTATTTAGTAAAGAATCCAGGAAAAGGAATTCGAATGGAAAATAATGGACACACTCACATTGAGTGTTTTACTGATGCTGACTGGAGAGCAAGCCTGACAGATAGACGGTCTACATCTGGCTACTCAGTATTTATTGGCAAAAATCTAGTATCATGGAAAGGCAAGAAACAAAGTGTGATAGCACGCTCGAGCTCAGAAGCAGAATATCGAGCTATTGCTCAGGGCACGTCAGAAATATTATATATGATGCATCTCCTACAAGAACTGGGAGAAGACGCAGGATCTCAAGTGGCAGATCTATGGTGTGATAACCAATCTGCTATTCACATTGCCACCAACCCAGTATTTCATGAACGGACAAAGCATATTGAAATTGACATTCATATTGTTCGTGATGAATATACAAAGGGAGTGATAAAATTTCAACATGTGAGGACCGGCGACCAGATAGCTGATATCTTCACAAAGCCTCTTCTGGGTCCTCGGGTTCAATTTTTATGTAACAAGCTGGACATGATTGACATTTATGCTCCAGCTTGAGGGAGGGTGTTAAGTGTTATATTAGAGTTATTGGGCTTTAGTCCCACATTGCTTAGAATAATAGGAGAGGAGGCTAGCCTCTCCTATATATATGTAATCTCTCCCTCAATAATAATCATCTCATTATTTCCTTCTACAGGTTTTTTTCTTTTTCTTTAAGGTGTCAAAATTGGACATTACGATAATTCTAATCCGAAACTATGAAAACCAATAATCTGCTAGAGGGTCCAATACCGATATCAAGTTTCTGAAACTTGGTGCAAAGTGGGTGTGCCTTCTGCGGAGAAGATTGCAGGATGCCTAGATCCATGGTTTCTGGAGTTATTGCACTTCTTCAAACGTTTCACTTGGCAAAATATGTAATTTCGAAATACATGATGGGTGCACTGTTGGGGAGTTAAATAAAGATCATTGCTGAGTAAAGGCAGTAAATTACAATAATGTGGTTGCTATTTTGACTGCATGAGTGACAGTCATAGAGTTGATTCAGTAGTTGATTTGTGTACCAACCCAAGTCCTTGGGATAAAGACTTTTTGATGTTGTTACTGCTTTTAGATTTAGTGTATAGTTAGAATTGTATTGATCATGAATATAGCAAAATAGTAGCACTGTTCCAAGTTGAGTGGTGTTTGATGAAAAAGATGTAATATTCTTAAGTTTCTCAGCTGATTTTATTTTTCAGTGGATAGTCTGGCCTATCTGGGCCATAGTTTGTAGCATCTGCCGATACCGATCCGATACAACCAAAACCGATTCGGTTTAAGCATGTCCCAATCCGATACCTATTGCTACCGATACTGACTGATACCGACATTGGGGGTCTCTTTCCCAATCAATTCAGTAGAGAAAATTGAACGAAACATATCAATCACTAAGGGTATAGAAGCATATAAATGAAGAAAACTTATTTATTCTAGGTAAACCAATCAACAAGGGTGACTAAATTATACCTATATGCCCTGTTACCCGGACTTTCCACTTTAAGAAGAAGTACTCGTGTCGACCCGCTAGGACATGTGTATAGATATGAGATCCATATCCAATTCTCTATGGTGACAATCAGATCCTTCATGGTGACAATCGGAAGACTGATAGTGAAGTAGATAGTTCATTTTAATGTGGTAGTGAAGTAGATAGTTTATTTTAATATGGTAGACTGGTCGTAAAGTAGTAGGGAAGATGAAGGAACGGTCTCTTAGGGACTTATTCAACTAGTTCAGTAAAGTTTACTAGTAGTTTGTAATTACATGCCCTTTTTTTATGAAACCTTGTAAATTTAATTACAAGATGTGTTTTTTTTTATGAAATCAGGCAAATTTAGTATAAACTTAAATATATGAAACTATGCAAACTTAATTACAATTGTGTTTTTCTATGAAATCATGCAAATTTAATTAGAGGATATGTTTTTATGAAACAATGCAAATTTAATTACACATCTTTTATGAAGCCTTACAAATTTAATTATATGTTGTCTTTTTATAAAACCATGCAAATTTAATTACATGTCTTTTTATAAAACCATGCAAATTTAATTACATGTTGTCTTTTTATGAAACCGTGTTTAAATGTATTTATTTTAATAGTCATATTTCCGTACCCGTATCCGTATCCAAAATTTGGATCATTTTTAGCCGATTCTGTCCTTCAATTATGAGTTTGAAGGGTCCGACTCTAGGATATGTACCCGTACCTGACACCCCAAGTCCAGGTAACATAGCCTATATGTGTAAGATTATTTTTTTAAAATTAAATAACTATTAAATGCTTTCCAATACCAAAAAAATCTGATACTCTGATCCGAAACTGCCGATTGTTGGGATATGTGCCAATACGGCCTATCCTGGTACTCATAGGAAAGGACCGATATCGATTCCAATACTGATACTGCGAACCTTGATATGGGCATATGTAAATTTTATCATCAGGAAGTGTGCATACCTATTCATATCGTTTAAAAAAAAATCCAGGAAGTCAGAATAGTTAATGAGTTCATAAAGTCTCCCCTTTGTTAGAATGGAAATTTCAGTTTGTTTTATTTCTGGGAAATTTTGGATCTGTTACCCTTGGTCGTGAATGAATATCCATGTCTCATTTTTGTAATGCTCCAATTGGTTCAACTTTTTTCCCCTTTATTTGTCCTTTTTCTGGAGGCCAAAATGGAGTCTTTCTTATTTTGTTTAATTCAATATGGATTTGTACTCTGATGGCTGTATTTAACTTGGCATGATGAGGCAATTGTTTACTTTTTATGATATGTGCTCTATAACCAGGTACGAGTAAACGCATTACGCTGTCTAGGTGATTTAGTGTCATCACTTGACAAACACGCTATACTCGACATCTTGCAAACAGTGCAACGGTGTACTGCTGTGGACCATTCTGTACCTACTCTTATGTGTACTCTGGGAGTTGCAAATGCAATTTATAAGCAGGTAACTTGAGCACTCCTACTTTTAATCTAACAAAAATTTCGTAAGATTGCTTCTGACCATATACATCAGTTCATGTGGTGTCTTGCATTAAAATGGCGGTCATTATTATATTAGGTTGCAACTTATTTGTGTTCTATCTTGTTCAGTTTGGAGTAGAATTTGCTGCAGAACATGTCCTTCCACTACTCTTTCCACTGCTCACAGCCCCGCAGCTAAGTGTTCAGCAATTTGCTAAGTATATGCTCTTTGTGAAGGACATAATCAGGTACTTTATAAATATCACCTTTTATATATGTGTGTCAGTAGATAACTATTTATTAAACTTGATTCATTTTGCAGGAAGATTGAAGAAAAACGAGGTGTGAGTGTCACTGATGCTGGTGTTCCGGAGGTTAAAGTAGCACCTTCGCTAGCTAACGGTCTGCATTCTGAACCAATTCGAAAGCCAAGCTTGCCTATTTCTTCTAAAAAGAGCAGTCCAGCATGGGATGAAGATTGGGGCCCTATTAGTAAGGGATCTTCCACCACTTCTTTCGATCCCAACCAACAAGTCAAGCAGCCAATAACAGTTTCACAGCCTGCTGCATTAACTGCTACACCTTTGCCATCTTCAACGGCCACCCTTAACCAGCAAACTTCATCATATCCCCCAGTCGAAATTGAGTGGCCTCCAACAACTGCTACTGCTTTCACCACCCAATTAAGTGTTGATGAGAAACAAAACAAGAACTCTGGAGCGCAGTCCAGCAGTAGTGTTGATGATTTAGATCCTTTTGCCAATTGGCCTCCCAAGCCAAGTAATTCATCCAGCAGCTCTATGGGGTCCTTCATGAAGTCAGCAAATAGTTATGGAAGCTCAGGACCTAACATGAGCAGCTTTGGCTTGGTTACAAAGCTACCACAGGGGAGCTCCAGTAACACATCTACTGGGAACTCGAACTCACTATCGGGAATGAGGAACTTGAACTCACTATCGGGAATGGGGAACTCAAACTCACTATCGGGAATGGGGAACTCAAACTCACTATTGGGTATGGGGTACTCAAATGGCAACAATAATGGTAAGCGAACAGGTGACCTTGGGTCCATATTTGCCTCAACAAACACTGGGCAGCCAACACTTAGACTTGCTCCACCTCCAACAACCGTCATTGGAAGAGGAACAACTTCCATGGGAAGGGGGGCTAGTGCCATGGGGAGAGGACGAGGTAGGAACCAAGGGCAAACTGGCCTCAGTCAAGCATCTCGGTCGGAGCAACCTCCCATTTTGGATTTGCTGTGAGTGGACCTTTCTGTGAACTTATTCTTTTAAGGAACTATTCCCGAGAAATCACTCTGTTGGGAGAGCATCAAGCAGTCATTATGTACATTACGGATGATGGAAAACAGTTTCTCTTCATAGAAAGCCCAAGGTTATCGGTGCTAGGAAGTTGATATTCACTTACTGGTGCAGTTCTTTTGAAAATGTGTATTCGTTGAATTACCTCAGCAACTTGGCTGAGGTTATTGGAGATAATAAAAGTCTATATGTATAAGATTGGTCATCTGTTTGGAAGTGACTCGATGGTAAAGAAGGGAAGAAATGAGCAACATATTTAATTTGTATGAAATATTTTCTGCAGAACAATGTTTAAGCGAAAAATGTAAGTTCTTCTAGTCCGGTTGAAATGTGAGAGCTTTTGTTGATAAAATGTTTTTGCTTTTTATATGACCGATACAAATGGGAAGGGTTTGTTATTGGAATGTGTCTTGGTAATTCAGTGATGTTTTTTACTTGTAATTCAGGGAATCAACCTTTTTTTGGGCTACATGCAATTCTTGTTACTTTGCAGAATGTAGATGTGAGAATACACGGCAGAGAGATTTGTTACATGACATTGTTAAGACTGCGTAGCTTACGTCTTTTATGATGCATGTTTGAAAGTCCAGGAGTATTTAAAATTTCTAGGTTGCATAAATTTGTAAAAGATTGTCTGTTTAATAAGTTTAATGAACTGAGAACGCTGGTTACACCCATTGTAATCTGAAATCTGCATCTCAACTGTGAAGATTTGTGTCAAATTCTGGTGTAGCTTGTATGGCGACTTCTACAATGTGAGAGTAATCCTTTTCTGTTGATTATCAGCTGTTGCAAGATGTTAGAACTTTCTTTACCATTCGTTGGCTGTTGGAAATAATGGGACCTGAAAAATGATATTACTGATTTGGTCCCAATTGGAAAAGTATATTTCTACTTTGCTTGTTATTGATGTTCTGTGTTATCCTAGTATATTAGATAGAACGCACAATGCTAAATTTTTCTAATAGGTCTTGTAGTTGATCATGGTTTCTTCTGCTTTTAATGTTGAAATAAATTTAGGGTAATTTGCAACTACATTCTTTTACATGTACTTTCAACTTTAGCGACTTGCTTCTGTGAACATTTATCTTTGCAACTTAATAATCATGGACCATCAATTTGTCTGCCAGTAAATACCAGGA
Source organism: Iris pallida (assembly GCA_029216955.1). Taxonomy (NCBI): domain Eukaryota; kingdom Viridiplantae; phylum Streptophyta; class Magnoliopsida; order Asparagales; family Iridaceae; genus Iris; species Iris pallida. The sequence goes on from JANAVB010007800.1 coordinate 5,537,462, forward strand.
ACTATCTTTACTTTGCAAGTTAATACAATGAAGTATCGTTCAGTTAACTCGCAAAATAAGAGAAAGTTCATGGTATCAACTTGGGAAAACGAATAATAGTTTATGGTATTAAATTACAAATTTGAAAGTTTAATATCAAGTTATTAATTTTGAAAATTCAAGTTGGCAAGTTGCACATGTAAAAGTTTATGATATTTAGTTGCAATTTATGCTAATTTTAGCTTGCTTAAAATTTGATTGCGTATAGTTAGTTATCAATTGCTCACTCAGCATAGCCATCAAAATACTTTGTCAAACTAGCATATAGAGAAGATTGGTTTTTAATCAATTCGGCCCTTGTTGCGGCAATAATGAGCCAAACTAGTATTTGCAGTGAGTCCCTCAGTTAAGTAGTCATGCATTACGATAGGAACTCCCAATTCTCTGGCAAATACAGCCCTTTTGGTCGTTAGTGTGATAGGAATTTGATGAAGAGATATTAAGCAGCAGTTCAGAAATAGTTGTGGTCTTTTCTGACTAGAGATTCAATAAAGAACTAGTAGCAAAGACAATCCTTTACAAATTACAAGTATCAAAATTAACTCTTAAATAGTATGTGAGAGTTTGACTTTGCTTTGCATTTGACAGGACCATCCTACTGCAATTCAATGAGCATGGCAAATTGATGATAGACCTTAGTCTTGTAGACATAAATACTGCTGATCACCATGCAATGCATAAATTTAAAGCTCATGAAGCAGAACACAGTTGACATTAGGTTGGCTGCTTAGCCATGCCTCCAAACCATACATGTAATCAACACTTAAAACTGTTTATGTTTAAGCTCTGGATTCATTGTCAATGGAGAAAAGTATATCATCTTTAGCCATTTTAGATGTATTAGTGCAAGGTTGCTATTGCTGATTATTAGAGTTAGCTAGCACTACAAGAATGTAAGGAAAGTGGCTTAAAATCTAGGAGACATGCAAGGACACACCAAAAATCGGTCGTGTCTCGTAGAACCAGGGGCGGATCCAGGATTTAAAGTTGGGATGGGCTACTATAGTACTACTAATCTCATGTCGAAAATTCGGCAGAATTTTTCCTATATTTGTAAGGTTCTATACCTGTCATAATGAATAAAAACACTAACCTCTAGCATTAGGTAATCATGAACAAGTTCAAAATTATTTTCTGACACAGTGACAACCCTGCCCCCCCCCCCCCCCCCCCCCACCCCACAACCCCCCCAAAAAAATGTTGAAACACGTAGTTGAAGTATGATAAGTCTAAACAAGAGATCCTGGAACAACTATAGCCAATCATGGCAGTCAACATTCCAATATACCTCTCTGCAATATACCATATAGACAAAGAATACTATTACAAAAAACCAATGGACCCTTCAATTCAGATTACCTGATAAAAAACAAATAAGATAGAGAGCACAAGACTTGCATAGTAGGAAGTAGACTTACTTGAATGTCCTCGTTGGAACACTATCCACTGAAGTTGTTCCCTGAAGCAAAATTTCAAAGACCAACACACATTTTTCATCTTCACATGCTCATATATAAAGAGAAAACTAACTGTAGTAGAGTAGATGGCATGGGAACATAGAAAAGCTAGGTCACTACTGAAGTTTGCGAGAGACGATGGGAATACTCCAGAGAGGCTGTTATTGTTGAGTCTCCTATCAAAACATTAGTAAAGAAGTACTTTAAGGGGGTTCAGTTCTTCAAGAAGACCTCACAAGTACCTGCCATGTAATATCAGACTATTCTATCGATCTATGTGGCCAAGGATGGAACTTTATTTGTAGGTTAATAGGAAGATGATCTCACTGACTAAAAGGAGCTACTCTTTAAGGTTCATAGCTGAAAATGTCCGTTCCGTTGTTGCCGTTGAGACGGAAAGAGTCAATACAAGACGAATAAACCTATCAATCAGATAAAAAATCTCTGACTTCCTTGTCTCAACTAATCTTTGACATAATTCGACAATTGTAGCTATATTCTGAAACTCTGAATGATGAAGAATATCAACATTATAATGTTGCAATTGGCATCTCCAAATGAAAATCTCTTGCTCAGCGAAATCTTCAGGATAAAACTCCTCCGCAAGTTTACAAATGTCATCAATTTTAAATGCCTTGAAGTTATCCCTTGGATCCAATGCCGAACTAAGAGTAAGGAGTCTCATTGTTCGTTCATTGAATCTTTCTTCTAACTCCATATCTTGTTTATCTATTGTCTCATTAAAATAGAAAGTAATCAATTATTAATTTAAGAATCAAAAGAGAAAGTAATCAACATTTCTCAATGTACGTAAATCAAACAAAACTAGAAATATTCTTACAGAACAGTTTTTAGCACCTACCTGGATAGCGAGTCACTAGGTCGCACTTCTAGGCTTGCTGATCTTTAAACAAAATATTTTCTGAAAAATTGAAAATTGGGTGTCATTTCATAATTCTGAATCAATAAATTGAAACTTCAAAACCTACCAGGTTCCAATACACAAATCGCAGCTTCTCCTCAAGCCCAAGCCCAAAACCAGAAATATAAAACAAACCTAAAAGAAAAACATAAACCGCACATGCATTCGATTCTCCTAATCCTCCTTTAGGATGCTTTCAGATGCATTGAAAGCACAAATCCCCAACCTAATCCACCATCACAGAGATCATTCTCTCCTAACCTTTTTCAAATCCTAAAATTTCAAATCTCCTAATATTCCCCATACCCTAAAAAATCTCTATTTCGAATAAATTGGAGCAAAAGAAGTACGGATAAACCCTAAATAATTTTTTTAGAACAAATAAATCAGAAAAAAATTAATTGCAAGAAGAAACTTACATCCGTCTCCAGGTCTCCTTGAGATTCTCCTATTGGGACTCTGGTCTAGACCGTTCACCTTCCTTCTCGAAGAGCTCGAACTCGATTTCGAAGAAGCCGACAAGAGAAGGAGCCAGCCGGAGCCGAAGAAAAAAGGAACTCAGAACTCCTCCTGGTCTTGAGGAGAGAAAATACAAACCAACTTTTTTTCACACTCTGTACTCTCTCTCTTTCTCTCTCTTGTGTCAGTTCAATGTTGTATTGGCAAGACTCACTTCTCATTGGGTTGGTAACTTGTTTTTTTCTTCTTTTTAGTGGGCTGATATACATATCTAGTAAAAAAAAATTGTTGGATGGGCTACAAGCCATCCAAGGAAGCACTTTGGATCCGCCCCTGCGTAGAACAACAACACCACTCCAAAATATACTAAGACATGCCAAAATGAGTATCGTGTATGTGTTTCTGTGATCCGTCATGTTTAGAAAAGTATGGAATAACGTGGGATACAACACCCACCCACCGCAAATAAGTACCTTAAACCCTAACCCTATCTAGATTTTTAAAATTTTGATCTATACCCTAACTTTCGTGTTTGGCTACTATATAGGCTTTTTCCTCTATTGTTTCTTTATTTGTGATACATACATGGATTTGGAGTGAGTTAAGCTTGAAAAAAAGCCTAATGTTCAATAAATAAACTAAGTAAGCTCAATTGTATATATTTCTCTTGAATTATTACTTTTTCATACTCAGTGTCCTTGATATGAAAGAATGGTTACTTTCCAATTTGATTTTGAGGGTCGAGTGGCAAAGATCAAACACAAAGTCAAATTTACAGAATTAATTGCCTATACTTAAACGAGATGGAAGCTGTTAGAAATTGATTGTACTTCACTGACGAGTTCTGCGAAGTTGAAAATGTCGTCGAGGCTTGAATCGTGCATTTAGCAGCACTTTTCTTAAAGTATTTCGGGCACTCCGGTAACGTCTTGGAGTCAGCACGCCAGAACACCCAGGATAAGACAGCCTTCTGCCGGAGGTTCACTAGACGTTGTGAGACACCGGCGTAGGAAAGAACACCTTTCTGGAAAACTTTGGAAGAGAGAAGAAAGAGTGAATGAATACTCAGATTCTGTGTATTTTAGACTCAGAAATCTATAGTATATATAGATGAATTCGTGTTGTTTCGTGAAGTCGCGACCCTTCCGAAACAACATTCATTCACCTGTTCGCAGGTTTATTCACCCTTTCGTTTGTCTGGGCCGCTGCAAAATAGGAATTCTCGGGGCAAAAATCACCACGAGGAGCCCGAGGCCCGAGCCTACGCCGCTCGCCCGATGCCACGTTGCCTAAGTGCACAAGTGCGTCTACAATGCGCCACTATCGACACCGGCTACATTTTCATGAAGAGGATAAAACAACCAATGGTCATCCACTAGGAACTCTTTGGTTGTTGCACACTCCTCATGAGTGCACATACCTATTTAAGCACTCTCAAACCTTTCTCTTTTTCCGATGTGGGACTAAAGTTCCTTCTCTTTTTTTTTCATCCTTTAAGAACAATAAATGGAATTAATTAATTCCAACAATCCCCCACTTGTTCCATAAATGATTGAAAGAAATTCCAGAATATATCACTTAAAGAATGTTAATACAGTTAGGTATCTTTCGATTTGAACCTAACCTTAGTAGATGCAACACAAGATTTTATCGGAATCTCTGGTAGCTGGGCTTTGAACCAGTTATTCCTTGTGATAAAATCGGTGTTACTTTACACACATTCTTTTGTAGTTCTTCGCCTACATCTCTCGCTTAGCACTATTAATGGCCATGTGCTGATCCTATCTCGTGAATTTTTATAAGATAAACTCCAGATCTTACTGAGACGGTACCATATCTAAATTCACATAGGTGAAGTTCTTTCAGTATCTCTGTTGCTTTACAGATACATGTCAATATTACTGAACTTCATTAAGAGTTTTATAAACTCAACCCTCAAATTGCAACAGTCGACATAGTTATGTCGTATACATCCAAATCAACAGTTTGTTGTTACCCATTGAATCTAATGTTAAGGTTTTCTTAACATTAGATTGGGTTTCCACTGTTGTTGGAACTCTTACTCAAGGAGTTTCAATCCCATACCTCTCGAGGTAGACTTTACTAAATCCCTAGATAGTGGTTTAGTAAAGGGATCAGCTAAGTTATAGCTGGTACACACATACGTAAGAGAAATGATTCCATCTTTGATCAATTTTCTTACGTAGGTATGTCTTAGACTTATATGTCTAGACTTCCCATTATACACTTCGTTGTAGGCTCTTGCTAGAGTAGCTTGACTATCGCAATGTATTGACACTTTTGATATATTGTCTTTAGCCAGCGGAACTTCTAATAGAAGATCCCTCAACCACTCAGCTTCTTATAAGTATTCTTCTAATAAAAAATATATATTCTCTTATTAGGATTTTTCCTTCTCTATTAAATTAGATTAAACTTGATCATGACTAATCAGTCTTCCATTTCTTGCGAATTCCAAAACCCTTCACAATGGCCAAGCCAACTGGACTTTTCTAAACGCAATGGTATTGTCGGTTTTACCAGCTAAGGACCTCAGGCAAGTGCACTTTCTGATTGCTTTCGATTCATAGTAGTCTTTTCTTTTTATGTCTATACATATATCTTGCTGCTTGTTGACACACTCGTCACACGGAGTAGTCGGGAGGAGAAATATCTTAGTAGGCATGTGGACTACCCAGAAATATCCCCAAAATATCTATTCGTGAATGATAGCAACTGTACACGACACGTGCAGTTTGTCGGATTTACCCCCTAGCTGTTTACATGTCGAAACGGATATTTTACACCACCTAGGTAGATGTCTTTTATTTTTTTTCTTTTTATCTCCACCGTGCCATGTCATCAGTTTTCTTTCCAGTTTTCATATCTCATATGCTATTTTCATGTCTTGTTAATTCTATTGTGTTTTCGTATTGTCGTCGGTTTGTGTACTTGTTCCATTTCTGACTGAAAACCAATATTTTTCAGGTTTAGCCGCGATCACTCTTAGCATTGGGAAGGCTTGGGTATGCTGATGTCAACCTAGAAATAGATAGCAGTTGTATCATTTTCATTAATTGTAAAATCTTGTATTTTCTTTAATTTTAAATGATGCAGATGTTGTAACAAACTTAGAAAATGTGAATGAGCAGCAAATATTATATTTTATGATTTTGAGCATTTATTACTTGCGGTCTTGACAGCGTTCTACCGCCGACTCTGCGGCGTAGGCTGGCTTGGACACGTCTCGTATCCGAAAAGCGGGTACGGGTCATGACACTTCTTGTCCTGCAGAAGCTAGAGCCACAAACTCTGACTCCATGGTCGAATGGGTAATGCATGTTTGTTTCTTGCTCTTCCAAAAAACTGCCCTCCGGCAAGCGTAAATATCCAACCTGTCGTAGATTTGTTATCCCCGACACTTGATATCCAACTAGCGTCGGTATATCCTTCTAATACGGCAGAAAATCTACCATATTGTAATCCAAGATTCTTTGTTTTCAAAAGATAACCAAAAATTCTTCCGATAGCCCTCCAATGCTCATTATTAGGGTTGCTAGTAAATCTACTCATTTTACTAACTGCAAATGCTATATCAGGTCTTGTGTATTGCATTAAATACATAAGACATCCAATAGCACTTGCGTATTCTAATTGAGCGACGGCTCTTCCAGAATTCTTTTCTAGTTTAACACTTGGATCAAATTGAGTGTTCACTTCTTTGAACTTTAGGTGTTTGAACTTGTCTAGCACTTTCTCAACATAGTGCGATTGCGTAAGTTCAAAACCCCCACTGTTTTGTATTACTTTGATCCCCAAAATAGTGTCAACTATTCCAAGATCTTTCATCTTGAATGTGGAAGTTAGAAACCTCTTCGTTTCTGTAATTCCACTCATCTCGTTGCTAATGATCAACATATCATCAACGTAGAGACAAAGAAATATCACGATATTTCCATATACTTTAGTGTATAAACACTTATCACAAATATTGTGAACAAAGCCATTAGAAATTATGACTGAGTCAAATTTCTGATGCCACTGCTTTGGTGCTTGTTTTAATCCGTACAAGGATTTAACAAGTTTGTATACCTTTTGTTCATTTCTCGGGAGCACGAACCCTTTCGGTTGCTCCATGTAAATCTCTTCATCGAGATCTCCATTTAAGAATGCCGTTTTGACATCTATTTGATGAACATTAAGATGATGCAATGAAGCTAACGCAAACAATATTCTAATTGTAGTCGTTCTTGCTACTGGTGCATATGTGTCAAAATAATCAATTCCTTCTCTTTGTCGAAATTCTTTGGCTACTAGTCTAGCCTTGTAGGTGTTTAAAGTACCATCACTATGATACTTTCTCATGAACACCCACTTACATCCAATAGGTCTTGACCCTTTGGGCAAATCGATAATTTTCCAAGTGTGGTTAGATATTATCGAATCCATCTCATCTTGGATAGCATCTTTCCAAAAGGATGAGTCCCGCGAAGCTATTGCTTCCTTAAAGGTTTTAGGATCATCTTCCACCTGAAGAATGATAGGAATCTTTCGAATAAATTTCTCTGTATTTCCTTCTACTAAGTAAAAAGAAATTAGTTGAGAATCTATTTCGTCAGATCCTAGATCCTTAGCCTTTCGAACTCTCTTGCTGATCCGAAGCTCGGGTTGTTTTTTAACTAACCGTGAAGAGCTCTTCTCACGAGACTCTTCATTAGCAGGAATCTCAGGATCCTTATTCTTAGTAATAAGGTCTCAAAAAATTTCACATCTCTGGATTCGACAATAATGTTAGACTCTAAATTTAAAAGTCTATATGCCTTACTATTGGCAGCATAACCTACAAAAGCACTTTTAATTCCACGAGGACCTAATTTGGTCCTTTTAGGATCCATGTTTTTGTAATAAGCTATGCAACCACACACTCTAAAATAACTGATATTTGGCTTACGGCCTTTCCATATCTTATATGGTGAAATACCAGTTTTTTTCAAAGGAATTCGGTTCATTATATGACATGCAGTAAGTAAAGCTTCTCCCCACAAACTAAATGATAATTCAGAATGCATTAGCATTGCATTTATCATTTCTTGATATGTTCTATTTTTTCTTTCGGCTAGTCCGTTCTGTTGAGGTGTCCGTGGTGCAGAACATTCATGAATAATATCGTTTTCTTCACAGAAGGTATTAAATTCAAAAGAAAAATATTCACCACCTCTATCACTTCTAAGTATTTTAATCTTTCTACCAAGTTGATTTTCAACCTCTGATTTGTATATTTTAAAAGCATTAAAGGCTTCATCTTTATGCTTTAATAAATATACATATGTAAATCTAGAGCAATCATCAATGAAGGTAATAAAGTATTTATTATCTCCTAGAGATAATGTGCCATTAAATTCACATAAATCAGAGTGAACTAAATCTAGTAGGTTGGTATTACGCTCTACACTGTGAAAAGGTTTTTTTAATCATTTTGGATTTTGCACAAATTTCACACTTATCTAAGTCTTCAGAATTGCATGAAATTAATCCAGATTTAATTAACCTTTTTATAGTGCTAATACTTATATGCGCTAATCTACTATGCCATAAAGTAGATGACTCAATCATTTAAGCAGAAGTAGAAACCTTATTGATATTATTTTCAATGATACAAAGTTTTATCATATCCTCATCGGTATATCCCTTTCCAACAAACACACCATTACGGGTCAATATTAATTTGCCCGACTCAAAGACAAACTTTATTCCTGGTTTACCCAACAAGACTCCACTGACGAGGTTCCTACTCATATCCGGGACGTGAAGTACATTAGTCAGAGTTACTTTCTTCCCGAAAGTGAATTGGATTTCCATATCACCTGTTCCCACGACCGTTGAATGTCCTTCATTTTCCATCTGAACTTCTAGTCCATCATTGACTTCAGAATAGGTCTTGAATTCTGCTTTGTCGTATGAAACATGAATGGTAGTACAAGTATCGTACCACCATCCTGGAGCCTTTTCTTTGACCGTCATGAGTTTGCTCACAGTAGCAATTATGTCCTCTGTCTCAGTGAGATTTACCTCGCTGTTTGGGTCTTTCGAACCCGACAATCTCTGGCATAATGTCCTGCTTTACCACATACAAAACAGTCGGTCTTGGGTCCTTTGGCATTGCCGGAGTTCTTGAACTTTTGTTGGTCCTTCTTAGGACTGAGAAAGTTCTTCTTTCCTGCAGGCCTCTTGCCTTTTGCGCTTACCGCGTTAGCTTTAGAAACTCCGTTGTTCTCGGATTTCTGTCTTTCCTTCGATTCCTCTTCGATTCGAAGGTGTTTTAGAATCTGTTCCAGTGAGAAATCCTCAGAGCTGTGAAGTAGTTTCTTCCGATAACTATTCCAAGATGCTGGTAATTTAGTGATTATAGCACCAACTTGGAATGGTTTCGGAAGTTCTATCTTCACTGCCCTGAGTTTATTGACTAGAACTTGTAGTTCGTGTACTTGGATGAGTATAGGCATTGTATCAATCATTTTGTAATCAAAATACTTTGATATAAGAAATTTCTTTGTACCTTCTTCTTCTGCTCTGAATTTGAAATCCAGAGCCTTCCAGATGTCAATCGCCGAAGGATTTTCTGTATAGAGGTCGTACAGTCTGTCCGACAGGGTGTTCAGAATGTGACCACAGCACAGCAATTCGTCCTCTTTGCACTTTTTGCGTTTTGCCTTGACTTCATCAGAATCTGTTGGTGTGGGTTCTGGAACAGGTGGCAGATCTGGGTCGAGGACGTAGTAGATCTTCAGCGCTGTCAGGAGAAAGACCATCTTGTCCTGCCAGCGTGTGAAGTTCGTCCCGTCGAAGCGATCTAGTTTGACTAGATCCTGATTCATGACTTTGATGCTCGAAATTGCAGCCTTGGACGCCATTATTTGCACCACTTTAAGATTGTTAGAAATTGATTGTACTTCACTGACGAGTTCTGCGAAGTTGAAAATGTTGTCGAGACTTGAATCGTGTATTTAGCAGCACTTTCCTTAAAGTGTTTCGGGCACTCCGGTAACGTCTTGGAGTCAGCACGCCAGAACACCCAGGATAAGACAGCCTTCTGCCGGAGGTTCACTAGACGTTGTGAGACACCGGCGTAGGGAAGAACACCTTTCTGGAAAACTTTGGAAGAGAGAAGAAAGAGTGAATGAATACTCAGATTCTGTGTGTTTTAGACTCAGAAATCTGTAGTATATATAGATGAATTCGTGTTATTTCGTGAAGTCGCGACCCTTCCGAAACAACATTCATTCACCTGTTCGCAGGTTCATTCACCCTTTCGTTTGTCTGGGCCGCTGCAAAAATAGGAATTCTCGGGATGAGAATCACCGCGAGGAGCCCGAGGTCCGAGGCCACATTGTCTAAGTGCACAAGTGCGTCTACAATGCACCACTATCGCCTCTACGCCCGAGCCCGAGCCCCTGCCCCTGCCCGAGCCCCTGCCCGAGCCCGAGCCAGAGCCGAAGCCGGAGCCGGTGTTGCCGGTGGCAACACCGGCTACATTTTCATGAAGAGGATAAAACAACCAATGGTCATCCACTAGCAATCCTTTGGTTGTTGCACACTCCTCATGAGTGCACATACCTATTTAAGCACTCTCAAACCTTTCTCTTTTTTCGATGTGGGACTAAAGTCCCTTCTCTTTCCTTTTCATCCTTTAAGAACAATAAATAGAATTAATTAATTCCAACAGAAGCCATATTGATCTGTTCTAATATGGATAAGAAATTTTTGACGTAGTTTTTGTAACATATGTGAAATAAATAACTCCAATTACATGGAAGATTAAAAACTATTCTTCACAGCTGTCAAATTTAACTACTCATCCACAAACAACTCATGTTTAATTAACATATCCAAGCATCAATATACCTAGGCTGAATCAAGTGTTAGAAAAAATAAGACATTTTTCGTCTTTGTGATGAGATGAGAATGGTCTAAAATTTTTTGAATAGAAGAGAAAATAAGAAATATTGCACACACACGAGATTTACCGAGGTTCAGCTCAATTTGAACCTAAGTCCTCCGTCTGTCCCTTCTTTGCCGTGTTTACTATAATCAAATGAAAGATTACAAATGACCTTCTCTCAAGTTGGTATAAGTTAGCTTGAGGATCACTTTCTCACAAACTCACTTGAGGTGGATTACAAGTTGTGTGTGGTCGTGTTGTTGTTTTAGCATTCACCATCTTCCTACTATTTATAGAGAGGATATGCCTCTTGGGTACAACACATTCAGTGCATAGAGAAGACCAAAAAGTTGCCCTTCCATCTCCTAAGGTTCATTCTTCCTTCTCCAAAGTTTGTACTTCTTCCAGATTCGTTCCTCCTTCTCCAAGGTTTGTTGCATGGAGAAAGGTAATGCATCAATGTTGCATGCATGCAGTCATCATAGGGATGGACCCCGTTCCCATCAATCACCCCCTCCATCCTCATGAGGAGAAAGTTTTCAACAGTACTCATACCTGTCATCCTTTAGCAGAAGTCATGCTTCTCTGTTAGTAGAGGCTTCGTCATCATATCTGACAAATTTTGGCTTGTATCAATCTTTTTAATGTGCATAAGACGATTCTTCAAAGCATCTCGGATCTAGTGATGGTGTATGTCGATGTGCTTTGTCGTTGAGTGATATGTAGCATTTTTTTACTTAAGTCAATGGCGCTTTGATTGTCACAATATAGAGTATACTTCTCTTGCTTGAGGGATAACTCCTTTAAAAATTCTTCATCCACAAGAGCTCCTTGCTAGCTTCTGTAGCAACGATATATTCCGCTTCCATGGTGGATAGAGTAATGCACTTTTACAGCTTTGATTGCCCTGATACGGCTCCCCCTGCAAAGGTAAATAAGTATCCCTATGTAGACTATCTTTTATCTAAGTCATCCGCCATGTCAGAATCAGTGTAACCTTCCAAGATAGGTTTGTCATCTCCAAAACATAAAGAATATTTAGAGGTTCTTCTAAGATATCTTAGGATCCACTTTACTGCTTCTTAATATTCTTTACCCAGATTGGCAAGAAAGTGACTTACCATTACAAGTGCATGTGCTATGTTGGGTTTTTTTATAAACTATGGAGTACATCAAGCTTCCGACGGCTGAGGCAAATGAAATATTCTTTATCTCCTTCTTCTTCTTCTCATTTGAAGGGCTTTGTTGTGTACTTAGTTTAAAATGAGCTGCTAGCGGTGTGTTGACTGGTTTGGAGTTCATATTGAACTTCTCCAAAACACGTTCAATGAATCTCTCTTGTGATAGCCACAACTTTCTCGAATTTCTGTGTCGAGAAATCTTCTTCCCTAATATATGTTGTACAACTCTTAATTCCTTCATGTCAAAGGACTTACTCAATTCCTTCTTCAACCTGTCAATCTTAGATATATCTTTTCCAACAACAAGCATATCATTATCATACAAAGAGAGAATAATAAAAACATCATCAGAGAACTTCTGGACATAAATACAGTGATCTGCAGATGTTCTTTTGTACCCATGGTAAAGCATAAAAGAATCAAACTTTTTATACCACTGTCGCGGTGCCTGTATGAGCTCGTACAAGCTCTTCTTTAATTTGCAAACCAAGTGTTCTTTGCCTTTTACCTGAAATCCTCTAGCTGCTCCATATAGATTCTCTGCCAAATTACCATGAAGCAATGTTGTCTTCACATCTAACTGCTCAACTTCAAGATCTTGAGAAGTAACAAGACCAAGAATAACCCGAATAGAAGACATCTTCACAACTTGAGAAAATATTTCTTCATAATCAATATCTTGCTTCTGACTGAAGCCTTTCACCATGAGGCGAGCTTTGTACTTGACTTGGCCATTTCCTATATTCTTTATTTTGAACACCCATTTGTTCTTCAATGTCTTTTTTGTTCTTAGGTAGCTCCACCAGATCATAAGTGTGATTCTTATGCAAAGAATCTATCTCCTCTTGCATAGCTTTCTTCTACTCGACACGATCTTCATGAACGTGTGCTTAATGAAACTTTTCGGTTCGCCTGTATCTCACCATAGTATACTCTGAAGCAGGATATCTAGTTGAGGGTTGTCGATATCTCTCTGGTGCGAAGGCGAATTGGAGGATTGATCGGACTTATGATGGACGACGAAGTAAAGTTGAGGATTGAGTTGGCCCAATCCGTGTATCGAAAATGATTAAGTCTAGACGCAAACGCAAGAGTTACGTCCCGATGAGGACGATTATTCTGCAGAAATGGTGCTTGTGGCTAATCTATATGTAGTGGCTCTGCATGCTCGTGCTTCCCTTGCTCAAAACCCAGAAAACCTAATTTTTTTTTCTTCTTTCTGTAAACCTTGAAAATCATTATTTACTAGCATAAGGAAAGGAAAAACAACAGGTATGGAGATTGGATCTTGGACGATGTGAATATTTTGTGGCTCATCTTCTTTTTAAAAGTCAACAAGTGTTTTATCTTCATAATATACAACATTTCTGCTCTTCACAATTTTCTTATTTTTAGGACCTACAACCTATATTCAAATTCATCATTTCCATATCCTAAGAAGATGCATGGAATGACTTTATCATCAAGTTTTGTTCTGTTTTCCTTAGGTACATACACAAATGCCTTACACCCAAACACTCGCAAGTAGGAATAAAAAAATATCCTTTCTACTCCAAACCCTTTCAGAAAAATATTCATCCGAAGGAACTGAGGGGGACAAGTTTATCAAGTAGCAGGCAATTCACACTACTTATCTCTAAAATATTTTTGGTAATTTAGCTAAGGATAACATACTAATTATTCTTTCCACAATTGTGCGGTTCATTATTTCTGCAACCCCATTGTGTTTTGGTGTGTGTGGGACAGACTTTTGGTGTCTAATGCCATATTTAGAGCAATAATCTTCAAACATCCTTGAAGTATACTCACCACAATTATCTGTGTGAATACACTTCTAGAGCTTCCCAGTTTCTTTTTCAACTTTGGTATGAAACTCTTTAAAAACTTCAAAGACTCAATCTGTCTTTTAGAACATACACCCACACCTTTCTAGATGCATTATCTATGAAGGTCAGAAAGTAGGAGGTACCACTGAAGGTTTTAACATTTATGGCTCCACATACATCCGAATAGACTAAGTCCAATATGCTGGTTTCCCTTTTGTTATAATTTTTAACAAAAGCTACCCGGTGTTGTTCCCAATCAAGCAATGATCACAGTGGAATAAAGTTATACCTTGCATGGATGGAAGTAGTTGTTTTCTTGCAAGAGTTTGTATCCCTTTCTCGCTCATATGGCCAAGTCGTTTGTGCCACAAATCCATACCTTCCACTGTTCCAAGTTTATTATTCTCCAAGTATAACTGAGTCTTGTAGGGAGTGCAACACTTTTTTCCTCTCGCTAGTACAAGTGATCCTTTGGTAAGCTTCCAAAATCATTTACCAAAGCTGCTTGTGAATCCTTCTACACTAAGCTTCCCGAAATCAAACATCTTTTAGTATCATCTTTGTTCCAAGGTTATTAGTAACATAAATATTTCCAATGCCAAGAATTTGAGAAGAGTTTTTCTTACCTATTTTTACCGTTCCAAGGTTACCTTCACAAAGCGAAGTAAAGTAGTCCTTATGGGAAGTAGCATGGTAGGAGGCACCAGAATCAATCACCCATTCCGAGTCTTGGCAAGTGAGATTTGCACATTCTTCTTCACATGCCGAGAAAAGCATAATTTTATTATTGTCACGACCCGCACCCACTGTGAGGGTACGAGTACGTAACAACGTCCAGCCTACGCCACAGTGTCAGCGGTAGAACGCTGTTCTAGGTCATGAACTATAACTAACATAATATGAATACTCTCCAAAAGGAGGCCAATCACAGAAGGTACAAATCAATCACAATCTAAAGGTAGAATATAACACGATGGGATAGATAGAGAAATCCTCAACTGAGGTACAATAGAAGTGAAATAATCAACGTTAACAATTACCAGCCTCAACATCTCTAAAATATACAACTCTGAAATCAAGGACAACAACTAATCATGAAAAGAAAGAACAGTCTAAGCTATCTACACTATGCAACATATCGTCCTCAGCAGCTGCCTGAACCTCTCCAGGGGTCCAGGTCACGAGTGTCATCTAGGAAAGCTCCAAAGTAAGGGGTACAGGGTTCCTCATCATCCTCTGTAAAATTTTTAACATGTCCAGTCAGGACGGGAGCGAGCACAATACATCTCACGCAGATCATAACAGGTTAGAAAATATAGACATGTAAGAGAGTACGATACATGAAACTGAAAGAAAGTACATAATATAAATAGAGAGAAAACTGTAATAGAAATTTCTACTATAAGTAGAGAGCTACCAGTGACTAGTGATTTAGAGTACAAAGTCGATATGTGAACGACTAGATTTGTACAGAATATACTAAAGAGGCGTACATGGCTATACTACTTTGGAATTGTTCACATGACTATTTATACTCCCCCATACCCCAATCAATATACAAGGATCTAGACAAGTTATGTTACGTACATGATTTTCATATGAAGCCCATAGATGGGTGTACATGAAGAATACATGAGGGCTCAGAAACTGAGTGCACATGAATTCCACATGAAGTCCCATGAAGGGTGCACATGAAGTATAGGTTATCCATAAAATACACGAAAAACATGACCGAACATGATAGCACATGAGAGTACACGAACGAGCACGAACGAGCATGAAGCACGTGAGAAACATGAATAACATGAGAGCGAGGAATACACGATTTACATGAAACACACGACATGATGTATCCGATGCTCCCGAGGGGGATAACATCTCAATGTAGGGATCCATATAGTACCAATCCGTGATAATATCGTGACAGCATCAAATAAGGTAAACTAGAGCAGGAATATAGTTCTAAGCAAGTTATAAAATGATCAGAGAATGTACTCGCCTGGTATCTGAATGTCTGAAGTAAATGTACTATCTGAGATGAGGTACCTGACTCCTAGTTAGAGCAACACAAGTCAAGATGTACACAGGGAATGATAAATATAATCTATAATACATCTGCATGCTGTCTAGGTCAAACTAGACTAAAGTCAACACTTGGTCAACTCCAGTCAACTACACTAGTCAAACTAGGTCAACTAGGCCACTCCTAACCCCAGCAAGTCTTATTAGGCCTAACCAAGCCTAGTCTAGCAATCACATACCAATCACAAGGCTATACAAGCCAAACACAAGCCACACATCAAGGCACATTCACATTTAGCTATTTATCATAGAATTTATATATAGCTATATGTATATAGGATTTCATATATTTACAACATTATACAATAAGAGAAAGTTAGAGAGGGAACTAGCATGTAAGGCTATGTGTGTGAACATGGTGGTGTACATGAGAGGGGTATCAAAACACTAGCTATAAGTTACAACACACATGGCACGCATAGCTAACTATAATATACATCTATATATATGCATACCACATCCTATATTCAAGAGTATAGGTAATGTATAATTACCTATAGGCCACACATATTATTACATAAAGAGAGATATATATGCATATATACATATACATAGAATGGTAGGGTAATGGCATGTGTGTATGATAAATGGTACAACATGACAATAGGATGTGTGTTAATGTGAAAACAGAAAAGAGTGATGTGTAACATGTGTGTGTAGAAGGTGCCATAGTGTAGGGTGTCTGGGGATACTAACATGTGTGTAAACATTGTGTATAGTTGTGAATGTAAAACTCAGAATTTTGCAATGAAACCAAGTTTCAGTTTCAGGTTCAGTTTTTGTGTGTATATGTGAGTAGAGTGTCAGTTTTGTGTATGTGTGTGTGGGTAAACATTTAGGTCTCAGATTTCAGTATTCAATCATCTAAGATTGAAACCTATACAACACAATTTGTCAATAAAACCCAAATCATTACACAACTAAAACAACCCTGAAATTGAAAAGGGAAGAGAATGTGAACCAGTGCTACATATGTATCAATATTGTGTGTGTGTGTGAGGTATCATATAGGTTTAATTCCCAGGTTGCAGTGTGAATCAAATCTGCTTTCCTAAATCAGTGCATATGGGTGTGTGTCTCATAGTGTGATGAGTGCATTACAAAACCAATTCAATTCAGTTTAAGATGTAAACTGATTTCACATTGGTTTTCAGTCAAGGTTATCAGTCCAAAAGCAATTTGAAAACCTAAAATACAACTTAACATGCATCAATATAAACCCACACATGCCATTCAATCTTAGGAATTGAATACAACCAAATATAACATCTAAGTGGTCGACATGATACTCAATATGAATATCAAAACAGAAATTTCTCATGCCTACAACTAAATCAATCCATTCTCAGGTTGCCTAGAGTTCAAGTGTGTGGGTGAGTGAGCTGTGTCAGGTGTCTGAAATTTCAAAGTGTAGGGTGAGTGAGCTGTGTCAACAAGTGTGTGTGTTTGTGGCAGTGGTGTGTCAAGAACATGGTGTGTGTGGCTCATCTCATCAAGGGTATCTCAAACATTCAAGGGGGTTAACACAACCAGTGATCATGAACCTCATGAATGGTTCTCAGGTATTAAAAATGCTTCTCAGGTATTGAGTGAATGCAGTGGTGTGTGTGTTTGGAACATGTCAATCTCAGCTATTGCAATGTGCATGAATGTGTGTATAAAAAAAAGTAAATGGGCTAGTTCTCCTTGATAGCCAAATGCTCTAATTTGGTTCAAACCTGAGATTTCTCTCCATAAACACGAAATAGGGCTAGATTAGGATCATATACAAAAGACTAGAGTGGAAAAGGAATTAAAATGAAGAATCTAGGGATTGGAGAAGAAATGACATTACCTCTTTCTCCAAAATGTTGAAATCTCAATAAAGAGGCAAGAACAATAAATGAAGAGATTATTTATAGGAGGAATATCCCTAGGTGGCTGGTCATAAAGTGATAGTTAGGGTTAGGGTTGAGTCCAATGGGCTATGGACCTATTTGCACTAATCATGGAACCAAATTCTAAGTATCAAGCCTATTGACCAATTCACTAAGCCTTCTATTCAAGTCTTGATTCCTACATGACTAACTTAGATTGACTTAAGTTAGACTAGGGTCTCACCATGCTAATCAAGTCACCTTAACTAGAGTCAACATCTAGGTTAGTCTCTTAAGTCACAACTAGTAAAAGTCAAATCAACAATCGTCAATCCAATAAATAAATAAATAATTCTAATAAGTCAAAATGACCAAATTATCCGTAGGCTAAAAATGATAATTAAAACACCCTAATCATATGGCTAGGATGTAGGGCAGACAGTCTCTACGGTTTTACTAGCTGCACATCAAATCATAAGTCATGATTTTTAAATAGTTTTAAAATGATTAAAAATCACCAAAAATCATATTATTAATTAAATATCATAATTAAATAAATTAAAACACAAAATTTCAAAATTATCCTTATTTTAGAAACTGGGTGTTACAAGTCTACCCACGTTAGAAAAATTTTGTCTTCGAAATTTAAGATGGTAGTACTACTTATAGGTCAAACACCCCACAATCACAGTCTCAAAATCACACGGTTCGACAATCATATACGTCTGTCCAAAATCATGATAATCAGAATCTTCGTCATGCTAGTGAGAAAGACTACGATAATCACAGAGTCCTCGACTAAGGCACATACCTCTAGAATCATGGTATTTAAAATTTTTGCATTGCCGCATGCTTGGCAGCGAAAATCTTAAATTTCTACACCCGAGAAATACATCGTAAATCTGACTATATGTCCTCACTATGCCAGCTAACATGACTATCGAAGATTCTAGATCCCATAACTGAGGTGACCTAGCCCATATGATTCATCTCATAAGAAAATCAAACATAACACAGGAACAACAAGACAAAATTGATCAATCAACAAGGAACAGAGGGAATCGAATTTTTAAGTCAGTTATAAGAGACAATTGCAGAAATGGAATCAAAGAACGAAACCTGCAACTAGATCTCTAATTGCCTGAGCATCCTCGACTATCCTGGCGAAAGCTCGCCCCTGCGGGCCTCCCCTGGCCTGCTGCTGATGCTGCATGTACCTCTGTTGCTGAGTCGGTAAGGGTAATCCCTTCTGCTGGCCTATCGGAGCCCTAGCTCCTGCTTCCTGAACTGTCTGTCCTGATGACTCAGGATACTCTCTCAGCCTATGATCGGATCCTTCGTAAAGTAAACATCTGCCCAGCCTCTTCCGGCATTCGCCCCAATCGTGCCCTGGTCTCTTACAGAAGGGGCAAATAATGACAATCTGCTGTCCCGGGGCCTGCTGTTGCCTCTGTGGCTGCTGTACCTGCTGAGAGGGTATACGGTCCTGAAACTGCCGTTGCTGAAAGTAGACCCTCGGCTGCTGATACTGCTGCTGAAACTGTAGAGGTGGCATTTGCTGCGGATACTGCTGCTGAATCTGTAGGTGGGGCCTCTTGACCGGGCCCGCACTGCCACTAGCTTCATGAGTGTCTCGCATCCTCTTTTCCTTCAGCCCAAGATCGTCCTCTGCTGCCATGTCTCCTACCAGAATCTGCTCGAAAGTGGCATCGCGGCCGCTCTTAGTATATGACCTGATCTTCCTGATCAAACCCCTACGGAACCTCCTCGCCTTCCTGGCCTCAGTAAGATCCTCGACGAATCTGCTCAAACGGCAGAACTCTCCAGCGTACTCCTCAACGGTCTTGTTCGCTTGAACCAAACTCTCGAACTGCGCCTCCAAAGCACCGAGTGCTGTATCAGGAAAGAATTTCTCCTTGAATAGTTTTTTGAATGCTGCCCAAGTCTGACCAGCTATACCAACCCTCGGGTCCGTCTGGTACTAAGTACGGGCCAAGTCCTGTATCTGACTGGCTGCTGCCTCGATCTGTAATCCAGCTGGTATCTGTGCCAATCGGAATATCTCCTCAATGTGCTCTATCCAGTTGTAGCGTCCATATTTCGGAATACGTATTTTGATTAGGCTTATATGTATTTCAGACTTATATTTTATTTTTTCGGATTTTGGCCTGTAATTGTATTTTGGCTCGACTTGCGGATTTTGGTTTTCTCGTAAATTGAGTTTTTGGACCTGGCGTGGTTTTATTCTTTATGGAGAGGATTTGGTTTGGTTTGCTTTGGACTACCTTTAGTTAAACTCCACCCTCAACACAACACACCCTCCCTCATTAAAACCCCACCTAACTTTTCTCTCTCCTCATTACTCTTCTATTAATTTTCTCCATCTTTTTCTTCCTTCCTCCACACAACACCCAACCTTCATAGGCAAGTGCACCTTGCCACCAAATAGAAACCCTATTTTATTTGTCCATTAGTTAGATTAGGCCATGGTGAACCACATTAGAACTTGACATTTTGTGATTTGGAGTTTCCATTTTTCTAGATCTAAGTTTTAACCATTTTCGGATTTTCTTGGTTTTGATCTATTAAACTTAGATTTTTGCTTGTTTCGAGGCTTCCATGTGGTAGAGAATTCAATTTTATACAAGTTAGAACTTTGAAAATCTAAATTTTGTTTTGATTTGGCCAAGTTATAAGATTTAGAATTTTGGTGTTCTTGGGTTTCTCTTCTCAGCCTTGCTAGAGAAGATGATCTCGGCCAGCGCTCTTTAGCGCTGGGCTGAACCGCGCCAACCATTCTTCGGCCAGCGCTCTTTAGCGCTGGGCTGACCCGCGCTCGGCGCCCTTTGGCAAACCGCGACCCCTTCCGCTGGCGCTCTTTAGCTCCAGCGCCTCCCTTCCCTTGGCGCGTTTGGCTCTGGCACGGCTTGGCTCCGGTACAACTTGGCCAGCGCCAGTCGCCGCTCACTTCCTAGCGCAACCCAACCACAACGCCCTTTGACCCAGCGCCTTTGACCCAGCGCAATCCGACCCTAGCGCAACCCGACCCTAGGAACCCCAGCGCAATCCGACCCTAGCACAACCCGACCTCAGGAACCCCAGCGCAATCCGACCCTAGCGCAACCCGACCCCAGGAACCCCAGCACAATCTACTTGCCCATGGTGGTTTGGTTTTATTTTTCTTGGGCTTGGCTTCTCTTTTGTGGATTGGAGTTCTGAGATCTTGTTCCACACAACACGACTGTCTTGGCCCAACATGACCTGGCACGATTTCGGTGTTTTGCTTATGACTAGTACGGTTTTCGTGATTTCAGTGATTACGATCCTAGCACTTTCTGATCTTCTTAGTAGTGACCCGATGGGGTGCACTCTTAACTGGTAACTGTGATTCATAATTAATCTCGGTAACTGGATAACTTGATAGTGGCCCGTGGCGGCGCATTCCTGACTTGTAACTTGACTTGATAATTGATGCTGTTGCGATGGCGAACTTGACTCATATAACCACTCTGACACCGTGGGTGTTCATTCTTGCTGCTTCGTGTAATCCACTTGTCTTGTCTTGTCTTGCATCATGTCTAGGACGTGACTCCCTGGTTACCACGGTCAGGGATTCGTACTGAATATGGATTAGGCTAATTACTAGATCAAACCATAGTTCATGGAGAATTTCCGGTCATAGGCAATCTCGTTATCTGGGCACTTTAAAAGGACTTGTAGCCTGCAGACGAGTAGGGCACATTTCTAGCACACTGTCATGTGTTGCACCCTCTAAGTCACCTAAGGGTATATTGTCTCCCGGACAATGTACCCAACTATACTTTCAACCCGCGGAAGGATAACTGGATAGTCTGCAGGACTTGGGACTGGGAATTTCTCATTTGCATCTTGTTTAGTAATTAGGCATATGATAACCCTACTTAGTTAAGTAGTAAACCGTAGTATTTGCTTGGCCGCTTGTGAATGGATGGTGTCCAGCCCTGTCTAAGTCTCGTCTAGTCCCAGTACATGGTTTCTCCTGAGCATGTTTGTTTTACTTATCTTAACAATGAATGGGTAGAGACAAGGTACTATTCAGCCGAAGGGTACAACCTCGGTCCTTGTTTGGTTAAGGGTTGTAACCTAGCTTCCGGAATGGTTCCACGTCCCTAGTCGTTTATTGTCCTATTGTACTCTTTATTAATGGTACTTTCTTCTATTTTCTTTTTGATCTGATATGCTATTTTTTTTCTTATTTCGTGGCCTCCTTTGTGGCACTTGCTCTTTCTGGGGTTTGACCCAGCTGGTTTTGTGTGGCCAGATTTTGGAGCAGCTTCCGAAGATCTATCGAACTTCCAGCCCAATGGTGACAACTAGACGGAACCCGGGCTACGAGTGGGTTTTCCTTTTTGATTTGCTCACTACATTGTAAAATTATTCTTTTAAGGCGTTTAGCCGACGAGCAACTGTTAGCTCGATGCATATTTACTTACTGTCTGCCTACGGGCTGTAACATGATTAACAAATCCTAGGGTTGATCATGTATGACTGAACTCTTGCTAGTCTTGATATTTTGTACGACTAGCTTCATGATCATCCAATATGTAATGTATGAGACGCCTTGCTATTATATATTTGGTGCTCTAACATCTTGTAACTATTATTGCTTGCTTGAGATTGAGACAATAGGCTTGTTCATGACCATAGGAGACTGTTGGCTTGTAGTTAAACCCTCATATATCTAGACAGCCGTGACCGTATAGCGAGGTGGATTCCATTTCAATATACGCAGCTGGCTATGTACGCCCCCGCTCTCCAGTATTCTGGTTCTGGGGCGTCACATGGTTTAAGTGGTGGCCTATACAGGTCTTGTAAAATAAGATATATGAGGGTTTACCGGATAGATGTCTCAATCAGTACTCATCCTTGATCTCTGTTCATATCCTCTGAATCCCTGGATTCTTGCCCTGATCATGTGCTTGTATCGTTGATCTGTCATGGTCCTTCCTTATTATTTCCTATATCGTCTTCTTCAGCGGCACTGTACCTGGCCCCGTCGATCAGCGAGGTGGAGCACTTCCCATGGACCAACAGCAACCCAGAGATCAAGCCCAGCATTCCGGAGTAGCTTCCAGAGTTGTACCTACTGGAGGAGAGCCACCAGTTCAGCCCGTTCGACCTGCCGAACCTGATGATGGCACCTTGGTAGGTCTCATCAGGACCTTGATAGCTTCCCAGGATCGTAGAGGAGACGCCTTGCACCAGGCAGTGGAAAATGCTTTGACCAGAGGCGGTTATCCAGGGAACAACGCGGCCAACAGCTTCAAGCGCTTGAACCCTCTATTCTTCGACGGCAGAGAAGATGTGATTGCCGCAAACGCTTGGCTTCAGGATACCGAGGTGGTTCTGGAAGCAGCTAGAACACCTGAGAATGAGAAGGTGGCGGTGGTACGCCTACAGTTGCTAGACTTAGCTCGCAGTTGGTGGGCAGCGCAGGCCGTGGGATTAGCGGTGCCGGTTACTTGGGCAGTATTTAGAGAAAGATTTCAGACGAAGTATTTTGATACTGTAGCTCGGTACGACCTACAGACGAGATTTACCAACTTGAAGCAAGGATGCAGGACGGTCGACGGTTATGCATCTGAGTTTTCTAGACTCAGTAGGTTTGCCCCCACCTTGGTGGCGACCGAGTTTGATAGGGCCCAGCGATTCCAGCAGGGGCTGCATTTGGAGATCTTGTTGGCAGTTGAGCAGTTCGAGCACCAGATGTTCGATGCAGTATTGAGGGCAGCTAGGAGGCACGAGTACACTTCCCAGAGGATCGTGGATAGGACCGGAGGTAGGAAGCGGTCCCACAATCAGATGCACCAATCATCAGCTCCAGCCCCGACAGCTAGGAGTTTGACTATTGGAACTCCGAGGCGGGCGGCCTTAGTGATGTCGGTTCAAAATTCAACCCCGACGTACCCGTAGCAGCAGAAGCAGAAGCATACTTTCGTGATGGGATGTTCTCATTGCGAGAAGCCAGGGCACGTGGTGGCAGATTGTCGCAGGGCACAGAGATTGTGTCTGGCTTGTGGAGCAGCAGATCACAAGATAGGAGCCTGTCCGAATAGGGGTAGTTTGTCCTCTTCCAACCTAGCCAGTCCGTCGGTTAGGAGACCAGCACCTATGCAGCAGCAGCAGTACCCGAGGCCATTATTGCCTCAGGCCCAGGAATTTCAGCTACAGAACCAGCAGCAGTACACCCAGGCTCAAGTGCATAACAGGCAGAGAGGTTTCCAGCAGAGGGGACCCGCAGCCAAAGGACAAGGTCAGGCAATGATGATGACTATAGAAGAAGAGGTTGCACCAGGTGAGGTAGTGGCAGGTACTATTCTCGTCAACTCCTCTCCAGCGTCGGTATTATTTGATTCTGGTGCATCACATTCGTTCATGTCTGCAAGATTCGCAACACTGATAGGATTGGAGCCCGAGTCATTATCAGTGAGGCTCAATATACTTACTGGTAATGGTCTTGTAGGAGTAGATCGAGTGTTTTTCTCGTGTCGGATCGTAGTTTGCGGTAGAGAGTTCCTCGCTAGATTTATAGAGTTTCCTATGGCAGACTATGATGTAGTCCTAGGCATAGATTGGTTGAGGAACCAGTATGCTAGAATAGACTGCCATGTTGGCAGGGTTGTTATCAGTATTCCAGGCGAGCCAGAGTTTTCATTTTCCAGAGGTGCAGTGGAGCTATCTTTTCCAGTATTGCGGATGGCAGTAGCAGCAGTTACCCCTGATAGTTGAAGAGTTTCCAGATGTCTTCCCAGAAGAACTTCCAGGAATGCCGCCAGAAAGAGAGATCGAGTTCACTATAGACTTGATCCCCGGGACGGCACCAGTATCAGAGCGAGTCTACAGGATGGCACCTTCAAAGTTGGAGATTTTGTACAAGATGATTGAAGAACTGAGGACCAAGGGATTCATTCATGCAAATGGATCGCCTTGGGGATCCCCGATGCTTCCTGTGAAGAAGAAGGATGGTACGTCCAGGCTATGTGTAGATTATCGTACCTTGAACTCGATGACAATCAAGAACAGATACCCTCTCCCGAGGATAGATGACTTGTTTGATCAACTCAAGGGGGCTTCAGTATTTTCGAAGATAGACTTGCGATCAGGATACCACCAGATCAGGGTCAGAGAGCAGGACATTCCAAAGACAACGTTCAGATCAAGGTATGGGCATTGGGAGTTTCTTGTTATGCCATTCGGAGCAACCAATGCGCCAGCCGTATTCATGGACCTCATGAATCGTATTTTTATGCCTTACTTGGATCAGTTCGTAATCGTGTTCCTAAATGACATCCTGGTCTACAGCAAGAGCGAAGCAGAGCACGAACAGCATCTCAGAATCGTCCTTCAGACGCTTAGAGAGCACCAGTTGTATGCCAAGTTCAGTAAATACGAGTTCTGGCTCGATCGTATTTCGTACTTGGGTCACATCATTACCCGAGGAGGAGTGGAAGTGGATCCCCAGAAGATTATGGCTATCGAGACATAGCCAGTACCTAGCTCAGTGGCAGAGGTTTGCAGCTTCCTTGGATTGGCCGGCTACTACCGGCGATTCGTTTCAGATTTTGCAAGGATTTTGGCGCCGATGACCCAGTTGACCCGCAAGGATGTGCCGTTCATATGGATAGCAGAGTGCCAGGAGTTATTTGAGAAGTTGAAGCGAGGTTTGGTAACGGCTCCTGTTCTCACACTTCCAGATGGGACCGGAGGATTCACAGTTTATTGCGACGCTTCAGGGAAAGGATTGGGGTGTGTCTTGATGCAGCATGGAAAGGTAATATCTTATGTATCACGTCAACTTCATGATCATGAGAAGAATTACCCGACCCACGACTTGGAACTGGCGACGGTAGTGTTTGTGCTTAAGCTTTGGCGGCACTACTTGTACGGAGATAGAGTAAAGATATTTACGGATCACAAGAGCCTAAAGTATGTTTTCACCCAGAAGGACCTTAACATGTGGCAGAGAAGATGGCTCGAGCTACTGGTGGACTATAATGTGGATTTGCAGTATCATCCAGGGAAGGCTAACGTTGTAGCAGATGCGTTGAGCAGGAGAGCCAGAGTTTACTTCCTAACGGCGCAACCAGAGTTATTGGCAGATCTTCAGAAGATAGAAATTGAAGTGGTTCTTCCTACCAACGTGGCGTTGATGGCCAGTCTACAGGTTTAGTCCAGCATAGTTGAGAGGATCCGGAGAGCGCAGTCAGCAGATTCCAAGCTTCAGCGACTCAGAGCAGAGTGTGAGGCAGAAAGAAGGCCAGAGTTGTGCATTCATGAAGATGGTATACTTCGACACGATACTCATCTTTGTATACCCAGTGGAGATATCAGACAGGAGGTCATGGCAGAAGCTCACAGTTCACAGTATTCTATTCATCCCGGTGGCACAAAGATGTATAGAGACATTCGTCAGCATTTCTGGTGGAATGGCATGAAGAGAAAGATAGCCCGGTTTGTCTCTCGGTGTTTGATTTTCCAGCAGGTTAAAGCTGAACATCAGAGGCCCGTTGGACTTCTTCAGCCCTTGCCGATTTCAGAATGGAAGGGGAAGCATGTGACCATGGATTTTGTGACTGGATTGCCTAGATCCCCAGCTGGTCGAGATGTTATTTGGGTTATAGTTGACAGGCTCACGAAAGTGGCTCACTTTCTTCCGTTCAGAGTTGGGCAGTCTACGGCATAGTTGGCAGAGATGTATCTCAGACGGATTGTCAGGCTTCACGGTGTGCCTGTTAGTATCACCTCGGATAGGGATTCAAGATTCACATCACACTTTTGGCGTAGCCTACAAGAGAGTTTGGGAACTCACCTTCAGTTTAGCTTAGCTTAGCACCCGCAGACAGATGGCTAGTCGGAACACACAATCCAGACTCTTGAAGATATGTTGAGATCTTGTACCCTTAACTTCGGTAGTTCATGGGAGGATCACCTGTACCTGGTGGAATTCTCGTACAATAATAGTTTCTAGGCCAGTATTCAGATGGCCCCGTTCGAGGCACTGTATGGTAGGAAGTGCAGATCCCCGTTAGCCTGGGATGATGTTGGAGAAAGGCAGATGCTTGGTCCATAAATGATTGCCCATACAGTTGAAGTGGTCAGAAGAATAAGAGATCGTCTTCGAGTGGCCCAAGATCGCCAGCGCCATTGGGCCGATGCTCATCGACGTCCCTTAGAGTTTGCTATCGGCGACCATGTATTCCTTATGATCTCGCCTAACCGCGGCGTCATTCGCTTTGGCGTACGGGAAAAGCTTAGTCCTAGGAATATAGGGCCGTTCGATATTCTGGAGCGAGTTAGAGATGTATCCTATCGTCTCGCCCTTTCACTGTCGCTAAGTGAGGTGCATGATGTATTCCATATATCCCAATTACGACGGTACATCCCAGACCTGAGCCATATCCTGGACCATTAAGAATTGGTTGTTGGTACCAACCTTTCGTATGAGAAGAGGCCCATGTCTATATTGGACCGGAGAGAAAAGATACTCAAGAACAAGACTATTAGCTTAGTCCGTGTTGCTTGGGGTCATCACTCTCTAGGTGAGTCAACGTGGGAGCGTGAGGACGACATCCGATCGCGATATCCTGACTTGTTTGACTCGTAAGGTATAATGTCTTCCTTATGCCTTATGCTTTCCATCCCTTGCTTGCATGTATGATTGTTTGATTGTTTGCTTAGTGTAGCTTATTTGTGGATAGTATAGCTGGCTCTTACATCTCTAAGCATCTTGATTTAAATTCCGAGGACGGAATTCTTTTAAGGTGGGTAGAGTTGCAACGTCCGTATTTCGGAATACGTATTTTGATTAGGCTTATATGTATTTCGGACTTGTATTTTATTTTCTCGAATTTTGGCCTGTAATTGTATTTTGGCTCGACTTGCGGATTTTGATTTTCTCGTAAATTGAGTTTTTGGACCGCGCGTGGTTTTATTCTTTGTGGAGTGGATTTGGTTCGGTTTGCTTTGGACTACCCTTAGTTAAACTCCACCCTCAACACAACACACCCTTCCTCATTAAAACCCTACCTAACTTTTCTCTCTCCTCATTACTCTTCCATTAATTTTCTCCATCTTCTTCTTCCTTCCTCCACACAACACCCAACCTCCATATGTAAGTGCACCTTGCCACCAAATAGGAATCCTATTTTATTTGTCCATTAGTTAGATTAGGCCATGGTGAACCACATTAGAACTTGGCATTTTGTGATTTGGAATTTCCATTTTTCTAGATATAAGTTTTAACCATTTTTAGATTTTCTTGGTTTTGATCTATTAAACTTAGATTTTTGCTTGTTTTGAGGCTTCCATGTGGTAGAGAATTTAATTTTACACAAGTTAGAACTTTGAAAATCTAAATTTTGTTTTGATTTGGCCATGTTATGAGATTTGGAATTTT
This sequence comes from Iris pallida, assembly GCA_029216955.1. Taxonomy (NCBI): domain Eukaryota; kingdom Viridiplantae; phylum Streptophyta; class Magnoliopsida; order Asparagales; family Iridaceae; genus Iris; species Iris pallida. The sequence goes on from JANAVB010007800.1 coordinate 5,565,658, forward strand.
GGTGTTCTTGGGTTTCTCTTCTCAGCCTTGCTGGAGAAGATGATCTCGGCCAGCGCTCTTTAGCGCTGGGCTGAACTGCGCCAACCCTTCTTCGTCCAGCGCTCTTTAGCGTTGGGCTGAACCGTGCCAACCCTTCTTCGGCCAGCGCTCTTTAGCGCTGGGCTGACCCACGCTCGGTGCCCTTTGGCAAACCGCGCCCCCTCTCGCTGGCGCTCTTTAGCTCCAGCGCCTCCCCTCCCTTGGCGCGTTTGGCTCTGGCGCGGCTTGGCTCCGGCTCAACTTGGCCAGCGCCAGTCGTCGCTCACTTCCTAGCGCAACCCAACCACAATGCCCTTTGACCCAGTGCCTTTGACCCAGCGCAATCCGACCCTAGCGCAACCCGACCCTAGGAACCCCAGCGCAATCCGACCCTAGCGCAACCCGACCTCAGGAACCCTAGCGCAATCCGACCCTAGCGCAACCCGACCCCAGGAACCCCAACGCAATCTACTTGCCCATGGTGGTTTGGTTTTATTTTCCTTGGGCTTGGCTTCTCTTTTGTGGATTGGAGTTCTGAGATCTTGTTCCACACAACACGACTGTCTTGGCCCAACACGACCTGGTACGGTTTCGGTGTTTTGCTTATGACCATTACGGTTTTCGTGATTTCGGTGATTACGATCCTAGCACTTTCTGATCTTCTTAGTAGTGACCCGATGGGGTGCGCTCTTAACTGGTAACTGTGATTCATAATTAATCTCGGTAACTGGATAACTTGATAGTGGCCCGTGGCGGCGCACTCCTGACTTGTAACTTGACTTGATAATTGATGCTGTTGCGATGGTGAACTTGACTCATATAACCACTCTGACACCGTGGGTGTTCATTCTTGCTGCTTCGTACAATCTACTTGTCTTGGCTTGTCTTGCATCATGTCTAGGACGTGACTCCCTGGTTACCACGGTCAGGGATTCGTACTGAATATGGATTAGGCTAATTACTAGATCAAACCATAGTTCATGGAGAATTCTCGGTCACAGGCAATCTCGTTATCTGGGCGCTTTAAAAGGACTTGTAGCCTGCCAACGAATAGGGCACATTTCCAGCACACTGTCATGTGTTGCACCCTCTAAGTCACCTGAGGGTACATTGTCTCCCGGGCAATGTACCCAACCATACTCTCAACCCGCGGAAGGATAACTGGATAGTCTGCAGGGCTTTGGACTGGGAATTTCTCATTTGCATCTTGTTTAGTAATTAGGCATATGATAACCCTAGTTAGTTAAGTAGTAAGCCGTAGTATTTGCTTTGCTGCTTGTGAATGGATGGTGTCCAGCCCTGTCTAAGTCTCGTCTAGTCCCAGTACCTGGTTTCTCCTGAGCATGTTTGTTTTACTTATCTTAACAATGAATGGGTAGAGACAAGGTGCTATTCAGCCGAAGGGTACAACCCCGGTCCTTGTTTGGTTAAGGGTTGTAACCTGGCTCCCGGAATGGTTCCATGTCCCTAGTCGTTTATTGTCCTGTTGTACTCTTTATTAATGGTACTTTCTTCTATTTTCCTTATGATCTGATATGCTGGCTTTCGTTCTTATTTCGTGGCCTCCATTGTGGTACTTGCTCTTTCTGGGGTTTGACCCAGCTGGTTTTGTGTGGCCAGATTTCGGAGCAGCTCCCGAAGATCTACCGAACTTTCAGCCCAATGGTGACAACTAGACGGAACCCGAGCTACGAGTGGATTTTCCTTTTTGATTCGCTCACTACATTGTAAAATTATTCTTTTGAGGCGTTTAGCCGACGAGCACCTGTTAGCTCGATGCATATTTTCTTACTGTCTGCCTACGGGCTGTAACATAATTAACAAATCCTAGGGTTGATCATGTATGACTGAACTCTTGCTAGTCTTGACATTTTGTACGACTAGCTTCATGATCATACAATATGTAATGTATGGGATGCCTTGCTATTATATATTTGGTGCTCTGACATCTTGTAACTATTATTGCTTGCTTGAGATTGAGACAATGGGCTTGTTCATGATCATAGGAGACTGTTGGCTTGTAGTTAAACCCTCATATATCTAGACAGCCGTGACCGTATAGCGAGGTGGATTCCATTTCAATATACGCAGCTGGCTATATACGCCCCCGCTCTCCCGTATTCTGGTTCTGGGGCGTCACACCAATCATCAGTGTATATGATGCCTTCTGTACCCTTGAAGTCTCGGGGTCCCATCTTCTTAAAGGATTGGATGTCTAGAGTCTTTGGCTGATATGGCTGCATCTGACCTCCCTGTGGCTGAGCAGCCACCAGCTCTACTGTCGTCCTGACCAACTGGTGAGTATCTTGTATGCTCTGTCGAAAATCAGCAGACTGGCTCTGCTGCATCTGCTACATCTGTTGCTGAGACTCCAAGAATCGCTGGAAAAGGGCAAACATCTGAGCCGTATCTACTGTCCATGAAGGTAACTGCTGCTGATACGTATCCAGAATGACGGAGGAAGACCTCCGGATTGGTAGAGGTGCACTCCCAAAAGCTGCAGACGCTCCTATATGAGCAGAAATAGGGGGTACTGTGGTCCCAGCGTCCGCAATCGGGCGAGGGGTGGTAGGCCTCTCACCAGCGTCTGCTGGGCCAGAGCGATGCGATCGTGTCTCGATCACCATCCTGGAGACAGATCAAACAAGAAATCAATACTGAGATAGAAACGATAATTCAAGGGAGGACAGTTATTCAAGGAAACAATCTTCAATAGGAATTTAGATGGCAGAAATTCTGTTAAGAGTTTTTCCTAATGTGATTGAGTACCTCAAAATTAATCCAAATCCTACTGCAGGCTGTAGTGATACTCTAGTTCGAATACCACTACACAAACTCGACCTGCATGGGCCACCACTAAAAATGTATCACGACCCGCACCCACTGTGAGGGTACGAGTACGTAACAGCGTCCAGCCTACGCCGCAGTGTCGGCGGTAGAACGCTGTTCTAGGTCATGAACTATAACTAACATAATATGAATACTCTCCAAAAGGAGGCCAATCACAGAAGGTACAACTCAATCATAATCTAAAGGTAGAATATAGCACGATGGAATAGATAGAGAAATCCTCAACTGAGGTACAATAGAAGTAAAATAATCAATGTTAACAAATACCAGCCTCAACATCTCTAAAATATACAACTCTGAAATCAAGGACAACAACTAATCATGAAAAGAAAGAACAGTCTAAGCTATCTGCACTATGCAAGGTATCGTCCTCAGCAGCTGCCTGAACCTCTCCAGGGGTCCAGGTCGCTAGTGTCATCTAGGAAAGCTCTAAAGTAAGGGGTGCAGGGTTCCTCATCATCCTTTGTAAAATTTTCAACAGGTCCAGTCAGGACGGGAGCGAGCACAATACATCTCACGCAGATCATAACAGGTTAGAAAATATAGACATACAAGAGAGTACGATACATGAAACTGAAAGAAAGTACATGATATAAATAGAGAGAGAACTGTAATAGAAATATCTACTATAAGTAGAGAGATACCAGTGACTAGTGATTTAGAGTACAAAGTCGACATGTGAACGGCTGGATTTGCACATGAATATACTAAAGAGGCGTACATGGCTATACTACTTTGGAATTGTTTACATGACTATTTATACTCCCCCATACCCCAATCAATACACAAGGATCCAGACAAGTTATGTTACGTACATGATCTTCACATGAAGTCCATAGATGGGTATACATGAAGAATACATGAGGGCTCAGAAACTGAGTGCACATGAATTCCAAATGAAGTTCCATGAAGGGTGCACATGAAGTATAGGTTATCCATGAAATACACGAGAAACATGACCGAACATGATAGCATAAGAGAGTACACGAGCGAGCACGAACGAGCATGAAGCACGTGAGAAACATGAATAACATGAGAGCGAAGAATACACGATGTATATGAAACACACGACATGATGTATCCGATGCTCCCGAGGGGGATAACATCTCAATGTAGGGATCCATATAGTACCAATCCGTGATAATATCGTGACATTATCAAATAAGGTAAACTAGAGTAGGAATATAGTTCTAAGCAATTTATAAAATGATCAGAAAATGTATTCACCTGGTATCTGAATGTCTGAAGTAAATGTACTGTCTGAGATGAGGTACCTGACTCCTAGTTAGAGCAACACAAGTCAAGATGTACACGGGAAATGATAAATGTAATCTACAATGCATCTATATGCTGTCTAGGTCAAACTAGACTAAAGTCAACGCTTGTCAACTCCAGTCAACTACACTAGTCAAACTAGGTCAACTAGGCCACTCCTAACCCCAACAAGTCTCATTAGGCCTAACCAAGCCTAGTCTAGCAATCACACACCAATCACAAGGCTATACAAGCCAAACACAAGCCACACATCAAGGCACATTCATATTTAGCTATTTATCATAGAATTTATATATAGCTATATGTATATAGGATTTCATATATTTATAACATTATACAATAAGAGAAAGTTAGAGAGGGAACTAGCATGTAAGGCTATGTGTGTGAACATGGAGGTGTACATGAGAGGGGTATCAAAACACTAGCTATAAGTTACAACACACATGGCATGCATGGCTAAGTATAATATACATCTATATATATGCATACCACATCCTATATTCAAGAGTATAGGTAATGTATAATTACCTATAGGCCACACATATTATTACATAAAGAGAGATATATATGCATATATACATATACATAGAATGGTAGGGTAATGGCATGTGTGTATGATAAATGGTACAACATGACAATAGGGTGTGTGTTAATGTGAAAACAGAAAACAGTGATGTGTAACATGTGTGTGTAGAAGGTGCCATAGTGTAGGGTGTGTGGGGATACTAACATGTGTGTAAACATTGTGTATAGTTGTGAATGTAAAACTCAGAATTTTGCAATGAAACCAAGTTTCATTTTCAGGTTCAGTTTTTGTGTGTATATGTGAGTAGAGTGTCAGTTTTGTGTATGTGTGTGTGGGTAAACATTTAGGTCTCAGATTTCAGTATTCAATCATCTAAGATTAAAACCTATACAACATAATTTGTCAACAAAACCCAAATCATTACACAACTAAAATAACCCTGAAATTGAAAAGGGAAGAGAATGTGAACCAGTGCTACATGTGTGTCAATATTGTGTGTGTGTGTGAGGTATCACATAGGTTTAATTCCTAGGTTGCAGTGTGAATCAAATCTGGTTTCCTAAATCAGTGCATATGGGTGTGTGTCTCATAGTGTGATGAGTGCATTACGAAACCAATTCAATTCAGTTTAAGATGTAAACTGATTTCACATTAGTTTTCAGTCAAGGTTATTAGTCCAAAAGCAATTTGAAAACCTAAAATACAACTTAACATGCATCAATATAAACCCACACATGCCATTCAATCTCATGAATTGAATACAACCCAATATAACATCTAAGTGGTCGACATGATACTCAATCTGAATATCAGAACAGAAATTTCTCATGCCTACAACTAAATCAATCCATTCTCAGGTTGCCTAGAGTTCAAGTGTGTGGGTGAGTGAGCTGTGTCAGGTGTCTGAAATTTCAAAGTATAGGGTGAGTGAGCTATGTCAACAAGTGTGTGTGTTTGTGGCAGTGGTGTGTCAAGAACATGGTGTGTGTGGCTAATCTCAGCAAGGGTATCTCAAACATTCAAGGGGGTTAACACAACCAGTGATCATGAACCTCATGAATGGTTCTCAGGTATTGAAAATGCTTCTCAGGTATTGAGTGAAGGCAGTGGTGTGTGTGTTTGGAACATGTCAATCTCCGCTATTACAATGTGCATGAATGTGTGTATAAAAAAACAGTAAATGGGCTAGTTCTCCTTGATAGCCAAATGCTCCAATTTGGTTCAAACCTGAGATTTCTCTCCATGAACACGAAATAGGGCTAGATTAGGATCATATGCAAAAGACTAGAGTGGAAAAGGAATTAAAATGAAGAATCTAGGGATTGGGGAAGAAATGACATTACCTCTTTCTCCAAAATGTTAAAATCTCAATAAAGAGGCAAGAACAATAAATGAAGAGATTATTTATAGGGGGAATAGCCCTAGGTGGCTGGTCATAAAGTGATAGTTAGGGTTAGGGTTGAGTCCAATGGGCTATGGACCTATTTACACTAGTCATGGAACCAAATTCTAAGTATGAAGCCTATTGACCAATTCACTAAGCCTTCTATTCAAGTCTTGATTCCTACATTACTAACTTAGATTGACTTAAGTTAGACTAGGGTCTCACCATGCTAATCAAGTCACCTTAACTAGAGTCAACATCTAGGTTAGTCTCTGTCATATCCCAATTTTGATAATAGGTATATGATCGTATTTGGGTTATTTTTAAATTTTGTATTATTTAAATTTTAATTATTTTTCTGGACTTGGGTTGGCCTTGATTGTTTAGGCCTGGCACTTGACTTTTGCTTTTATTAAATTGTCGTTAATATTATTTTATTAGAGTTATGTGGTTAGCCTTTATTAGGTTGTTCCTAGTGTTATTATTTTTATTATCATTATTATTATTATTATTATTATTATTATTATTATTATTATTATTATTATTATTGTTGTTGTTGTTGTTATTATTATTCTTTAACTCCTACCTACCCCCCTCCTCTCTTTCCACTCATTCATTCTTCCCCTCTCTCATTTCTTCACTTTCTCTCTATCTCTCCTCTTGCTGGAGCTCCGGCCAGCCCCCTCTCCCTGAGTTCTGGCCAGCCCCCTCTCTCTCGAGCCCCTCTCCTCCGCCGGCGTCGCCCCCGTGGCCGGCCGCCGACGCGGCCACCACTGCTCCCACCTCCACTGCCGGCTCCACCATTTTCCCTTCATTCTTCTCCTTTCCGGCCCGATCTCTGGTGACCAGCCCCCGTGGCCGTCATCCGCAGCCACCAATGACACCATCGTCTTCATCTCCCCCTTCTCCTCCCTGCTCTCGTCGTGGTGCAGATCGCGGCCGCGAGCCACCCCCCCTTCGCCTGGCCGGGCCCCCATGTCCTCCGTCCGGCCAGCTTCGTCGCGACCAGCTCCTCCACCGCAAGCCGGAGCTCCTCCTGCGGCTGCTGTCCTCCCTCCGCCGGAGCTGCCGCGACATGGCCAGCCCCGGTGAGCCTCCTCCGGCTTCCTCTCCCTTCCTCCATGGACTTCTTTCTCCGGTCCGACGGACCGACCTGGCCTAGCTGCCTCGTGCACGCCGGTGAGGTTCCTGAGCTCCCCTCTCCCTTTCTTTCTTGTTTTGTGCACTGCCTCGTCGAGCGTTCCGTCTCGAGCAGCACACTCTCGTACAGCGAGCCCTCGTGCTCTGTGCACTACCTCGGGTTGCGTTCCCCGATATGCGTGCACCTCGATTTGTGTACGACTTCGGTTTTCCGTGCCTCGGCCTTTGTGCCTATCTTGATTCTCGTATCGTATCGATTCGCGTATGCGCATCGATTTACATGTCACCTTGGGTTGCATACCGCATCGATTTATGTGCTCCTTGGACTTTGAGTCGTCTCGATTTACGTGCTCGCCTTGACTTGCGTGTCGCATGATCCGTGGACCATTCTGATATTCATGATTTTCTCGATCTACATGTACGTCTCGATTTACGTGTATGTATTTCCCGTTCGTCTCAATATTTGTGTTCCTTCGATTCTCGTACGCGTCTCGATATACGTGCACATCTTTGTTTGCGTGTCTATATCGATTCGTGTGCCTCGATTTCTGTGCCAGATGCCTGTACTACTTGCGGGACCCGTACGGTATAGCCTCCTGCCATCCTTCGTACTTTTTGTTATTATTTTATTATTTAATTCTAATGATTATTTATTGTGTGTTTTGAGGACCTCGATGGACGTGCTAGCCTGGATCGCGATCGTTGAAGACTTGCTTACCTAGCCGAGCCCTCTAGGCAAGTATCCCTTATTCATCGATGGCTCTTGCCCTCTCTCTTGGATTTTATTGCATTTAATTAATTTATACTTGTAAATTGTATAACCATGATTCGTATAGCTTAGCAGTAGAGCTGTCATGATGATAACTTAGGATAGCTTGGTCCGATACCGGGATAGACCGTATCGGACAACTCGGATGGGTCATCCACACCTCCGAGGACACGAGCACGACTCACTTGTACGAATTGTCCCCGTATGTTCCGTGTCCGACTCGCGGTCGGGTAACGGCTTGGCGAACTATTCATGTGGCTGTGATTGTGCTTGGGTTAGAACTATGGACATGTGCTGTGATGCGCCCTGCGAGGCGGTTAGTTTATTATATTATGCATGTTGGCTTGGCGCCCAGTACGCATTGTAGTACTGCTGGAGGCCGGGACTTAGTGGTCTCGGGTTCGATTGATTTCTAGTACGCATCGTAGTGCTACTGGAGGCCGAGACCTAGTGTTCTCGGCTATCAATTTATTTCCAGTACGCATCATAGTGCTGCTGGTAGCTGAGACTTAGTGTTCTCAGCCTGCGATTCTGCGATTCTGCGATTCTGCGGCAGGTTGCGCAGAGTGGTTTTAGCCCCAATTCGTAGGGTGCTCTCGTCCAGATTATAAAGGAGACTCTGCCGAATTTTTCCAGAATTCCCAGTTGGGAATTTGGTTCGAAGGATTAGGCAGAACCATTCCTTTGGTTTGCTGGACTGGATTCATGCATGTTCATCTTGGCATAGTTTACCTGATCCTATTGCCTGCTAGGTAGACTCCTGACTAGATTAGTCACCTAGCGTCTTGACCTATCTTGTTCACCGGATAGCGTAAGGAGAGCGGTTCTACTCGGGAGACGGTCTGCAACCCTGGTCCTTATTTGGTTTAAGGGTTGTGGATCTGCTCCAGAGTGGTTCACGCAATCCTTGCCATTTTTCTGGCAGTATTTAATTAATATATTCTTGTCCCCGGACCATTCATTCATAGGAGTTATCCTAGTCTAGCCAGCTAGGACTGATAGTTGTTATAAGTATCGGGATTGGTGATTTTTGGATATATTGGAGGGTTGAGTATTATGGAGAGTATGATCTCGAGAATATTGATTGATAGAATCACATAGATTCTTGGAGAGTGTTGATATTTCTTTTGATGATGTTCTAATTCGATCGAACATGATTATGTAGATTCTTGGATTTTGAGGATCGCGAACATTTTGCGGAATAAGGAGAATATCGAGGGTATTATTATATGATTTTTATTCGACTTCCCAAACGTCCAAAACCTGGGACCTTTGTGTATTCCGGTAGTTGGAGAAACCTGGTTTGATTGTTATATCTTGGTAGTTGAGGGACTCATTTTCTAGGGGCTTGTGATCATTGACTTGGAGGATTCTTGTGAGCCAGAGGGCCTAGCATTGCTTATAGTGATTAGCTTGGTATTTGGTTATTGACCTTCCTGACAGGATATTGATTCCATCGTAGAGGGAAGACTCTTGCTAGATTGATCTGGTGGATGGACCGACTTGATGATTAGAGCTGTAGGCTCCCATATAGTTTGAGATGATATTGTGGTAGAGGTTCTGATCTTGTACTTGACCTGATATCCATGCCATGATGTGGGCAGATGACTTCTTGTGACTGACAGATTTGTCCTTATCCCAGACCTGACTACTTGTATCCGTGCTATAAGTCCAGCTTACCCTTTGAGGTACTGGCCCTGACCTTGCACTGCGGTACCCCTTGTCTACTGGCACTTTGAGGTGCTATTTCCATTATTATATGGCATTGCGATGCCATTTTGATATTCTAGCTATATTATATGGTTACCTGCACGGGTATCTGGTAGTTGGCCTATAGTCTTAGCGTGGTTAGGATTGCTTGCTTGCTTGTTGCATAACACTAAGGATGGATCACAACTGGGACTATAGGTGCCGAGGTTTATTCTTTCTCGTACTGAGGTACGACATCTAGGAGGATGATAATGTGACCACGGCATGTGATTTCGGATAAATGTAGGGTTAATCTAGGCAACTTAAACTGGTAAAAACATTGGGAGGGAACGGAATCCCGAGATCGTGCATTACCAGCCTTATTCCAGACATTAGTCATGACCTGCAGGCTGGCAACCACGGATATTGTTACCATTCGTATTAGTAGATGGCAATATCCGCCTACTTTAAGTACTATACATTATATACTTGGCATGCTCGACATGGTAGCCTTACAAGGGACCGGTAGTGACATGCAGAGCCCGGTGGTCTTGCGAGGGACCGGCGCTCATTTAGTTTTGATATACTTGGCCCCGCTAGCCCTGTTGGGACGACACGATCTGAGGATTCCTATATCGTATTGTTGGGGTAACCCAACCTCCACATAGACAGCCGTAGACATTTGAGTGGCCGTTTATTCACCTAAATTGTATGGTTTGTTGCTTGCTAAGCTGGCTGGCACGTAACGGAGTCCCGGTGCGGTAATTCATTCCCTTGTTCTTGTTTGATGTAGGGGTGAGTTACTATTTCGATGATAGACTACGAGTTCCAGCTGGCGATGCAAGCATTAGTGGATGTTAGGATGACTGTAATGATTGTTGGTTACTTACGTATTAGTAGTTGGATTGCTGTCTTATATTCTGTAATTGTGCGTTGGTACCGCACGATCCTTTACCCTCATTACTGCTATTCATCTGTGTTATTCCTGTCATATTTTATCCTGCTGGCTTTTTTTTGCCCATTCTTGAGCCTTCCTTTCTGGTACTTGCTACGGTTGGCCTGACCAACCCTGGATTGTTCTCAGATTGCATGTGACCGATCCTATGAATCTTTCAGACTTGACTTGGAGGATGTGCTTCAGTTCCCGACCATGCTAGAAACTGTGGGAATGTATACTCATCTATATTATTATCCTGTACTGTAGATTTTCTGATTATCATATGAGTATTTTCTGCTTTCCATATGATTCTCTCTCTTGTTCAGTATTTTATTGTGATTTGCCTGTGGACATGAGATCGGATTTACGCCATAGATTAATTGTATGCTAGGATACCCAGCAAGACTTGACAGCCGTCATCGCCATATATCGTATTCGTACCTTATACGGTGTAGCTGGCCTACATCCGTCCCCGTATTCCGGTACTGGGGCATGACAAGGTTTTAGTGGTGGCCCATGCAGGTCTCGTTTTGAGATTTTGTTGGGTATCACATGATTATTGATCTCAGTCCACTATTCTTTGGTATTTCCACTTGTTACACTTGTCCTTCGCTCCCTTGAACCTGTGAATTGGTCCTCATCTCTACTTGGACCTATCTTGCTTGGCCATGTCTTATTCGTGTTATCTACCTCTGATCCTTGTTTGATAGATATGATCCTATAGTTGGTCATGTCGATCACCCTATTTGATGAGATGTTATCTTACCTCCATCATTTGGTTAATGATTATTTATCTTGGGTTCTGTACTCTCTACCTGTGTTTCGCCTTGGTTGATTTCTTGTTATCCCTTTCGTGCGTTGACTTCGTGTTGACTTAGTATCATTATCGCCCTCTTCGAGTGTTGGCTGGATTGCTACGGAATGAAGATTTCATCAGGACTCTGAGATTGGATATTTTAATATTTGTTGAGTATCCGAGGAATATTCTCGTATCGATTCGGCTTCCTTGATTCCGGACAGTTTCGCACTCATGATTATCTGTTTCAGATATTATTTTATAGATATACTTGCTATACATTATATTTTCATATGGATCCTTGGTTTGGAGTATTTCCTACGGATATGGAGTATTTTCCTAGAAAAGCTATCTTGTGGTTATTATTGAAGATATTTTTGGATGTGTGTTACGATTCACCTGGATTTTAGATTTTGATGGTTTCTAGGACTCGTTATATTGTTAGAGATTTTGTGATTTTTCGTGATTCGGATATTTGGGTTATGGATTTGATTCGTTTTGGGTATTTGTCAAGAGTACCTGGTCACCCTAGTATACCTTGACGGCGTGGTAACGAAAGTTGCAGCCGCTCGATTATCGCGTCATGGTAAATCTTTTGCAGCCATTCCGGATGGCGTGGCAGGGAATGACCATGACTCACATTTTCGGATATTGGGAAACTACAGTCTTCGGCTCGAGACAGATATCCTGTGTTTTATAATTTTGTACGGATTTTCAAGCAGTGGGGCTTTCAGGTTTTCTGATACTGTTTTCGATATTTTGTACTTGTTTTGATTTATGGGGTTATTTCGTGTATGCGAGACTTTGATTTTCGAGATTCTTTCGATATTTTGGATTTACCTTGCGAGTTGATTTATTTAGCTAGACCTTGTTCTCTTTGATGTTTTCATATTGAGATTTTGTTCGTTTCTTATTGTATTACTTGATTTCTGTAAGGTGGGTAGAGTTTTCATGGCATATATATATGTACTAGTTTTGAAAACCCTATTTTGATAAATTTGAAATTTCGAGGACGAAATTTTTGTAAGGTGGGTAGGACGTCATATCCCTATTTTGATAATAGGTATATGATCGTATTTGGGTTATTTTTAAATTTCGTATTATTTAAATTTTAATTATTTTTCTGGACTTGGGTTGGCCTTGATTGTTTAGACCTGGCACTTGACTTTTGCTTTTATTAAATTGTCATTAATATTATTTTATTAGAGTTATGTGGTTAGCCTTTATTAGGTTGTTCCTAGTGTTATTAGTGTTATTATTATTATTATTATTATTATTGTTGTTGTTATTATTATTCTTTAACTCCTACCTACCCCCCTCCTCTCTCTCCACTCATTCATTCTTCCTCTCTCTCATTTCCTCACTTTTCCTCTCTCTCTCCTCTTGCTGGAGAGCTCCGGCCAGCCCCCTCTCCCCGAGCTCTGGCCAGCCCCCTCTCCCTCGAGCCCCTATTCTCTGCCGGCGTCGCCCCCGAGGCCGGCCGCCGCCGCGGCCACCACTGCTCCCACCGCCACTGCCGGATCCACCATCTCCCCCTCGTTCTTCTCCTCCCCGACCCGATCTCTGGCGACCAGCCCCCGTGGTCGTCATCCGCAGCCACCAGCGCCACCATCGTCTCCATCTCCCCCTTCTCCTTCCTGCTCTCGTCGTGGTGTGGATCGCTGCCGCGAGCTACCCCCCCAGCCTGGCCGGGCCCCCATGTCCTCCGCCCGGCCAGCTTTGTCGCGACCAGCTCCTCCACCGCAGGCCAGAGCTCCTCCTGCGGCTGCTGTCCTCCCTCCGTCGGAGCCGCCGTGACATGGCCAGCCACGGTGAGCCTCCTCCGGCTTCCTCTCCCTTCCCCCATAGACTTCCTTCTCCGGTCCGGCGGACCGACCTAGCCGAGCCGTCTCGCGCACGCCGGTGAGGTTCCTGAGCTCCCCTCTTCCTCTCTTTCTCGTTTTATGTGCTGCCTTGTCGAGCGTGCCGTCTCGAGCAGCGCACTCTCGTACAGCGAACCCTCGTGCTCTGTACGCTTCCTCGGGTTGCGTTCCCCGATGTGCGTGCACCTCGATTTGTGTACGGCTTCGGTTTTTCGTGCCTCGGCCTTTGTGCCTATCTTGATTCTCGTATCGCATCGATTCGCGTACGTGCATCGATTTACGTGTCGCCTCGGGTTGTGTGCCGTATCGATTTACGTGCTCCTTGGACTTTGGGTCGTCTCGATTTACGTGCTTGCCTTGACTTGCGTGTCACGTGATCTGTGGACCATTCTGATATTCGTGATTTTCTCGATCTACGTGCACGTCTCGATTTACGTGCATGTGTTTCCCGTTCGTCTCAATATTCATGTTCCCTCGATTCTCGTGCGCGTCTCGATATGTGTGCATGTCTCGGTTTGCGTGTTTATATCGATCCGTGTGCCTCGGTTTCTGTGCCAGATCCCTGTACTACTTGCAGGACCCGTACGATATAGCCTCCTGCCATCCTTCGTGCTTCCTATTATTATTTTATTATTTAATTATAATAATTATTTATTGTGTGTTCTAAGGACCTCGATGGACGTGCTAGCCTGGATCGCGATCGTTGAAGACTTGGTTACATAGCCGAGCCCTCTAGGCAAGTATCCCTTGCTTATCGACGGCTCTTGCCCTCTCTCCTGGATTTTATTACATTAAATTAATTTATACTTGTAAATTGTATAACCATGATTAGTATAGCTTAGCAGTAGAACTGTCATGATGATAACTTAGGATAGCTTGGTCCGATACCGGGATAGACCGTATCGGACAGCTCGGATGGGTTATCCACACCTCCGAGGACACGAGCACGACTCACTTGTACGGATTGTCCCCGTATGCCCCGTGTCCGACTCGCGGTCGGGTAACAGCTTGGCAAACTATTCATGTGGCTGTGATTGTGCTTGGGTTAGAACTATGGACATGTGCTGTGATGCGCCCTGCGAGGCGGTTAGTTTATTATATTATGTATGTTGGCTTGGCGCCCAGTACGTATTGTAGTGCTGCTGGAGGCCGGGACTTAGTGGTCTCGGGTTCGATTGATTTCCAGTACGCATCGTAGTGCTACTGGAGGCCGAGACCTAGTGTTCTCGGCTATCGATTTGTTTCCAGTACGCATCATAGTGCTGCTGGTAGCTGAGACTTAGTGTTCTCAGCTTGCGATTCTGCGATTCTGCGGCGGGTTGCACAGAGTGGTTTTAGCCCCAATTCGTAGGGTGCTCCCGTCCAGATTACAAAAAAGACTCTGCCGGATTTTTTCAGAATTCCCAGTTGGGAATTTGGTTCGAAGGATTAGGCAGAACCATTCCTTTGGTTTGCTGGACTGGATTCATGCATGTTCATCTTGGCATAGTTTACCTGATCCTATTGCCTGCTAGGTAGACTCCCGACTAGATTAGTCGTCTAGCGTCTTGACCTGTCTTGTTCGTCGGATAGAGTAAGGAGAGCGGTTCTACTCGGGAGACGGTCTGCAACCCTGGTCCTTGTTTGGTTTAAGGGTTGTGGATCTGCTCCAGAGTGGTTCACGCAATCCTTGCCATTTTTCGGCAGCATTTAATTAATATATTCTTGTCCCCTGACTATTCATTCATAGGAGTTATCCTAGTCTAGCCAGCTAGGACTGATAGTTGTTATAAGTATCGGGATTGGTGATTTTTGGATATATTGGAGGGTTGAGTATTATGGAGAGTATGATCTCGAGAATATTGATTGATAGACTCACGTAGATTCTTGGAGAGTGTTGCTATTTCTTTTGATGATGTTCTAATTCGATCGGACATGATTATGTAGATTCTTAGATTTTGAGGATCGCGAACATTTTGCGGAACGAGGAGAATATCGAGGGTATTATTATATGATTTTTACTCGACTTCCCAAATGCCCAAAACCTGGTACCTTTGTGTATTCTGGTAGTTGGAGAAACCTGGTTTGATTGCTATGTCTTGGTAGTTGAGGGACTCGTTTTCTAGGGGCTTGTGATCATTGACTTGGAGGATTCTTGTGAGCCAGAGGGCCTAGCATTGCTTATAGTGATTAGCTTGGTATTTGGTTAATGACATTCCTGACAGGATATTGATTCCATCGTAGAGGGGAGACTCTTGCTAGATTGATCTGGTGGATGGACCGACTTGATGATTGGAGCTGTAGGCTCCCATATAGTTTGAGATGATATTGTGGTAGAGGTTCTGATCTTGGACTTGACCTGATATCCACACCACGATGTGGGCAGATGACTTTTTGTGACTGACAGATTTGTCCTTGTCCCAGACCTGACTACTTGTATCCGTGCTATATGTCCAGCTTACCCTTTGAGGTACTGGCCCTGACCTTGCACTGCGGTGCCCCTTGTCTACTGGCACTTTGAGGTGCTACTTCCATGATTATATGGCATTGCGATGCCATCTTGATATTCTAGCTATATTATATGGTTACCTGTACGGGTATCTGGTAGTTGGCCTATAGTCTTAGCGTGGTTAGGATTGCTTGCTTGCTTGTTGCATAACACTAAGGATGGGTCACAACTGGGACTATAGGTGCCGAGGTTGATTCTTACTTAGCATTCTCGTACTGAGGTACGACATCTAGGTGGATGATAATGTGACCACGGCATGTGATTCCGGATAAATATAGGGTTAATCTAGGCAACTTAAACTGGTAGAAACATTGGAAGGGAACGGAATCCCGAGATCGTGCATTACCAGCCTTATCCCAGACATTAGTCATGACCTGCAGGCTGGCCGCCACGGATATTGTTACCATTCGTACTAGTGGATGGCAATA
The DNA here is from genome assembly GCA_029216955.1 of Iris pallida. Lineage (NCBI taxonomy): Eukaryota > Viridiplantae > Streptophyta > Magnoliopsida > Asparagales > Iridaceae > Iris > Iris pallida. The sequence continues at coordinate 5,581,820 of JANAVB010007800.1, forward strand.
TTCGGCTACTTTATGTATATACATTATATACATGGCATGCTCGGCACGGTGGCCTTACGAGGGACCGGTGGTGACATGCAGAGCCCGGTGGTCTTGCGATAGACCGGCGCTCATTTAGTCTTGATATACTTGGCCCCGCTAGCCCTGCTGGGACGACACGATCTGAGGATTCCTATATCGCATTGTTGGGGTAACCCAACCTCCACATAGACAGCCGTAGACATTTGAGTGGCCGCTTATTCACCTAAATTGTATGGTTTGTTGCTTGCTAAGCTGGCTGGCACGTAACGCTGTCCCGATGCGGTAATTCATTCCCTTGTTCTTGTTTGATATAGGGTGAGTTACTGTTCCAATGACAGACTACGAGTTCCAGTTGGCGATGCAAGCATTAGTGGATGTTAGGATGACTGTGATGATTGTTAGTTACTTACGTATTAGTAGTTGGATTGCTGCCTTATATTCTGTAATTGTGCGTTGGTACCGCACGATCCTTTACCCTCATTACTGCTGTTCATACGTGTTATTCCTGTCATATTTTATCCTGCTGGCTTTTCTTCGCCCGTCCTTGAGCCTTCCTTTCTGGTACTTGCTACGGTTGGCCTGACCAACCCTGGATTGTTCCCAGATTGTATGTGACCGACCCTGTGGATCTTTCAGACTCGACTTGGAGGATGTGCTTCAGTTTCCGACCATGCTAGAAACTGTGGGAAGGTATACTCATCTACATTATTATCTTGTACTGTAGATTTTCTGATTATCATATGAGTATTTCCTGCTTTCCATATGATTCTCTCTCTTGTTCAGTATTTTATTGTGATTTGCCTGTGGACATGAGATCGGATTTAGGCCATAAATTGATTGCATGCTAGGATACCCAGCAAGACTTGACAGCCGTCATCACCGTATAGCGTATTCGTACCTTATACGGTATAGCTGGCCTACGTCCGTCCCCGTATTCCGGTACTGGGTCGTGACAGTCTCTTAATTCACAACTAGTAAAAGTCAAATCAACAATCGTCAATCCAATAAATAAATAAATAATTCTAATAAGTCAAAATGACCAATTTACCCCTAGGCTAAAAATGATAATTAAAACACCCTAATCACATGGCTAGGCTCTAGGGCAGACAGTCTCTACGGTTTCACTAGCTGCATATCAAATCACAAGTCATAATTTTTAAATAGTTTTAAAATGATTAAAAATTACCAAAAATCATATTATTAATTAAATATCATAATTAAATAAATTAAAACACAAAATTTTAAAATTACTCTCATTTTAGAAACTGGGTGTTACAATTATCACTAACAACGGTTGCACTTTCATTCTTTTCTTGCTTTTTATTGCTCATTCCTTCCTTTTATTCTCGCTTCACATTCTCATTTTATGTGTCCACTCTTACCACAGTAATAACAAATGATGTCCTTCATAGCCTTTGATTTTCCACTTGACTTGTCTCGGTTCTGAGGCTGTCGACTTTTGCTCCTCTCTCTATTCTCGGTAACAAGAGCATGAGAATGAGAGGATCCGGATGATTTTCTTCGGTTTTCTTCATTCAAAAGGCTGTTTGTAAGTTGGTTCATGGATATAATTGTGTCAGGTGTAGAGTTACCAAGAGACACTACCAGAGTCTCCCAACTATCTGGCAATGAGCTAAGCAAAAGAAGTGCTTGAAGCACTTCGTCCAACACCATCTTCTTGGATGCAAGTTGATTCACAATAATTTGAATTTCATTTAGATGTTCAGATATGGAGTCACATTCCTTAAACTTGAGATTGACAAGCTTCTGAATCAGAAAATCTTTGTTGCCGGCGGTCTTTCTCTCGTAGAGATTTTTAAGTTTCTTCTACAAGCTATTCGCCGAAGTCTCATTTAACACATGGTGGAATATAGTGTCATCCACCCATTATCGGATGGTGCTAATAGTCTTCTGGTCGAGCTTCTTCCATCCTTCTGATGTCACAGACTCTAGCTTGGAGGATTCATATAACGTCCCAGTCCTAAAATACATAGGACTAGGAATACGTACATGCCAGCTGTATGTATATGAAGGCTACTATATATGGAACTTACGAATACACACATAAGCTGTATTATATGAACTCCAGTTCATAACAATATCTCATGGTCGCAGACAACATCTATATCTCACCCACAACAGTAATAAAAGAAATAGTCCATCATAAATCAATAAATCGTTAAAAAAATGATAGTCGGGTGGAGACAAATCCACTACCAAGTTAGAATAAGAATGGAGTCCGACCTCCTAAAAATAATGAAAGAAAGTGACAGCAACTAAAGAGTTCCATCGACAAAAAAAAATCATGCGCCATCCGATGGTTAGTTCTCCTCGACAGAAAACGAAGAAGCTGATCCGAGTCCGTACTCTTGTGGGTACTGTCCGTCTACACCTGGAGAAATCACCAGGTCCTTAAAGGGACGTAACAAGATACAGAAAAACATGCCACGATATACTGATTACATGTAAATGACTAAAAGTAGAAACAGACAACCAAATATATAATGCATATAATCTAAGGGACTCATAACCATTCTATGTGTGATGCAATTTGAGAACAGTGCATGTCCGCATGACCACCAAGTCAAGTCGAAGAAATAAAGTACCTTATTCGCGAGTCTAAGTCTATATACCATTCCTCAGTAACGAGCGAGTCTACAACATATAGTCTACCTATCGTTCCTCAGTAGCGAGCAAGTTTACGATAGATAGGGAGGTAGTCAACGTCCAATCGTATTCTTCATGCCCAATGTCCTATATAGTACAACTAATAACCGCTAAGTCTTATAGAATGCAATTATATTAGCATTTATATCCTATCGTACGTCCTTTACGTACCGATGGTCATCCGACTACGCAAGTCTGAGACCTATACGAGACTCATAACTCATGGAACGTAAGTGTCATAGCCAAATGAGATATACAGATATCTCACAATAATGAGTTCTGCTTTGCAATATTAGTTTATAGCCTATCGAAGCATAATACCCAGCCCAACAACCAAAAAAGGACGTGGACTGGACCGCATACTACGATAGACCATGTTCCTCCGCTAATAACAGAAAATATATCACCATAATAGGCGGTATCCTAAAACTAAGTCAGCATGCATAAAATAAAGAAAAATAACGCAAACGACTAATACAGTCGTTTGCATCCAAGTTGACTTGGGGCATAGTTTAAAATAAATAAATAAGCAACTAAATAAATATTTTAAAATAAAATGTAAATAAATAGAATAAAATGGCATGGTATACTTGTCTGGTGGTAGTGTGATAACAATTTTTAGAAGGCAAACACGGCAAGTCGATAGAAACAACAAAGGTGGAACTTCCGTAAACGTCTCCGAATGTTGAAGCAAACCTCACCAATATTTTCGGAATAAGAAAAATAGCTAAGATAGGCTACCCATATGTCCAATTATGAACACAGGAATAAAACTATAATTTTGGGTTAAACGATGTTCGTCGTTGGACCCGCTTTGCATCGAATAACGTGCCCAATCCTATGGTCTCAAAAGTCAACATATTATATGTCTACGAGTCCATTTTTTGATACAAACTCAATGGTATGTCCAATTTTGAATTCCAGTGAGCCGTTCACAAAATCGTCCGTTGAATCAGATCATAGGACCCGTAAAATGGCGATCCGATCAACCTTCTCAGAATCGGACCAAAGTTGGCTCACTCGATAAGAAAAATATCACGAGTCCAATGGCACAATTTTCCTTGCAATATGATGAACATACACAAAGTAATTGGAAATTTTGGAAAACGGCCGATACGACGTTCTTCGACGGATACGAGTCTAATTCGTCGCGCACATGCAGCCAATTCGAATTCTGTCAAAGCCCACACATCCACGAAGTCCGTACACACCTTTCGATGCAATTGACTTGCCACCAAGATGTCCAGTTTGTCTGGATGGACTCCGTATCGAAAATTTCAAGTTTATGAAAACTGTTTTTTCCCCTTGATTTTTGATTTGATTTTTATAGAGAAGTAATAGGATTTATTCTACACTAATTATATTGTCTTAATCTAGGTTATATAGGGTTTGTATCAGAAAAATAAAACCTTGGTTTTCCTTAACAGTTTGGAAGAAAACAAGTTTACAAAGAGGGTAGTTTGATGGAGTTTCAGTCCTAATAGTAGACAGTTTTTCCCCCATGATTTCGAGTTGATTTCTCTGGCCTTTCACTACGAAATAAATTTATCTAATTACTAGGGTTTACATGCTACCCATCTTGTAAGAATTTCGTCCTTAAAATTAAAACTGAAGCACGATATATGGATAACGAAGATAGAAGAATCAAAATCACGATATCATGCCCCAATCCTTGAAATTAATGATGAGCGACAAATAGGAATGAAATACAATACGAAAGAAAAGAGTCATGTACAAAATCTTACCACGATTTCGATCAAGTGGAGGAAACGGTTACGTATGTCATCCTTGTGCTTCCAAGTTACGCAACGATGGCACATGAATCTAGGAAATAGAACGACTTACTTTGTTATAGTATACAAGGATTACAGACGAGGGAACGAATTCCAAGGCGCGTCATACAAAAATTTCTAACGACTAAGTCCTTAACTTTCTATTTTAAATAACTCTATCTATGCTACAGTTATAAGACTACTAAAGGTGTTGTAGGCAGTACTTCGCGGTGCTAATGCTAACTAATAATCCAAAATGTGTCTAGGCAATAGCAAGATAACTATACTATGCATGAATACCATACTAATGAAGATGTGGCTCTAATATCAAATCATGTCTTAATAAAAAAATGATGCAACTAGAATAATACCTGTTGTATCCCTAATCTCAGGATGTATATCTGTCAAGACATGGTGAATACTCGTTCTTGCCTCGGATCATTCATCTCTTCTCAAGCAAGCCTAAATTGTATTGTCTGGTTAGTCAATGCTGCACCTTCCTGGTATCCTTCTAGTACAAGTGGCTGCGGTGCTTAAGGTCGTAGAGCTACTGGCCCTTGCAACTGCTGCTGAGCTGGTATTGGAGCCAAACTATACGAGGCATGTCGATCAGGGCAAGCTCAAATTTTATGCTCATTGGAATGCAATTGAAGCAAAGCTTTAACCCTTGGCGACAGTCTCTCTAATGGTATCCTCTCCTTTCACAAAACTGGCAAGTTAGTGCACCTTAGATTTGATACGGTGCTGTTCGCTTTGGTGTTGTGTTGGAAGTCGTCATTCAAGGCCTCTTGAATCAAGTTGAACTTGGAAGTCTGCTGGAGCACATTATTTTTGTGTTTGTTGTACTTCCTTGTGAAGGAGCTCCTCACTTCTAGCTTCTCTAACACCGCGGCTTGCGAAACTTTGGATTGCAAAGTGGTGTGTTTCTTAAGCTTATGCCTTAATCCATTATGAAACCTCTTAGCTCTCTCTTTCTTCGTAGGAATCAATTTCTCACCAAATCTGCTCAATCGGCTAAATTTGGTATCATACTCATCCACAGTCATGTTCCCATGCTTGAGGTGGAGGAACTGATCGTTTAGTACATCACGAACAATGGCTAGAAAGTACCTCTCATTGAAGAGTTTGTCTCCTTCGTCTTTCCACCAATGGTGGGCATCGTCATCGAGTAATAGATCAATAGCGGTCTGTTTGCCATAAAAAATCAAAGACAGGTATTACAGAACAATAAAATTGATTGCAAATTCGCTTGTACAAAGAAGAGCCTATAAAGAAATTCTAGGAAATAATCTAAGTACAATTGTTTAGTTTTGATTCTGGAGGGTGACGGTGGAGGCTCGGGAAAGTGATATTAACTCTGCCTTACTCCGTGGACTATCTGATGCAGTCTCTAGCTCGTGAAGAAATTACTTTTTTTTCTTGAAGGTTGCCAGCCTCTTGTAGGGGAGTGCCACCCTGCTATTTATAATAGAATATATGTTGGGCCGCATAGACAGCCTGCGGCCATGTGGCCGATTAGCACGCGAAGATCCGCACTTTGGCTGCCATCTGTCGATTTGTTGGGATTTTGTTATAGCAAATCTGGGTAGTTAGAGACTTGGTCAGATTGCCACGTGTCCTGTTGCGGGGAGCTGCATAGTTTTCTCAGTTTTCGATCTATATTTTGGCCGCATAAAGCTCATACGGCCTCGATCACAGTTACTCTTGGCTGTATGAAGTTTGGAGATTTTGGGGTCGCATAAGTCTGAGCCGTATAAGGTTCATGCGGCTTAGATGTTACTCTTCTGGCCGCATGAAGATGTACGAACCCTGCTTTTGGGCGACGTCTCATGTCTTATCTTTTTATTGAAGTGTCAGAGCTGTCATTTTTGTCAGTTTTGTCAGGACTTGTCAGCTTTATCAGTCGAACTGCTCCTTTTGGACGCATATCTTCATTCTGCAGCTGTTTTTTGACGGGCCGCGTATGTCATTGAACCAGTCATGCGACTTTCCTTCATGTAGACCTGGTTGACCCAAAGTACCTATGCGGCAATTTATAATCCGCATGAATTCCATATTTTTTATGCTTCTACAAGACCTCCTTCAAAGTTTTCAAATTACAAATTTGGAATACTTTGAATAAGAAGCATGAAAATATGTTAAGCCGTAGGGAGTCTTCTAGTTGCAGAAAGTTTTTTGAACTGCAGAGAGATCTTGAGTCACAGGGAAATCCTGAGACGCAGAACAAATCTTGAGCCACAGGGACACTTCGGGCCACAGAGAGCCTGCCAGCTGTCACTGCTGCATTTAATTTTCCTGATTCGGTTGTGGATCTATTTTCGAGATGAAGTCGACGGTTACTGGGGATAAAGTCCCTAAACATCGTCATTATCTTTAATGATCTCGAGAACCGAAGAGACGCTCGATGGTTATTAGGGATAAAGGCCCCAAACGTCGTCTTTATCCTTAATGATCTCGAGAATCGAAGAGTCTCCTTTCAACAACTCTATAAATAGGAGTCATTCAGAGAGAGAGATTTTACTCTTTCACCTTCTCCTCCTTCGACTTCACCATACTTTCTGTTATGGATCCAAAAGCTTCTAGGTCGACTGGTGTGACGGCTAAAGGAAAGAGACTAGCTTCTCCGTCGAGAGCGGCAGACGCTCCTTCCATTCATTCCGACGTGCAACTTCCCCTCAAGAGTAAGGATGGTGAGAAGATGATGACCGAAATTTTGAAAGGCCATAGCGCATATTTTTATGCGAGGGCCTGTCATATAGTGCCCCTGCTTTAAGCCTGGTCGATGCATGCCCTATCTCATTTGGACCACATGTGTTCTGAGTGCCACGTGGACTGAGCCGCATGACTGTTGTTCATTCGAACTTGAACCGCACAAGTGCCTCAAGATTGATCTGTATGAATATTTCATGACCGAGTCGCATAAGTGCCGCATAAGCACTTTATGATCGGGCCGCATGAATACTGTAAGGTTGGGCCGCATGATTGCCTCGTGATTGATCCACACGAGTATTGGGCCACATGAGTTTTTCATGACTGAGCCGCATGATAATGACTGAGCCGTATAAATGCTGCATGAGTACTTCATGAAGCCGGCCTCACGACTTTGGGCTGTATGAGTTCTGTTTTGGCTGGGCCGCATAACTGGCTAGGCCGCATAACATAGTTCTTTGTTTTCTTGGTGCTAAATCCCCTTTTTCTCATGTTTTTGTAGGGATCTAGCTAGCAAACTTCTTCAGGACCGGTGTCGGCGATGGAGTAAAAATACAACATTCTGGCGCCTACATCAGACAGCTCAAAACTCCTCATGCTTTGGAAGAGTTTTCCCCATGCCTTTTTGGCATACACATTAAACAACTCAGAACTCTTCATGCTTCGGAAGAATTTTCCCCAGGTGGTAGGAAGAGACTTTATACCTCGGAGAGTTGGATGGTGGTCAGGCGTCGTTATAAACGTTCTGCCTTCACGGCTCTCCAAGTAGGCAAAACCACCGTCAGGGACCATGTTTTGATGGTATGGTCCTTCAGGGGAGCGGAGCTAAGGCATACGCAACACGGAGGGGTGGATAGCATGCTATATTTGCCCTCCTCCCGACAGCTCCTTGGAGATTCAACAGCTTTGTTTGCTTCTCAGCAGTAAAATATGACTTCCTTCGAGGGCCACGAAACTGCTTGAAGACGAAGTGCTGTCAAACCAAACTATGTATTGCCGAATTTTTCTTTCTTTGCTGTCGATGTAGTCCTATGAATGTAACTGATCTTGAATAAGCAGAGTATGTTCACTCTATTCTTTATTTGTGGTATTTTGGGATGCTTGTACTAGAGAGCTTAATACAGCATTTGTATTTAATAAAGGACATCCCACTGGGGATTTTTTGTGGAGCTATTGCCTTTTTGTGCATCTGAAAATGCGAGAAAATAGATTTGAAAGATATTTTGAGGACCTACTACTCTTTGATACACCGATGGTGCGAGTAATAGATTAGGATAATTTTTGTGAACTTATTACCATTTTTGTGTACTGGCGATGCGAGTACTGATAACAAGTGGAGAGAAGACCGACCTATTTACTCAGAGGTAATGAGGACGTGGTAAATATGGGTCTGAAGTAGAGCCTCCCTACTCAAAGGTAATGAGGACATGGTAAGGGTAGGCATAATAGGGGTACACAAAATAACTCAGAGGTGCTATCAACGTGGAAGTTCTATGCATTGGGTGATTTGTTTATGATGGAAAGGAAAACAACTCAGAGGTAATATGGACGTGGTTGTTTTCCTTGTCGGGAGAATTTTGTGGTTACCCTTTTTGTGCACTGATGGTGCGAGTAATAGATTAGGACAAGTTTTATGGACCTACTACCCTTCTGCGCACTGGTGGTGCGAGTAATAGATTTTGAGGCAAATTCTTGGTGGGAAAAAGCTATAACCAAGAAGTTCATGGATATGACCAAGAGATGAGATATGAATTCATTCAGAGTAGTCAGACAGTAAGTTCAGTGGTACCGGAGGGTACATAACTCAACAATCTGGGATATTTGAAGTCAGAGTGTAAGTTCAGCGATACCAAAGGGTATATAACTCACAATATGAGAGATGGAAAGTGTCATTTAGACATAGTATTTCTTGAGGAACTTGCCGTTGATGGGCATCATGAGCAAGTCTCCATTTTGTTTTGTGAGACGGTACGTGCCGTTGGAGAATACGGTCTCGACGATGAACTGACCCTCCCATTTAGGCTGGAATTTACCGAGGGTCTTGTGAGTTATGACCATTGGTCTGCGAATGGCTAAGACAATATCGCCGACTTAGAATATTCTCTGTTTGACTTTCTTGTTGAAAGCCCGAGATGCGCGCTTGGTAGAGCTCTATGCTTTGTTGAGCTTGTAAACGCTTCTCATCTAATGCTTCCAACTCTTATAGCCGTCGATGGTAGTTATCGTCCGCTGTTAACCGGTAGGTAAGGGCTACTCGAAGCGAGGGGATTTGAGTCTCCAATGGGAGGACTGCCTCACTCCCGTAAACCAAGGAGAATGGTGTATTCCCTGTAGCCGTCCGAATTATCGTGCGATACGTCCATAAACACTCGCCAAACTTTTCGTTCCAGTCGTATTTGTATTCAGACACGAACTTTTTAAGGAGCTTAATTATGGTTTTGTTGAAAGTTTCAGCCAGACCGTTGGCCGATGGGTTATATGCTGTCGAGGCCATGTTCTGAATCCGATTTTTTTTACATAATCGATAGAAAGCGTGGCTTGCGAACTATGGACCATTGTCGTGAATAATCCTCCGGGACAGTCCAAAATAATAGATGACATGATGTTTTATGAAACTAATCATGTTCGATGTCTTAACCTCTGCCAATGGAACATCTTTCGTCCATTTGGAGAAGTAATCGGTGATTGCAAGTATGAACCGATGCCCTCTAGATGACGGTGGGGTGATTGGCCCAATGATGTCCATTCCCCATGCTTCGAATGGCTAAGAGGCCACTGTCGGATGCAAGAATTCAGATGGCAAATATATGAAATTTACATGGATCTGGCAAGCTTTGCACTTTTTTGTATAATCAACTACATCTGCAACCATTGTGGGCCAGTAATAACCCATCCGACGAAGACGATCTTGCAATTTTGGGCCAGGTTGGTGAGCCCCACAAGTACCGTCATGAGCTTCACGTAGGGCTTCTTTGGCTTCTATATTTGACAGACATCTTAGTAGTAGCCCATCGTAGGATCGTCGATATATCATTTTCGTCTCCGTATCGTAGAAGAATCTGAGGGAGCATCTTCTTATTGAGGTTGCTTTCTTCATATTCTCTGGCAGAATACCATAGACCGCAAAGTCGATGAGTGGGCGTCTCCAGTCTTGTATGTCGTTGGTTATCTGGGCGGAGTAACTCATACCCAGTTGAAGATTGTTCCTGGGGCAGACCAGTTCATGGCCTATTATGTCGACTAGATGATGAGTATTATTTGGAAGCGCCAAGGAAGCGGCGATGTAAGCCCCTGATTTTCAAAATTTTTTTAAACTAGTGTTAATTAATTATTAAATGTCATTATTGGTTTTAAAATAATTTAATATGATTTTAGGAATTTTTCTAGAATTTTTAAATGATTTTTAAATAAGTTTTTTTAATGTTAAAATACCATTTTGCAATTTCCTAAAATGTTTTAATTAAGTTTTGCAATTAATTAGAATTGTTTTTATATCAATTTGTAATTTTTAAATTGTTTTAATGTGGTTTTGTAATTTTTACAATTGTTTAGATATCGGTTTGTAAATTCTTATTTGTTTTATGCAAATTTTATTTGCATTTATTACTGCGGGAACCTATTATGTAATTTCCTAATTCTGAGGGACCTAAGTGTAAACCTACAGCCCCCCTCGACCAGTCACTCTCTCTCTCATCCCTCACCCACCCCGACTGCCCCGGCTGCCCGACCGACTCAACCGCCCTGCCCCCGACCAACCGACCTCCCTTCCCTATAAAACAAACCCTAGACTCAGCCCTAACCCTAGAACGACCCCACGACCACCATCGACGCCCCCACAGCCCATCTCCTCCCCCATTTCCCTTTCCCGTAACCCTAACTCCGGCGACCCCCGTTCAACCACCACCGCTCGACGTCATCGTTCCCAACCACCACCATCAGGACCGCCTCGTCGAGCCACGTCCAGCGCCACCACTCCGCCGCGACCACATCGCCTCAGCCGCCGTCGAGCACTCTCGAATCCCCCCTGTGAAGTCGGACACGAAGGTAGCAGTTACGAGACTGTGTCGTACGTGTCTCGTACACGTATATATGGTTCGTCGTGTCCTGGCGAACATTTTTGTGTAACTGGACACGAGAGAATCGAACCGTGCGTGTCTTGCTAGGCGTAGACACGTAGATACCTGTGTCCTGAACTGTCTGGACACAGGACGACATTTATATTTTTTTTTTTATATATATATATCAGCCTAATCAGAAATAACATAAACCCTAATACTATCTCTAACAAAGCGGGCCGCTGGCCCACTGGCCAGCGCGTAAACAATAAACCCCCCCCCGCTCTGTTAGCCTGGGTTCGAGCCCAGCCTTTGCTGTTTCTTTTTCTTTTTCTATTTTCTTTTCCTTTTTCCTTTTTCTTTTTATATATATATATATTTATATATATATGTATATACATATATTTGTATGTATATATGTATTATTCTATACTATGTTTATATATTTTTTTTTTATATATATATATATGTATATATATATATATATATATTTGCTGTTTTTATATATATATATATATATTTATACTTCATTATTTTATATATATATGTATTATGTATACATATATATTTATGTATATATATTTTCTTGTGTATATATATTATTATATATATATACTATTATATGTATATGTATACATTAATTTTGTATATATATATATATATATATATATTATATAGATAAGTATTTTCTTATATGTATGTATATATACATATATTTGTATATATAATATAGTTAAGCATTTTCCTATATATATATAAATATCCCTATATTTATATATATATATATTATTTTCTATACGTATTTTACTTAGCTTAGTGTAAAATATTTATATAAAATAATGTTCATATTTATAGTTACTATGTAAAAAGTTTGCCTTATTAAAATAATAATATTTATTTTGCACTTTTACCAAATTATATTTTATTGTATTTAAATTACTGCAACCATTTGATGTCCAAGCCTAGCATGGATATTTGGGCTCAAATGTGTTTTCACACATTCAAGACCTGTACAAGTCATATTGGACTTGATTCATGGCCTTGGGTCCTGTATTTGAACTTTGGTTCAAATTATATACATGGACAAAATACGCAGATAATTAATTATTATGTACAATGCTGTTTTTGATTTTCTAAAAATACTTAAAGTATTGCTAAAATTATGGAAAAATAGTTTTTAGATACTTTGTTAAGTTGACTAATTTAGTATAATTTTTGTAGTATTTAATTTACTATTTTGCCACTAGTTTGGCATATGAAACCAAAACTCACTTTCTGTATACTAAGGAAAGCTGATTTTTATAAAATACTTGTACTGGTTAATAAATTCCAGAAAAATTATAATAAATTTCTATGATTAACAAGGATCACTTTTATACTTTACTTTAAGAAAAACTAGACTTTTTGCCTATCTTTAATATTGTTAAAACACAATAGTCTTTTGATTTATTTATTGATTAATTACGACTTGTAGCTTTTTGTGTTATTTGGAGTTTTAGTCGTGTTGAACCCCATCCCTCACTAGTATAAGACCCTAGAAAGTTAGTTAACATAGTGTGTCACCCCATATTGGTCTCCTATGCCAAGTCATCATTTTGGTTAGGTGCCCAGTCACAAGTCGCGTCACACCAGTTTAGTGATCTAGTATTTTAGCTTAGTGTAAAAGCTAAGTTATTGCATTTATTCCTACAGTGACGAGTTACTGGACATCCATAGCACTGTTATCGCAGCTTGTTTTGTTTTGCTTTGCTAGAGGCAAGTACATCTACAAACTCATTTACTGTCTTTTAATGCTAGAACATGTATTAACCAAGTTAAATGCTGATCCTTGGGGTAGCAAGTTAAAATCTTCACATGTCGTATTACTTCCAGTACCTGCCATGCTTAGGACAGTTCTTATATCTTCACATGTTTCATACTGGTTCTCGGTACATGTTTCACTATGCTTTATATTACTCTGAGTATTCACGAGTTTTATACTGCTACCAGTACCTACCGTGCTTATACCGATCCCAGTATATCTCACATGTTCTATATCGTTCTCGTATCTCTCACATGTTAGAATATGGGTTATGGGAAAAACTGACAGTTAAGTACGTGATCATGCCCCCCTTATCTGCGACCTTGATGCCGTGTAAGGACGACATTATGCATGTAGACCTTGCCAGAGGCCCAAAATCCCGCGGACTTGTACGTGTGTACATTTAGGCATGTACGGAAGTACATATGGTTCTTAACGGTGCCACAACACCATCACCTATTGACCGATCACGTACTTGCTCCAGTTTTAAACATTAGATATACATGTGTCATCTTGACAAATGTATTTTACCGTGATTCCAGTCATACCATGATTCCAGATATGCTATGTTCCCTATGTTACTATGATACTATGATCCCAGTTGTACCATGAGGCCATGTTTCCAGTATTTCTTGTTTTATAGACTTATCACACCATGTTTCTTGTTGTACATCTCTTTCATTATATGTTCAGTACTTTAGTTGTAGAGGTTGTACTTGCTCCCGTCCTGACAGGATAACGTTGTAGGTATACTTACTGAGGAGGAGTTGCTCTGTGATTCGTATTATGGAGTCACTGTCGAGGACCCGGTTTTGCCATACGAGGATGTTCCTGCGGGGAGACTCGTCTAGTTTGCGTAGCTGCTTGGGATACTTAGTGTAGTCATGTATTAGACTATACCATTTTGTAACTGGACATGTATCCAGTTTTACATTTCAGTTTACTTGTACTTGGATATTTCACTATATACGACGACTTTTGTGTTTGGAGCATTTTATGATTCTTCTTCACTTATAGAACTGTTAGCACATTTAGTCTTGTCTTGTTATCTCTAGAACAGCTTACTGCGCTTTATCTTATGCGTAGGCTGGACATGGCTCGGCCCGGCCCAACAATTTGGGTAACGGGTCGTGACAGGCGAGACCTGCTAGAGCATCGGCTTCGATATGGAGCCTAGGAACGTACTCTATAAAGAACCTCTCTAAGGTTGTAATGATGGCAATTGCTGTCTGATAATAGGGAATCAGGTCCTCGTTGCGAACCTCGTATGAACCTCGGATCTGGTTAACAACCAACTGCGAGTCATCATATGCTTCTAGGTACCTGATCCCTACTTTTTTTGCGAGTTGGAGCCCGATGACTAGAGTGTTATATTCTGCTTCGTTGTTCGAACAGGGTTCTTGTGGCCCCGTTCTTGAAGCACCGTCGAAGAACATTCGCCAGATAGCGTCGTGCGAAGTCATGTTCGAGGTGACGACTTTATCAGGAATTTCTTGATAAATTTTGGCAGTTTCTGAGCTGGGATGAGCTGCTAAGAAGTCAGCTAGGGCTTGACCTTTAATAGCCTTCTGCGAAACAAAAACCATATCGTATGGGGATAATAGTATCGCTCAGGTGGCTAGACGAGAACTGAGTACGCCTGGCTTGGTCATGAGAACCCTGAGGGGATTAACTTGTGAAACAATATAGATGGTCTGCCTTGTCACATAGTGTCATATTTTTTGAATGGCAAACACTAGGGCAAGGCACTCTTTCTCTACGGCAGTGTACCTATGTTCGGGTCCTGCAATCATCTGGATGAGATAGTAAATGGCTTGTTCATGTCCCGCATTATTATTCTGTGCTAGCAGAGCACCGAGGGAGTGTTCCATCGCCCGTACATAGAGCAGGAAGGGTTTTTTCGGCGACCGGGGCTACCAGAATTGGCAGATTCATCAGGTACTCCTTAATATCATCGAAGGCACACTGGCATTCCTCATTCCATACAAAAGAGATACCTTTCCTCATGAGTTGAGTGAAGGGTTGACATTGTCCTGAGAGGTTAGATATAAACCTCCTGATGTAGGCTAGTCTTCCCTGAAGGCCGCGGAGTTCGCGGAGATTCCTTGGTGGATTCATCTCCAGGATTGCCTTTGTTTTGTCGGGATCTATGTGGATGCCACAGAAGGTAATGACGAAGCCCAAGAACTTTTCGCTGGACACCCCCAGGAAGGACTTGGTAGGATTCATCTTCAGGTTGTGTGCCCGCATGAGGTCGAACACTGTCCTCAAATCATGTAAATGATCGCCTTTGGAGCGGCTCTTGACGACGATGTCGTCAACATAACATTCCACTGTCTTGCATAAATGATCTCTGAAGATGACACTCATAGCCCGTTGATATGTTGTACCGACGTTCTTCAGGCCCAAAGGCATGACCGTATGACAATATACGCCGATCGGCGTTCAGAATGACATATGCTTCTCATCATCAGGAGACTTCTTGATTTGATTGTATCCTGAAAAGCCATCCTTAAAGGACATGCGCTCGAAACCACACATATTATCGATCATTATGTCGATGATCGGGAGAGGGAATTCATCCTTAGGGCATGCTGCATTCAGATTGCAAAAATTGATGCAGATTCGGATTTTCCTGTTCTTCTTGATGACTGGCACTATGTTGGCTATCCAGTCTGGGTGCTGCTATTCACGGATGAAACCGCTAGCTATAAGCTTGTTTACTTTTGTTTCAATAGAATTCATGATGTTCGGACGAAACCGTCGCTGCTGCTGTTTGACTGGTTTAGCGTCTGGATAAATATTGAGCTTATGAAGTGCAATCTCGGGGTTTAGCCCTGGCATGTCTTCATAGCTCCAGGCAAAGACATCGATGTATTCTCTGACGAGTTGTAACAAAGACTCCCGCTCATCGTCTGTCAGACTTTTACTGACAAAGATTGGCTTTGGAGAGATTTCATCGTCGAGGTTAACTTGCATAACCTCATCCTCAGTGGGAGGATCACGAAGTTTGAAGTGTTTCTCCCATTGTGCATTTAGTTGCTGGACCCACGGCTCCAACTCAAGTGGTTCAAGTAGGTTTTCATCTTCCTCTTCGATATCAGCAGATGTCATGTTGAAAGATAATGTCTGTCTGAATATATCTCCAATACTGCTATCGGAGTCGTAAATGGGTGACTCGGACGAATGGAAGTGCCACTCGCATTCCTCATCAGAACTTTCGGGCGTTGTTGGTGGAGTACCATACCCGAGGCCGCGTCTGGATTTGAGATAATAATCCTGAGGTTTCCTTGCCAGTGCCGACGGCTGTATAGGCAATCGTCGACCACTGCCATGATTTAGACCCGGGGTAGCCTCCATTTCGTACCCCTGCTTTTGCATGAAGTATTTGGCTTGAGGACTATACAAGTAGAGCGGTAGTCTTCCAGTGTCGGGTCCGAGGTCGGACTCTTGTGGCATGAAAGATTGAGGACCTTCTTTTCGGCCAAAGATGATTGTGTGATCCTATCCTTTTCTGTCTGGGACCGGGAAGTAAGCGCCTTTTATGGGAGCAAGTTGATTTGGGGTATATACGATTGTCACCTGTGTGTGCAGGCTAACGTCTAGACAGTCCCGTGCGGCATACGTTAGATTAGGCTTATCATACTCAGAATGAAATAAAAAATTTTATCCACAGGGATTACATCATCAGGAGAGGGGCTATCCACCTGTGTAACAACATATTTGGCGAGTTCTTCGTCCTCCTTGGCTACCCCCTGCGAGCTTAGAGTTCGGGACGCTGTCTTGGGCAACTTGATCACCAAGGGTTGAACTTGAAATATTGGCTTGCTTGAGTACGTCGGACCGGTATTTAGTTGCCGGCTCGTCTTGGGAAGACGGGTGACAATAGGCTCGGTAAGGAATTTTGTGTCTTCCGATTGTCTTCGGATGGATTTTGGCAATTGGATCACCATCGGCCCTGTAATGGGATTTGGCTCCTGACTTTGGGAATCAGATGACTATTGATTCCGACTGCGCAGCTTGAACGAGAGAATCAGGCACCTCTTCATGCACGGTTGCGACAAGGGGTGCGGCTTTGCCAGATTTACGAGTCTGGAGGTAAATTATCAAGGGTTCCTCTGGCCCTGTGATGGTCTCCAGTTTGATAGTGATGTACTTCTTAGATTCTTCGTATAAATAAGCCTCCGAAGAATAATAAGACTCAACCCCTTTGAAGGGATCGATGTTGGGGAATTCGGTCCTCACAAAGCCGTATCTATTGACATACTTGAAGCACTGGTGGAGGGTGGATGGCACGATCATATAGTCATGTATCTACTGACGTCCCAAGAGGATGTTGTAGGGTGTGTCTACCTCTATGGCGTAGCAGGTAACTTCCGTCTTCAGGTCACCAATCTGGCATTTCAACCGGATCTTCCCCAGAGGATAGTTTCTTTCCGAGTTATAACCGCTGATGGCAGTGTTGGTTGCTGCTAGCCGATACATAGGGATGCCAAGGAGTTGGAGCAAGCTTTTTGGGATGATGCTTATTGACGAGCCAGGGTCGATATGCATCCGATCCACCTTGATATCGCCTATGTATCCAGTGTAGTACAAGGGGCGATCATGCAAGTTGGTCTTAATCAACATGTCCTGCAGAGTAAATACGATGTTGGGCATTATATCTGCACTATTGCCGCCCTGTGAATCTGCTGGCGGGTCTTCCCCTGGAAGCTTGACCTGGGCTAAGTAGGCGTCAGCATTCTGGAGTGCTTCGCTTAATGTGATACGAAGATCCTTGGAGAGCCTTAGGTGCTCGTATAGCGACAACTTTGCTGGCATATTAGCCAATTGTGCTAATATGTCAAAGTTGTAAGGTCTCTCCAGTCCCTGAGGTGCATCATTGTGGAGTGGCCTGTCGAAGCGGATCTCCTTTGTCTTAGACTTATCCGCAAATGGAGGCTGAGATGACCTTGGAACATCAGAGGAAGGCAATGTTGCTGGCTGAGGATCTTCGGTTGAACTATCCCGTGCCGGCTGGACTTGTGCTCCAGACTGGGTAACAACGGCTGTAGCTTCCTCAGCCTCGGCTGAAATTGTATGGCAAGATCTAGACTTCCTGCCCTTTTTCTTGCTGGTAGGATATGACACCCCCTGGGTAACTTCGGGCACTAAGTCTGGATGTACCCACATAATCTCTTCTCGCGATGTGGTGAGGGGTACCAATCCAGATGTCTGGCTCCGGACGGGTAGAAGATTAGTAACCTCCATCATTGCCCGAGGGACCCCGTTTGGAGTGCTTATTGGAGGGAAGTTGCCGAACTGAATAGATACCATGTTTGCCACCACGGTAACCTCTTCAAAGTCTATCGACAGAGCTTTGGAGTCGATAAGACTCTGAATGTACCGCTTCAATTGGAAGCAATCCTGGGTGGCATGATGGACATAGCGGTGGAAGTGACAATACTTTGGGTCCTCTATTTCTACTGCTCGGGGCTCGTACCTTGGTGGAGGGAGCTGGATCCTACCCCCTTGCAAGAGCATATTGAAGATAGGTTTGACATGACTATCTTCAAATGAGTAGTTGATCTTGGGCCACGGACCTTCCGTCTATTTTTGTTCGGGCTTCTGAGTTGCATCAGTGACCATGGCCTGTTTGCCCTTATTGTCCCGGTTTGTGGTGACGCCACTGTTGTTGTTACTGGAGGTGGAACCAGGACGTCTGCCCTTATCTTATCCGTTTGGGATGTGTAATCCCAGCTGGCGAGCCTTCTTCAGTTTTGCCTCTGCATTGGTAGCACTTATGATGAAGGTCGTCCAATCCCTGAACTGATCGTCACCCATCTAGAGGCTAATTGCAGGGAGCAGCTTCTTCTGTCAGATTTCAATCAAGGAGCTCTTAGGGTTGCCTTGGGGCAATCTCATTACGGTTTGGCAAAACCGCTCGATGTAGTTCCTCGTTAGCTCCCTCTCTCCCTGAACGACGTCCATGAGAGACGACATCGTTACGTCAGGCCCCACTTCGTAAAATCATTCCAGGAACATATGTTTGAATCTGACAAAAGAGTGAATGCAGTTGTCGGGAAGGTTGCGGTACCAGTCGAACGTGATCCCCTCCAATGCTTCGATGAATAATCGCGTGAGGATGGCATCACTATGCGACAAGTGGTCGGTTGTGACTTCAAAGTAAGTCATGTACCGACTAGTAGAGGTCTTCCCATCATAAGAATCGATATCGAACGGCTTGTACCATGGTAGAAAAGGTACGTCTCTCTATGCAACGGGATATGGCTGCCGTATTCTGAGATCCCGAGAGGAGTCTCGGGCATTGAACATCGCTCGAAGCTCCTGGACTTCCCTCTTTACCTTCTTGACTTCATCTGCAGCTGAAGGAGCGGATGCTGCTAAGGGATCATCACCCAAAGGAGGGGGCAGTCGTGTTGGAGTCCGCATTGACTGCGGGTCCCAAGCTTGTTTGTCCCGACGTCCTTGCTGCTTGAGCTGGCAAGGCGGCTTTGATCTCGTCCACGGACTTGACCTAGGACATGAGCATGGCTTCCAGCACTTCTAGCCATTGTCGGTCAGAAGGTGCTTCAAGATCATCGTCAGCCATATAGATTGTCCAAACGTTGGTAGAGGTGGAAGGGATTGTGGCAGAGGTACTCTCGGTGCTGTACCTTTGTATAGAGAAATCGTCAGAGAATGTCAGAATATCATCTTCGTCAGACTCGGAAGGGGTGCTACCCCCTGTGCAGGAAGCCGCATCGTCTTGGTGAGGGCGGTGGCCCTCAGAGGAATCCAAGTTTGTTGCGCAGTTCTGGGGGACCTCTATCCCTTGTATGTGCTCTTGGTACACCGGGTTATCGCATACATTGAGGGGACTGCTACCCCCAGCTTCATCTACTCTCAAGGAGGTCGAAGGTGCACTTCCGGGTGCCGGAAGCTTCTTTTTGGATCGAGTGACTAAATAGACACCCCTTGTGGATGTCGATGGGAACCCCGAAGATGAGGGTCTCCTTGCAATACTGGTCGAGGTGGCCGGTGTTAGCCCAATGATTATATCATGTTTTTGAATATGGATAATCAATTAAGTTTAACATATTGACGTCAGTAACATTCATGTAATCACTATCATGTTGCTACTTAAACTTAGCATTGTTCGATATCATATTGCTATGCTTGTATCATATTATTCTGTTTGTCTAACATGTTCTTATAGACATGCAGTAAGCATGATCAAACATGATTAAACCAGGACATATGCAACAGAGAATTATTGATGGGCCAAAGACGGCGTTATACAAGAAGATTTCTCTGAACCGCCTAACGACCTATCCGGGGCCTCGCATCGGGGGTTCCGCTGCCCGGTCAGCGGACAGGGGTCGAGGGGGCAGCGCCCCCCGTCAGGGGTTCGGGGGCGAAGCCCCCGAAAGGTATTCAGATTTTTAGATCTGTTTATCTTTGGACGATTGCCGTCAAGGAAAAATGCGTCTTCAATATCAGGAAAAAGACGTCATCAAAAGGGCTATTAGTTTTCATATTTATTCTGTATTTTTCCTTTTATTGAGTCTAGGAAAAATGTGAGATTGATCGGATAGGTACTGGCTTAGGTTTTTCTCAGTCCACAAACAAAAATAAGCCTACCTACGTATCCCAAAAATCCACAATTCTAAAAAGCCCAAAACCTATACAAATTTGGTTTATTCCTTACTGTTCTGAACCAGCAGAACTCTGACAGAACTCTGACCGAGTTCGGTCCGAGTTCGGCCCGAGTTCGGTCTGGGTTATTTGAAATACAGTTCCCACCAAATCTGCATCCAACGTTCGTATGTAAAATCCTAGCATCCGAACTCTGCCCGAACTCTGCCCGAGTTCGGTCTCCCAAAAATACTATAAATAGAGTTGAGATTACCATTCATTTCAACAATCCAATTTCATCTCTTCTCTTCTCTATCTAAAGTGTTCTGAGCTTTTTACTTTCATATCTAAGCCTTTACGACTCTTAGCCAAGCCAGTACAGTTTCTGTTTAATCTAGAGTTTGGTGTTGAAGAGTTGTATCGGAGGTTGTATTCAGAAAATGTTCCAGTTTTCCAATTGCCTTCTGGAGTCGGTCGTGCGCTCGTCACCAAGCACGGTGTTGTGGAGCTGGTCGTGCGCTCGTCATCAAGCACGGTGTTGTGAAGTCGGTCGTGCACTTGTCACCAAGCACGGTGTTGTAAGAGTTGCAAGCGCTCCGTTAAAGCTTGTGTCATAGTGGATTAACATCGAGCAAGAGTACTCGAGACTGGATTAGTCCTCTCAGAGGGATACCAGTATACATCGCTGTGTCACTAAGTTTGAATTCTTGACTCTTACTTTACGGCATTTATTTACTGTCTCCTATTTACTGCCATAGTATATAATTGCTTAATATTTTTTAATTGGTGATTATTTTCCGCTGCACACGCACACACTCTATTCACCCCCCCTCTAGAGGTGCTCAACGGTCCTACAGCCGGGCTGGAATAGCCTGTCTTATTTTCTTTCTTGCCAGCAGGAACCTTTTGAGTCGAATTACAGGAGGCGATAGAAAACTCCTCATCCCTTAGAATTTGTACCTGTTTCTTGAGTTGTTGTCGGACAGGTGCTGGCTGCAGTCGCTAAAAAATTGACTGCCAATTTTTAGGTGCTGCTGATTTGTCGCAGCAGCAGTGGATGATGACTTGGGTGCAATGACGACCCGAGAGGGACTCATTGCATGCCGACGCTGCCATCTTGCGTTTGTGAGTAATCACGTCACGTAAGTCGGTAGGCGGCTGTTCTACCTTTGTACCAAACTTATGAACTCGGGTATCCTGAACGCACGGGTGCTTGGGTATCATGCTTGCTCCCTGATCCATGGCTAGTAAAAGCACTTGCTCTGGATCTTTAGAAGGATACTTTAAAGACCCACCCTGTTCGTTAACCCTGGGGGACTGGACGCGAGTGGTTCTGTACAACTTTC
Organism: Iris pallida; assembly: GCA_029216955.1. Taxonomy (NCBI): domain Eukaryota; kingdom Viridiplantae; phylum Streptophyta; class Magnoliopsida; order Asparagales; family Iridaceae; genus Iris; species Iris pallida. The sequence continues at coordinate 5,603,808 of JANAVB010007800.1, forward strand.
CGTCAGGAGCCCGTGTAACAGTCAACGGGGTCCGCTGACAGTCAACAACTTGGACAGTTGAATGGGCTGGTTGAGCCCGCACTGCCTTATACTTTTTTGACTTAGCGCCCAAAGGCGCATAGTAAAAAGAGTCCAGATTGATACATCCCGCATCCTCAGTGGGCCGCATGGCGTCAGGCCTGCATGAGAGGCGGTCGAACACAGAGCTTCTGACAGGGCCGTATGAGACGTCATGTCTGAGGCCAGGATTGGTCGTCGCATGGACCATCTTCTTATGGCTAGAGCTGGCTGCCGCATGGATCATCTTCCTACGGCCAGAGTTAGCTGCCGCATGAGTTGTCTGCCTGCGACCAGAGTTGGCTGCTGCATGAGTTGTCTGCCTGCGGCCGAAGTTAGCTGTTGCATGGACAGACTGCCCATCTCCTCTCTGCGGCCTCTTCTTTGTCCGCATAGATTTCCCTTGTGCCCCCAAAAACTCAGCATCATAGTATTTTCCTCTACTGGATTTGGGGACAGTGGGGTCCTCTACGGTCGGAAACAAAGCCGCAGGAGAGTTCTGGTCACCGTCTTGGGTTGCAGAAGGAGCTTCTTCGAGAACTTGGTCGGGGGCAACAGTTTTGCGCACCGACGCCTTGCGAGTCCTCTTCGGGTTGGCTCGCTTCTGAGACGGGCTGGCGCTCCCTTCAGAAAGCAATTCTTCGAAGGCTTGTTGGTCAAAACGAACCACAAGCATCTGCTCTGTAGAGCCGAGCTTGGACGCATCAGATTGCATCACCAACTTCTCATCGGAAGAGAAGGACGTCCCCAGCAGAGTCGCCATCGTGTTTGCCATAAAAAAATCAAAGACAGGTATTACAGAACACTGAAATTGATTGCAAACTCGCTTGTGCAAAGAAGAGCCTAGAAAGAAATCCTAGAAAATAATCTAAGTATAATTGTTTAGTTTTGATTCTAGGGGTGACTGTTGAGGCTCGGGAAAGTGTTATTAACTCTCCCTTACTCTGTGGACTATCTGATGTAGTCTCTAGCTCTTGAAAAAATTGCTTTTTTTCTTGAAGGTTGCCAGCCTTTTGCAGGGGAGTGGCACCCTGCTATTTATAATAGAATGTGTGTTGGGCCGCATAGACAGCCTGCGACCACGTGGCTGATTAGCACGCGAAGACCCGCTCTTTGGCTGCCATATGTCGATTTGTTGGGATTTTGTTGCAGCAAATCTGGGTAGTTAGGGACTTGGTCAGATTGCCACGTGTCCTGTTGCGGGGAGCTGCATAGTTTTCTCAGTCTTCGATCTGTATTTTGGCCGCATAAAGCTCATGCGACCTGGATCACAGTTACTCTTGGCTGCATGAAGTTTGAAGATTTTGGGGCCGCATAAGTCTGAGCCGCATAAGGTTCTTGCGGCTTAGATGTCACTCTTCTGGCCGCATCAAGACGTACGAACCCTGCTTTTGGGCAACGTCTCACGTCTTATCTTTTTGTTGAAGTGTCAGAGCTATCATTTTTGTCAGTTTTTTCAGGACTTGTCAGCTTTATCAGTCGAACTACTCCTTTTGGTCGCATATCTTCATTCTACAGCTGTTTGTCGACGGGCCGCATATGTCATTGAACCAGTCATGCGACTTTCCTTCATACGGACCTGTTTGACCCAAAGTACCTATGCGGCAATTTATAATCCGCATGAACCCCATATTTTTTATGCTTCTACACGGTCATCAATTCCTCCTTAGACAACTTTGACGCCTTTAATAACTTTTTGTTGCTAATAAGCCACGAAGAGACCTCTAGTGGACCTTCAGTACCCTTGAAAGGCTTCGGGTTCATTTAGATGAAATCTGGAATATTGCTTAAATATGGTTGGGGCTCTGGTACAGGTGCTCTGGTACTGAGGCTGGTGGTGAAGATGTGAGTCTATTTAGCGGGGTCATTATATTTTGTCTCAATAGCTCAGTCTACTGCCACTGAGGCTGTAATAAGGCATAAAGGGATTGGGTGGTTCATTTCCATCAGTCGGAGGCATAGGCATCTGCGGTCCAGTTTCAGGTAGGTTCTAATGAAAATGTGGTTGGATATACCCTTCCTGGGGTGCTAGGGTTTGTTGATCAGGCTGTCCTAACTGGGGTTCAGAGGCTTGGGGATGTAGATGACTAGCTGGGGGTGTCTGATCTGGCTGAGCTGTTTGTCCTTACTAAAAAGGTGTGGTTGAGGTCATTGTCGAAGGCTGCGATGGAACTTGCTCCTCTTGGACTACCGAGTCACCAGAGACGATGGCAAGTGGGGCAATGCGATCTCTACGAAGATTTATTTTGCTAGCACAAAATATAAGAATTTTTGTTAGAATATTTCCAAACTAGATGCAAGTCAAGCAGTCAAATGAGAGCTTAAGAAAGGAATCAAGGAAGGTATCAAGCATGTGGATGAGACCATTGACTCTAATCCTATATGTAGGCTTGCTCGATACAGTAACGTAATCCAAACAATATTTTTTCGACCTGTATGGGCCACCACAAAAATATCTAACGTCCTAGTCCCAAAATACATAGGACTAGGAATATGTACATGCCAACTGTATATATACGAAGGCTACTCCAATATATGGAACCTATGAATACACACATAAGTTGTATTATATGAACTCCAGCTCATAACGCTATCTCATGGTCACAGACAACTTCTATATCTCACCCACAACAGTAATAAAAAAAATACTCCATCACAAATCAATAAATAGTCAAAATAAGTGATAGCCAGGTGGAGACAAATCCACTACCAAGTAAGAATGAGAATGGAGTTCGACCTCATAAAAATAAATAAAAGAAAGTGACAGCAACTAAAGAGTTCCATCAAAAAAAAATCAAGCGTCATCGGAGGGTAAGATCTCCTCGATAGAAAATAAAGAAGCTGACCCGAGTCCGTACTCCTGTGGGTCTTAACCGTCTACACCTGAAAAGATCACCATGTCCTTAGAGGGACGTAACAAGATAAAGAAAAATATGCCACGATATACTGATTATATGTAAATGACTAAAAGTAGAAACAAACAACCAAATGTACAATGCATATAGTGTAAGGGACTCCTTACCATTCTATGTGTGATGCAATTTGAGAACAATGCTTGTCCGCATGACCACCAAGTCAAGTCGAAGAAATAAAATACCTCGGTCGCGAGTAATTCTATATACCATTCCTCAGTATTGAGCGAGTCTACAACATATAGTCTACCTATCGTTCTTCAATAGCGAGCGAGTCTACGATAGATAGGAAGGTAGTCAACGTCCAATCCTTTTCTCCCACCCAATATCCTATATAGTACAACTAATAACCTCTAAGTCTTCTAGCATACAATTTTATTAGCAGTTATAGTCTATCGCACATCCTTTTACCTAATGGTGGCCAGCCGACTTTGCTAGTCCGAGACCTATATGAGACTCACAACTCGTCGAACGTAAGTGTCATGGCCAAAGGAGATATATTAATATCTTACAATAATGAGTTCTTCTTTATAACCTCAGTTCATAGCCTATCGAAGCACAATAGCCCAACCCAACAACCAAAAAAGGATGTGGACTGGACCACGTACCACGATAGACCATGTTCCTCGGCTAATAATAGAAAATACATCACCATAATGGGACGACATCCTAAAACTAAGTCGACATGCATAAAATAAAGAAAAAATAACGAAAACGACTAATACAGTCGTTTGCATCCAAGTTGACTTGGAAATGCAGTTTAAAATAAATAAATAAGCAACTAAATAAATAATATAAATAAATATTTTAAAATAAAGAGTAAATAATTAGAATAAAATGGCAAGGTATACTTGCCTAGTAGTGGTGTGATGATATGATAATTTCCAGAAGGCAAACACGATAAGCCGATAGAAACAACAAAGATAGAACTTCCGCAAAGTCTCCAGATGTTGAAACAAACATCATCAATGTTTCTGGAATAAAAAATAGCCAAAATAGGCAACCCATAAGTCTAATTTTTGATGCAAGGACAAAACAATAATTTTAGGTCAAATCGTTGTCCGTCGTTGGACCCGCTTTGCACGAAAAAGCATGTCCAATTCTATGGTCTCTAAAATCAACAAATTACATGTTTACGAGTCCAGTTTTTTGATACGAACTCAAAGGTATATCCAATTTTGGATATAGCTTTGAGTGAGTGGTGCACAAAATTGTCCGTTGAATCGGATTGTGGGGCCTACAAAACGACGATCTGGTCAATCCTGAGAATTTCTAAATGTTCATGTACATTAATTCAGTCCTCATACACTCACTATTTTCTTGATTTTTACACACACATTAATTCACATTACACCCTCCTGTTCCTATTCTATTGACACACCTTAACACATTACAATTCCTGAGATTCACTCACATTCACTGTCACCTTAATCTACATTACACTGATTTATGTTGACACATATATTCATCACACACACATGCCACCTACACACACACTAATCTAAACACTAGCCTATGGCCAATGTTACACACCTACATGATGACATGTACTCTAATGTTGGCACTACACTAATTACCCTACATGCCACACTTGACACATACACTCTCTATTCTCTCACACTCTAAAATTCTGAAAACACACATACACTCTCTATTCACTCACATTTGGTTTTCACCTTAAGTTACACATGATATATGAATGAATGCATGAATGGGGATATGTATGCTAGTATGCTAAATATGTAAGTATCAAGAAATGGATGAATGCAAGCATGTATGTTATGTAATGAAATGTAAGTAGGTATATAGGTAAATGATGTTTAATGCATAAATGAACTTGGATGAATAAATGAATATTAGCCTATGTATGCATCTATATGTGTATGAGTGCATATAGGTAATGGATGTATGAGTATGCATATGTATAATGAATACATGAATGAATAAATGTAGGCAATGCATGCTATGTGTAGGAATGTATGCAAGTGAGTGCCTATGCATCCTTGTATGAATGTAGATATGCATGTATATGCCTTAGCCTCACTATGTATCTATGTACACATGTATGAATGTATGTATATATATGGTATATGCAATGTATGTTGCTAGTGACTTTGTGTTTGTGCTTGGATGCTTGTTTAGGCTTGGTTAGGCCTAGTGAGACTGACTAGACTAGGATTGACCTAGTGGACTAGAGTGTTGACTTGGGTTGACCCAGAGTTGACCAAGTTTGACTTGGATCTAGTTTGGCCTAGACAGTTGACCAGGTTTGACTTAGAGTTGACTTTGACCTAGATTGACCTAGAAATCATGTAGATTGCATCGTAGACTTCATTTACCTTATTTTAAACATATTATAACCCATATTGCTCTGTTTAGGACATTGTGACTCTGGTGCAGACATCTGATATTACACTACTCTTTTCAGAGTAGCAGGCGAGTACATTCTCTGATAGTTCTCTTATTTACTTGTCAATTACTGTACTTCAGTTCTAGTTAGTTGTATTTGATTCTCTGTTACAAACACGTATTATTATTTCTAAATTCATGTATACGACACACATACTTTACTCGTCTTTCCTCTATTATTTGAATCACCATTCGAACTATTCGAACCACCTATTCGTATCTTCATGTGCTGGTTGGACTTGTATTCGATTGATGTGTCGAATTATGGATTCACTTGTATTAGAATGGGCGAGGAAATACTGATTAGACATGTGAACATTCCTACTATTCGAACTACCCCTCTGTGAATAATATTCGAACGATAGCCATCCCACACTTGGCCAGGTGTGCGGTGTGCCGTATTACCCTTAGCCGTTTACATGTCTATCTCAGTATTTTAAAACACACTTGGAGAATTTATTCGAATCATTGTTAGAACATCATGTGAATCATTATTCGTACCACCTTATTCGAATCACCTTATTAGAACAATGATTAGAATCATATTCGACTCATCTTGTATTAGACTCACATTGGGATTACACTCGACTTATATTGTACTGTCTGGACTCATCATGTTACTCTAGTTCAGCTAGATTTTATTTTACAGTCTTTATTGCCATGATTTCTTCTCTTGTTTAGTTACTTACTTTCCTTGTACCTTATTTGTCTCTCTATACCATCACCTGAATATAAACTGCCATGTTCATCAATACAACTATCTATAACTGCTTTATAGTTCTCTGTCATTTACTTGGGTTTTCTAGATGAGATGTGCTCGTTCCTGTCCTGATTGGACCTATTGAAATTTTACAGATAATTGCCCTGAGGACACTTGCCCTACTCATTATGGACCTGACGAGGGATTAACTACCTTTGGCCCCGACACTCAGGAGTGATCGGGATTTAGTTTAATAGACTTGCATCTGTCTTTCATCTAGAATTGTTGTATTTGATTTGAGAATTGTGTTGTATTGAGATTGTTGAGATTTTGTTATTATTATAGTAGTTGTCTTCTATTTCTTAGATTTCTTCTGTGTTATCTTATCGTGCTTAGACTGTGATTGAGTTTTAATATCTTATACTTGTCCTCCGTTCGAAGTTGATCATGATGAGTACATTATATACTGCATGAGTTGATGGTTAGATAGTGACCTAGAATAGCGTTCTACCGCCGACACTGCGGCGTAGGCTGGGCGCTGTTACGTACTCGTACCCTCACAGTGGGTACGGGTCGTGACATAAGTCCTAGACTAGACATTTTGTTTATTCTTTTACAATAAACATGTCCTAGTCTATTGTGCCATAACTCAAGAGAATACCCAGAAGAAGAAACTGCATTAATCATTTTTGCAGGAGTTACAAGATGAAGTTTGAATATCCCTTCGACACAATAAGCTTTTCTGAAGTATGTTCCTTTGTAGGACATCACTATCTGCCCAGTATTGAGCCTACGTTACATAGCAGACTTCCAGAGACCAGGTTCTTGGCTATCACCGGTACATGCTTCACATCTTGAAGCGTCAGCGACTTCTCTGAAGTCAGGTTCAGTACCACCGTTCCTATCCCCAGTACTTCAGCTTGTGTCTGGTCCGCTACTATAACCTTCTCAGATGTAGGCTTGTATGTGGTGAACAACTCCTTATTAAAGCAAATATGGCAGGATGCACCCGTGTCTACCCACCAATCGGTGTTAACACCAACCATGGCGACCTGCACAATCTTGGCAACCTTGTTAGACTCACCTTGCTCTATCAGTTTGGACTTTGATTTGCAGTCTCTACGATAGTGGCCCTTCTTTCCATAATTGAAGCAAGTCACATCTGACTTGGGCTTTGGCTTTGACTTGAACGAAGCCGACTAAACCTTCAGATGGTTGAAGTCCTTCTTCTTCTGGTTGTGATAAACTTTAAGCTTCCCCTTGGAGTCCCCTGCATGCACCAAGTTGGCCTCTGCCATCTGTTTGGACAATATGTCCAATTTGTTTTTAGCCATCAACTTATCTCTAACATTGATGTTGTGAAGTAGTTGATCCAGGCTGATTTGCATCTTCTTCATGTGCATGTCCGAAATAAAACTGCTCCATCCTGACGGAAGCTTGGCAACTATACCCCTACAACAAAAGCGTTGACAAGTGGCATGCCATCGTCCTCAAATTTTTGACGTAACTTGAGAAACTTCTTGACTTGAGGCAACATCGCCTTGTCGTCCTCAAATTGCATGTTCCATACCTTCCCAGTTACATGGACCTTGTTGCGGTTCACATCTGCCTGATAATGCTTCTCTAGAGACTCCCAGATGACCTTAGCATGGTCTGTCTTGCTGTATGACTCCGCCAGAGTATCCTCCATGGAGTTCAAAATCATCAGCTTGTAGAGATTGTTGTCTCTCCTCCATTTGTTCTGCTTTGCGGTTGCAATCACAACTGCCCGAACAGTAGCATCATCCTCGTCTAGAATCTCCAGTTTTGGTTCTGTCAGAACATAGTCCACCTCTGCCAGTTGCAGATTCATGCATACCTTCCTCTTCCAAGAGTTGTAATGATCCCTGTCGAACTTCTCAAGTTTGTTGAAACTTGTATCCAGAAGTTTCGCACGGATGTTCTCCATCTACAAGGATATTGCTTTGAGATTGTTAGTCTCGGGGCTTAATCAAAGATGGTAGAACTAGATGTCGAGATCAGAGGTTCAAACAAACGTTCCTTTTCTGATTATTCTCGAGATCCACGAGAAACACTATATTATAAATCTGATTACAAAAGCAACAATAATCAGAAAATAAATCTCACGTTCTTTCTCGCAATCGCAGTTGCTGACGGACAGAACTGAGTTAGAACTCAGAGAAAAGAGAAGAAAGAAGAAGAGGAAAGGTTCTTGCTGGGGTGATTAATATCACCGTTGCTCAAAGCAAGATTTTTCCCCAACAATATCTGCTTCTAGGAACCAGCAAGTTCACGAAGAACTTCCGGAACACTCGTAAGTCAATATTTGAGACTTGAACGGGCTTCCTGGACTTTACAGACTCCCTTAACTCTTTTTTTTGGTCCATCTTCCAAAGGAGGCCAAGGGGCTCTATTTATAGAGTGGAGTGAGAGTTCATCTTTTCTCCTATCCGATGTGGGACTAAAATACCAATACTCAAAAATAGAGTTTGATATTTTAGATCATCCCACAATTAGCATAGTAGTGTGCCAGTCCACGCCTACCCCCGAACACTTCCGTGCATGTACGAGACAACCTGGAGTCCGTGTCCGAGTCCGAGTCCGCAAAACAGAAATCAACTTTCATCCTTATTGGAATTAATCCTTTTTTCTTCTAGGAAAATACTCCCACATGGCACACACTTGTGCCCCACCACACCTCATGTGCACACCTCAACACAAGCAATGCATTATATTGAGTTAGTCACCATTTGGTGTAGCCGATGTGGGACTATCTTTCCTCGTCTAAAGGCAAAAACACCAACATGTCTAAGTCTCCAGAGACAAATTCGGTAATCCTCATCATCATTAATATACTTCGTAATATCTAGTACATCTATAGCATCTGATATATTAAAATCTATTTTAATATGCTAGAGTCTTCCAGAATCTTCTCGGCCCACATGTTATCTCCAAACCTAATATGTCAACTGTCCTGCCAGGACGAAAGTAAAGTACATCTAGACAACATATCGCACTATACAAAATAAAGTACAAAATTATGTAGAATATTAAAAATCAGACAATGAGACATGATATGCTATCATGACCATGATCCTGCAACACGAAAAACTATGAGAATTAATAAGATAACTAATCACCAAAATAAAAAATGATCAAGGGGAACATAACTAGCAATATACGTGATTTGAAATACCGTTTTCAATATGTGGGCGACTGGGCTTTTACTCAGATTGGTACGGCTCGAGATACGTTCAATGTATGTCGATCTATTAGTCAGAAACATAAGGTTTATCCACATATCTACTTGGCATTTCACCTTCCCCGAGATTCAGAAATAATATCAGGCAATAGTCAGATCTGATTAATAGAGTATATGAACAATAACAATGATACAAAGTCACACCGTGTCCAAGTCGTGTCGCAATATGAAATGTCATATTCTTATTTTTTTATTTAGTATTATTATTATATTTTTTTTATTTTGTTCAACTATTTTTTTAAACCAATAGAATTTATAGGAAGAATGGAGAAGAGGGACACCTCACCCTCCCTCTCTCCCCATTTAATTCTTTTCTCCCCCCACACACAAGCACACCTCACCCCTTTATCCCCTCTACATAAACACACACCCAACACCCCAACACCACCAGCACCCTCTCTATTTAACCCCCCCTTTCCAACACACACATACACAAAGGAAGAAAGAGAGAAAGAAAAAAAAAACAAACTCACACACACACCCGACCCCCTCTCCTGCTACTGCCGCTGCCACCGACCCCCCCCCCCCCAAGCCGCTGCCGCCCGCCGCTCGTCACCGCCGCCGCCAGCCGCTGCCGCCGACGCCCAGCCGCCCCTCCCGGCCACCTCCTCCTCATCCTCCACTTCATCCTCTTCTTCATCATCTCTTCATCCTCCTCTTCTTCCACTTCATTTTCCAAAAAGGAAAAGAAAACCTAGGTAAACTTCTTCTCCTTTTCCCAATCTTTGTTTTTTTTTTCCAATTCCAATTAAGTTAGAATACTAACGAAGTTGTTATTTGCTATTAGGTTCTAATTAGGGTTTGTGAAGGAGTCTAGGACATTTCCAACCCAAGGCAAGTCCTCCTCTCTTCCTTCTTCTCCAATGAATTTTCTTTTTATCCAAATTCGAAAATAGTTAGAGACTCATATTAAATTCTGAATTTTTGGTTAAGAGCATATAAATTTCCCTTTCATAGTAAGTTTTTGGTAGTAATAGGAATTGGAACTTGTATAGGTAAATTTTAGATTTGAAGTCTCACAACTAGATACTAATATCTTCATTCCACATGGATTATAATTTGGAATATAAATTAGGGCAATTTCGCTAAATTATGATTTAATATCAAATTCTGAAATTCGATAGCATTTAACCCACTTCAAGTTTTTAGTTAAATTTTTTGCAAATTTTGATTCTAGTAATGTTTAATCTTGATAGACATAGACAAAAGTATTAAATATTTATCTTAATGTATCACGAACAAGTGGATAAACGATTGGACACAAATAGAGGAATCAATTTCGAACACGGATTTTGGACTTGCGATTATGGACATGAACTATTGAACTCTTCATGAACAAACAAACACATATGAACATATGGGACTCTCCAATGGTAAGTTGTCATAAACATTGGAACTGAACAACTGGACCGTACGCCGGGAAGGTAAAAGGACCCTGTTTTTCTCTACTCACTACGTAGATACTCAATTTTGTGTGTGTCTATAATTAGAATAATTTCCGTTTATATTACATTCTCCTACTTCATGCAATATGGAAGAGTTTCATTTGGTTTAATTCTCGTCATACTACCTACATATATATATATATATACATACATACATATATATATATATATATATATATATATATATATATATATATATATATATATCTACACATACATATATATATAAATATACATATAAAAAAAAATATTTATATAAATATACATATATATATATATCTACATACATATATATATATATATATCTTTATATATATCTACATATAAATATATACATACATATATATATGTGTACCTGTACATATATGGTTATACATTATGAAGTCTTGCATTGTTAAATAAATATTTGCTCTATTTGACAAACTGCAAAGCCATTAGCAAGCCGCGAATTGATCTATTGCTAAAAGAAAGGTAATCAATGCTTGCTCAGGTATAAATCTCCAGTTCCTTTCTGTTCTTTTATTTTTTTACATGGTTCCGGTGTTGAGAGTTGCTCCACCGAAGGGGTCGGCGAGCCCAATACTTACTTGCGTGGTTCCGGTGCTGAGAGTTGCTCCACCGAAGGGGTTGGCGAGCCCATATTTTTCTTTCATTATATAATTATTTCTTGTAAATTTTTGGGGCTCCTAAATACAAAGGAGACTCTGCCGAAAATTTTGAGAAATTTAGGAGATAGACAAATTTTCGACCTTCGAATTTTTTTTTAGAAATTTCTCAATTAAGGAAGCATTTGGGAGGAGAGAACAACTGAATATCCCTAGATATCCCGTAACATAAATAACAAAAAGCTGATCAGTATTCGGAAATCTCGAAAATCAGTGCGTCTAGTTTCGACTAGGGTGTACTAGCCCAAGGGAGGCTCTACATCTATCTGACAGTAACATCAATAGATGTCTTTTTAGCCCAAGGGAGGCTCGGAAATCACAGCCTGATCCCAGGTCAACGGGATTGTTCACGGGAAATATTTAGAGGATTATTCGGAGTATTGTTCTCAAAACTGCATTTCTTTTTCAAATCTTACTCCAGAAAACTACGCTGCCTATTATAAGTAAGCAGTGTCCTTAATTGCTCAAGAGAAGCAATTCCTATTAAAAGCTCAAAGGAAGCTCAGAAATCTTAATTATTCATGGAGTAGGACTTTGATCTCCATTCATGTTTTACTAGAGCATGTATATATATACATAGTAGTGCACTTTAGTATACCATGTCTCTTCTCTTTTGTTTAATTTTCTTACCGTTCTTGGCCGAGGACTTGCTCGTCGTTTTCTAAACGACCTAGTATTTGTTCACTTGGTGAAGAAGAAGAAGACGCCTCCGTCGAAGTATCGTCGTATTACAACGAGGAGTAACTGTCTGGACTGCCCATAATTATGACCAGCAGTATCGTTGTCATTTTGCAAATCTATTTTTGTAATAATCTGTAATAGAAATTGTTGGAAAAGTTCCCTGTAATATTGCTACACTATATTTTAAATACCATGAGATTCTTTGTATTTTCTATTCTGCTGATGATTACAGGCGACAATCGCGTTTTCGGCACGTAGCCTGGAGATGTGTTTATGACGTCACCCTTCCATCCGGGAAGCGGGACGTGACATAAAATAAGACAAGTCATGAAAAAAGAAGGATGGTACCCTACGCCTAGTAATTGATTATAGGGCTTTGAATGAGGTTACCATCAAAAATAAATATCCCTTACCTAGGATCGATTAATTATTTGATCAGTTAGGAGAGGCAAGGGTATTTTCAAAAATTGATTTAAGGTCCGGATATCACCAAGTAAAGGTAAAGAAGGAAGATATTCCAAAGACTGCATTTAGAACTTGGTATGGGCATTACGAATTCTTAGTTATGCCATTCGGGTTGACAAATGCACCAGCTATATTTATGGACCTGATGAATCGAGTATTTTACCAATATCTGGATAAGTTTGTGATTGTATTCATTGATGACATTCTTATATACTCTAAAAGTGAAGAGGAGCATGAAAAGCACTTGAGGATAGTATTGCAAACTTTGCGGGAGAAAAAATTATATGCCAAGCTTAGTAAATGTAAATTTTGGCTGGATCAAATACTATTTTTAGGACATATCGTCAGCGGAGAAGGCATTTCGGTAGACCCGAAGAAAGTAGAAGCAGTTAAATCTTGGCCGACACCTAAGTCCGTAGCAGAAATCAGAAGTTTCTTGGGGTTGGCTGGTTATTATCGAAGATTCGTAGAGAATTTTTCAAGGATTGCAGAACCTTTAACCCATCTTACCCGGAAGGAAGAAAAGTTTAACTGGACAGAGAAATGTCAGGCAGCATTTGACGAATTAAAGAAAAGATTAATTTCAGCCCCAATACTGGCATTACCATCTGGTTCGGGTGGATATGAGATATATAGTGATGCATCAGGAAAGGGTCTAGGATGTGTACTGATGCAGCACGGAAAAGTCATAGCATATGCATCCAGACAATTAAAGACACATGAAAGAAATTATCCAACTCATGATCTCGAACTTGCAGCAGTGGTGTTTGTACTCAAGTTATGGAGACACTATTTATACGGAAAAAGAATCAAAATCTACACCGATCACAAGAGCTTAAAGTATGTCTTCACACAAAAGGAGATCAATATGAGGCAAAGAAGATGGTTGGAGTTACTGAAGGATTTTGATATGGAGCTAACATATCACCCAGGCAAGGCTAATAAAGTGGCCGATGCCTTGAGTAGAAGACCTGAAGCTTTCTTTCTAAATACACCCAAGGAAATCCTTGAGGATTTGAGGAAAATGGGAATTGAAGTAATATGCCCGATAACCGAAGGGATATGGCAAAACTTACAAGTACAATCCTCCTTAATAGATAGAATTAAGGAAGCCCAACAAAGTGATCCAAAACTTCAGAAAATTTGGAAACAAACAGAAGCAGGGCTCCAGACCGGGATAAGGAAGCATCCGGACGGATCGCTCAGATTCAGAGATCGGTTATGTGTACCCAGTGGAGATTTGAGGACGGAAGTCATGACAGAAGCCCATAACTCACAATATTCTATTCATCCGGGCAGCACTAAAATGTATAAAGATTTGAAACAGACATTTTGGTGGCACGGGATGAAGAGAGAAATCGCCAGATTCGTATCCAGATGTCTCGTCTGTCAACAAGTGAAAGCGGAGCATCAAAGGATAGCCGGACTTCTTCAGCCATTGCCCATACCAGAATGGAAGTGGGAGCATCTCATAATGGATTTTGTGACAGGACTGCCTAGGACCCAAAGGGGTAATAATGCTATTTGGGTCATTGTGGATAGACTTACGAAGTCCGCTCGTTTTCTTCCCTTTCGAGTTGGACAGTCAACAGAGATACTGGCAGAAATGTACATGAAACAGATTGTCAGTCAGCATGGAGTACCAGTAAGTATAGTATCGGATAGAGATACCCGATTCACTTCACACTTCTGGAAAAGCTTGCAGGAAAACCTTGGCAGTCAATTGAAATTTAGCTCCGCCTACCACCCCCAAACAGATGGCCAGTCTGAAAGAACCATTCAGATACTAGAAGATATGCTGAGAGCTTGTACTTTAGACTTTGGAGGAGCATGGGATGATCATCTACATCTGGTGGAATTTTCATATAACAACAGTTATCACGATAGTATCAAGATGGCCCCTTTTGAAGCACTATATGGTAGAAAATGCAGATCGCCGATATATTGGACCGACGTAGGAGAAAGATAATTGTTAGGGCCAGAACTGGTAACACAAACTGTGGACATAGTCAAGACAATAAGAAGTCACCTACAAGCAGCCCAGGATAGGCAAAAGATGTGGGCTGATAAGCATCGAAGAATACTGGAATTTCAACCTGGAGATCATGTTTTTCTGAAGATTTCACCAACCAAGGGAACCATCAGATTCGGGACCAGAGGAAAACTGAGTCCGAGATACATTGGGCCCTTTGACATATTGGAAAAAGTAGGGAATGTATCATATCGGCTTGCTTTACCCCCAACACTAGAGGGAGTCCACAATGTATTCCATGTTTCCCAATTACGAAGATATGTGCCTGATCCGAGCCATATACTCGACCATTCAGAAATCACCGTTGGACCTACATTACGGATCGAACAGAAACCTGTTGGGATCTTGGATCGAAGAGAGAAGGTACTCCTCAATCGGATCATTCCATTAGTACGAGTGGCATGGAGCAAGGATTCGCCTGGAGATTCAACTTGGGAGAAGGAAGAAGATATGCGGGGACAATATCCGTATCTATTCCATAAACCAGGTTAGCAATAAATTGTTGTACTAGTTATTTCAAATTCCGAGGACGGAATTTTCTTAAGGGGAGTAGACTTGTCATATTCTTATTTTTTTATTTAGTATTATTATTATATTTTTTTATTTTGTTCAACTATTTTTTTTAAACCAATAGAATTTATAGGAAGAATGGAGAAGAGGGACACCTCACCCTCCCTCTCTCCCCATTTAATTCTTTTCCCCCCCACACACACAAGCACACCTCACCCCTTTATCCCCTCTACATAAACACACACCCAACACCCCAACACCACCAGCACCCTCTCTATTTAACCCCCCCTTTCCAACACACACATACACAAAGGAAGAAAGAGAGAAAGAAAAAAAAACAAACTCACACACACACCCGACCCCCTCTCCTGCTACTGCCGCTGCCACCGACCCCCCCCAAGCCGCTGCCGCCCGCCTGCCACCGCCCGCCGCTCGCCGCCGCCGCCGCCAGCCGCTGTCGCCCGCCGCCGGCGCCCAGCCGCCCCTCCCGGCCACCTCCTCCTCATCCTCCACTTCATCCTCTTCTTCATCATCTTCTTCATCCTCCTCTTCTTCCACTTCATTTTCCAAAAAGGAAAAGAAAACCTAGGTAAACTTCTTCTCCTTTCCCCAATCTTTGTTTTTTTTCCAATTCCAATTAGGTTAGAATACTAACGAAGTTGTAATTTTGCTATTGGGTTCTAATTAGGGTTTGTGAAGGAGTCTAGGACATTTCCAACCCAAGGCAAGTCCTCCTCTCTTCCTTCTTCTCCAATGAATTTTTTTTATCTAAATTCGGAAATAGGTAGAGACTCATATTAAATTCTGAATTTTTGGTTAAGAGCATATAAATTTCCCTTTCATAGTAAGTTTTTGGTAGTAATAGGAATTGGAACTTGTATAGGTAAATTTTAGATTTGAAGTCTCACAACTAGATACTAATTTCTTCATTCCACATGGATTATAATTTGGAATATAAATTAGGACAATTTCGCTAAATTATGATTTAATATCAAATTCTGAAATTCGATAGCATTTAACCCACTTCAAATTTTTATTTAATTTTTTTTGCAAATTTTGATTCTAGTAATGTTTAATCTTGATAGACATAGACAAAAGTATTAAATATTTATCTTAATGTATCACGAATAAGTGGATAAACGATTGGACACAAATAGAGGAATCAATTTCGAACACGGATTTTGGACTTGCGATTATGGACATGAACTATTGAACTCTTCATGAACAAACAAACACATATGAACATATGGGACTCTCCAATGGTAAGTTGTCATAAACATTGGAACTGAACAACTGGACCGTACGCCAGGAAGGTAAAAGGACCCTGCTTTTCTCTACTCACTACGTAGATACTCAATTTTGTGTGTGTCTATAGTTAGAATAATTTCCATTTATATTACATTCTCTTGCTTCATGCAATATGGAAGAGTTTCATTTGGTTTAATTCTCGTTATACTACCTACATATATATATATATATATATATATATATATATATATATATACATACATATATATATGTATATATATCTATATATAAATCTATATATATATATATATATATATATATATATATATATATATATATATATCTACACATACATATATATATATAAATATACATATATATATATATCTACATACATATATATATATTTCTTTATATATATCTACATATAAATATATACATACATATATATATGTGTACCTGTACATATATGGTTATACATTATGAAGTCTTGCATTGTTAAATAAATATTTGCTCTATTTGACAAACTGCAAAGCCATTAGCAAGCCGCGAATTGATCTATTGCTAAAAGAAAGGTAATCAATGCTTGCTCAGGTATAAATCTCCAGTTCCTTTCTGTTCTTTTATTTTTTTGCATGGTTCCGGTGTTGAGAGTTGCTCCACCGAAGGGGTCGGCGAGCCCTATACTTACTTGCGTGGTTCCGGTGTTGAGAGTTGCTCCACCGAAGGGGTCGGCGAGCCCATATTTTTCTTTCATTATATAATTGTTTCTTGTAAATTTTCGGGGCTCCTAAATACAAAGGAGACTCTGCCGAAAATTTTGAGAAATTTAGGAGATAGACAAATTTCCGACCTTCGAATTTTTTTTTAGAAATTTCTCAATTAAGGAAGCATTTGGGAGGGGAGAACAACTGAATATCCCTAGATATCCCGTAACATAAATAACAAAAAGCTGATCAGTATTCAAAAATCTCGGAAATTGGTGCATCTAGTTTCGACTAGGGTGTACTAGCCCAAGGGAGGCTCTACATCTATCTGACAGTAACATCAAGAGATGTCTTTTTAGCCCAAGGGAGGCTCGGAAATCACAGCCTGATCCCAGGTCAACGGGATTGTTCACGGGAAATATTTAGAGGATTATTCGGAGTATTGTTCTCAAAACTGCATTTCTTTTTCAAATCTTACTCCAGAAAACTACGCTGCCTATTATAAGTAAGCAGTGTCCTTAATTGCTCAAGAGAAGCAATTCCTATTAAAAGCTCAAGGGAAGCTCGGAAATCTTAATTATTCATGGAGTAGGACTTTGATCTCCATTCATGTTTTACTAGAGCATGTATATATATACATAGTAGTGCACTTTAGTATACCATGTCTCTTCTCTTTTGTTTAATTTTCTTACCGTTCTTGGCCGAGGACTTGCTCGTCGTTTTCTAAACGATCTAGTATTTGTTCACTAGGTGAAGAAGAAGAAGACGCCTCCGCCGAAGTATCGCCGCATTACAACGAGGAGTAACTGTCTGGACTGCCCATAATTATGACCAGCAGTATCGTTGTCATTTTGTAAATCTATTTTTGTAATAATCTGTAATAGAAATTGTTGGAAAAGTTCCCTGTAATATTACTACACTATATTTTAAATACCATGAGATTCTTTGTATTTTCCATTCTGCTGATGATTACAGGCGACAATCGCGTTTTCGGCGCGTAGCCTGGAGATGTGTTTATGACGTCACCCTTCCATCCGGGAAGCGGGACGTGACATGAAATAAGACAAGTCATGAAATAAAATGTAGCATTTATAGTGTATGGAGAAACATCTTATAAGGAGTACTTGTCTTAGGTCCACTGGTGAAGTCGCACTAAAATCACCTGTAAAATAATAGGACAAAAATTAGGGTTTAATCTAGGAAATTATAGGGCATTCTATAAAATTCCTAACAAATCACTAATTTCTATTTTACCATACACTAATTAATCCTCTAATAGTTAATCTATTTAATAACTAAAACTAGTAAAATAATTAGTCTTATTAAACAACTAATTAACTAATTAATTAATACTAACCAATATACTAACTAAAAATTCATAATTATTGACTCAAACCAGTCCAATCCATCAACCAGGCCCAAAAAAAATTCTTTATTTTTTCTCTCAGGCCAACTGGCCCAACCTAATAATCTAGCCCAAGCTATGGAATCCAGGCCTGGCCCATCAGTAAATCCCTCTTTTCTTTCTCTTTATTCTTTTTTTCTATTCTTTGGTCCACATTCCAACTTATCAACCTGGCCTAAATCGGCCCACGGCTCTCCTTCTAGCCCATGCTCACTCCTCCTGAGGAGAGAGACAATAGAAGTCTCGAGAATGAAAGGAAGAAAATAAAGAAGAAGAAGAAGAAGAAGAAGAAGAAGAAGAAGAAGAAAATCTCACCGACCAACGTCGGTCACGAGTTCTCGGCACTACTCTAGGCGCTGATGGTGGCTCGATCCAAGGGTTCGTGGTGAGCTTGTGACAGCAAAGATGGCCG
Organism: Iris pallida; assembly: GCA_029216955.1. Taxonomy (NCBI): domain Eukaryota; kingdom Viridiplantae; phylum Streptophyta; class Magnoliopsida; order Asparagales; family Iridaceae; genus Iris; species Iris pallida. Next base: position 5,622,718 of record JANAVB010007800.1, read on the forward strand.
AGATCAATCATCGATAGTTATTGGGATGAGCACGACGGTGAGTGGTAGGCAGCGACCGGCACGGTCGGGGTCCGATATGACGGTTGGAGGAGTTTGACTCGGTGGATGAACAGAGGGTGAGCACGACACCTGGGTAAGGCGATGGAAGTCAGGAGTAGCCCACGACGGCTCGGGGTTCACGGGCCTCCACTACGGGGTCAGATCTGGTACTCCGACAGGGAGTGGCAGTGGTAGATCCGCTGACGGTTCGCTCGAAAGCGGTGGTTGATTATGAGACCAGTCACGATGACCGAAGGAGGCGACTGTCTAGGCCGGGGACCTACGGTGGCTCGAGTCTAGGGCACAAATTTGGAAACGACGAGGAGGAGACGGGGCTCCGGCAGAGGTCGACTGGGTACGGTGGCTCCGGCGACACGATCAGGGTGGTGCTAATCGACAACAGAGATTATGGTTAGGGCTGGACTCATGTCCTTGGACACAGGACACAGGGTTGGTTGTATCCCTGGATCAGACACAGTTTGTAACCTGTGTCCTCAAATCACAGGACACAAATATGGTTGGGAGTTCGGTTGTAAAATATATTGGAGGTGTCCATGTCCTCGGGGTCAGACCCGGGGACACGAAGGTTTTTGTGGATTTTGAGTTTGTGGATTGCATTGTGTCATGTCGGACATGGAAGATGTATTTGTAATAACTAGATCTTAATGAAATGTGGATAGACACACGGACACGGCTAGGACACAGTCATATAGGAAAATAGAAACTGGAATGATTAAGCTAATAAGGACTAGGGGTATTTATAGGTGTGATTAGGAAGATCCTAGGATGTTAAGCAAATGGGCTAGAAGGGAATATTCTAGATTCGAAGGAATATTTCTTGGGATTAATTAGCACTAATTCCCAATTAATTAAGGGATTCTAGAATATTTTCACTTAATCCTAGTGGCTAAGCATTCCACCATGGACTCCTAGATAATTACTAAGAAAACCATTCCCTTTCCTAATATTTAAAACTATGCCATTATCTAATTAGGAACTTCTAGAAAATTACTAATGGTTGCCATCCTACTCTAACTATATATGACTTCCCCATTCCCTATTCATAGCCTCCCAAAATAATACTTACCAATAAATAATAAATAGAAATAGGAATTTGGGAAGATAATAATTAGGATTTGAAAAATAATATAAATTAGATTTTTGAAAATCAGGAGGTTACACATTGACTGCTAAAGTGTTATTACATAGGTGGGCTTTTATTACGAATATGGGCCAATTAATTTATTATCCCAAGGACTTGAACTTAGGGGTGAGCAAGGGTTCGGTTTGGTTCAAACCAAATCAAAATATATAAAAACTGAAATAACCATAAGCTGTATTTCTCAAAACCAAAAATGAACCATTTTCGTAAAAATCAAACAAAATTGAACCGAATTAATTCGGCTCGATTTTTGATCGGTTCAGTTTTATGGACCAATGGGTCGGGACTTGACATTTTAGCAATTAAATGAGCCAATTTAAATAAAAAATCTTTAAACAAAAATCTGACATTGTTGCATTTAAGAATTATTACAATTACAGAGAGTAAACAAATATTAGTATATATCGATTGAGGGTAGAGAAAGCAATCAAAGAAACGACGACAAGTGCCAAAAAAGAATGGAAGGAGAGAGTGCACTCAGATAGGGTAATAAAAACATTAGCATATATAAGTTGAGGGTAGTTTGGTAAATTATTGAATCTAAATCGATTTTCGGTTCGGCTACTTAGACCAAGAACAAAAAACGGAACCAATATTTGAAAATTTTGATCCGAAAATAGAATCTATAACCGAAAACTAAATCGATTGCCATATTTCGGTTCGGTTTTTTATTTCTAATCGTTATATGCTCTCCCCAACTTGAATTTGAACCCATGACCAACCCTTCACCCATAAAAAGGCCTCAATTGTTGGGTTGACCAACCTTTAGTACATAGGGGATTTTCTAAATGGAAATAATATTTTTTCCGTGGTCTTTGACTACAGATGCGACCGCCTTACAACACGGCAGTAACCCACTGCCGCTTGCTAGCTCGGGCCTACCATCAGAAATTCCTCTAATGGAAGGCTGACCTGTGGCGGATGGGACAAAACTGTGGGCCAGTGCTGCGGACAACATAGCAACATCCATTTCTACTTCACAATTAGTATGTTAATATGACAATAATACTTGAAGAAACAATTTAAATTAATGTAAAAGTTTAATGGTAAAAATTTGATTTGAAAAAGACCCTTTGTAACTATCAAATCCATGTCAATAGTTGTTAAGCCAACGACTTGTTTGTATAACCAAGGCTGTGGAAGCATGAAAAATACAAAATGGCTCATAACCTTCATGCGCCTAAGTGTGAAATCTCAAGTCTGAAAAAATTTAGTCTTTGGAGTTTATGAGTCTCGGAGATTGAAAATACTAATAAAAAAGACGCATAGCCAAAGAAAGTTCAGAAAGAGAAATATAAAGACAGAAATACATATGGCTCTGGCACATGATCAAGAGTCGGATGATTTTTGTCTTCTTCTTGCATAAATTGATGAACCTGGGCAATGTACACTATTCAGACTCCGAAGAAGACGTCAGTGGTTTCATCATCATCATTACACTTTTATAGTTGTATAGGAGCAGTCCTTTGAGACAATTTTGCAGTCTGCAAGAGAAGATGCTATGCGTCAAATACAGTTAGACACATAGCTACTCCCCCATGAAGAGGTCGTGTGCTGACATGATAGTGTTTCATGCAGCACATCTTAAGCCATGTGGCGAGCTATACATCATTCTCGTGCACGTTCACTCTCCACTAACTTCAGATGCCTATGCATCTATCCATCTTCATAAGCCTCTGAGGTAGAAAACAATGTATTTTCTGTCTATGCGCACATAATTGTTCCTTTAAAGAAAAGCTATAAATAGAGGACATATCTTCCTCATAAATAGAGGCACATAGACCCAAACAGAGAGAGGCTACCCGCGCAACTGACGCTACGTAAGTTGTGACTTCCCAGAAAGAGCTTTCAGTGATAGAGCGCCCTTTCCTATCAGGAATTCACCAGTGAACAAGCTTCATCAACCTTCACATCAGATCGCCAATGGAGTAAAGAAGTCGAAGTAGACTTAATTTCCATCTCCCCAATCCCTAGATCTATTGTACTCGGAATTTCTGTTTAGGATCCTTATTGTACTATTTTTTCTTCACTAATAATACAAAGTTTCAGTCCTTTGGGCTTCTTGTATTGAAATAAAAAATGACGACTCAACCGAGGACAAATTTCTTCACCGATGAGAAAGTGGTTGTGCAATCCGATGTCACAAAGCTTGGTTCATTTGAAAACATGTTGGTCGTGCAATTTGACCAAAAAGCATATGAAGCGATGCCGTCGGACAAAGACTCTGCTCCAGTCGCCAAAGGACAAAAGGCCAAGCGTGCTCATTAAGCTTGGGTTCCAAAGTCTTTCTCTTCTCCGGCCACCAAGGAACAAAAAGCCAAGCGCGCTCGTAAAGCTTGGGTCCTAAAGTCTCTATCTGCTCTTCTCAACGCCGTCGATGGCAATAGGAAGTCCTTGGCCAATTCCGGCCAAAACAACAACTCAGGGGCACATGGCTCAGTGTCAGTCAGCCGCTGCTGCTTCTAATGAAGTTTCTGCTGCTGAGGCACATAAGGCTTCTTATGTGTCTCGTAAAGCTTGGGTCCCAAAGTCTCTCTCTGCTCTTTCCAACTCCGTCGATGGTAAGAGGAAGATCTTGGCTATTTTCGGCCAAAATAACAACTTGGAGGCGCATGGCTCAATGTCAGCCACTGCTGCTTCCAAGGAAGTTTCCATTGCTGAGGCGCATAAGGCTTATTATGTGTCTAAGAAGGGCTCTACCAGTGAACCGTCTACCAAATCCCATGCTTCCCACAGGAAGAAGAATATTGGAAAAGCGCATAAGGATTATGTGCCTAATAATAAGACTGTCATTCAAGACAAAAGCACTTCCCCCAAGTTTGAAAATGAGGATGCACAACATTTAAGTCATGTTAGAGGAAAATACTACGATGTCAAAGACTTGAGTGTTGGAAACTCTTCCCCACTCATGGCCAACAGAAGAAGAGTTTTACTCCTAAATAGGACTCTAGACGCATAATTGGAGAGAAAAATGTCTTCCACAAACTTTTTTTTTGACCACTACTATGTGTCAAGATGAGGCCCCAAGTCATGCGTCTCTTTGTATCATGCGCGCAGATGATGGCAAGCTATACGGGTTGGAGTCTATGCACCTGTTACGACCCGTACCCGGAAGTTCGGGCACGAGTGCGTAGAAGCACGCCCATCCAATGCCACAGAGTCGGCAGTAGTAAGCTATCAAGTCCTCAAGTATATCCAATCCATCATCATAAAGTAAATCATGAAATCCATAATCTAACTCAATCACATGTGCTAGCAGGTAGATATGAAATGGAAAGATAAGACCACATAGTATAAATCTGATAGTCAAGTACAGTAATCCTCAGAAATAGTACAACTCAGCAAATGTCTTGATAACAGAAATCTAATTGACAGAAAATAAAATCTAGGCTAAGCTAAGCATCCTACAGTGGCACATCGGCTATATCATCTTTTGTATCCTCAGCTAAACCATGATCTTTCTCAGGTGTGTCAGAGTAGGTGGGACACCAGTTCTCTAAGTGATCGCCTAAAATGTTTACCCAGTCAGGATTGGAGCAAGTATAATTCATGATCTACTATTCATGACATGATAGAAACTGTATAACGTGTAATAGAGTAGAGAATAAAGCTGAAATAATGATAATCATAATCTGACGAACATAGAAACAGAAGTAAGATTAATCATGGCATGAAATCAAATATGTGACGTAAACAATATGAATGCATAAGTCATCACTACACTAAGTGCATTTGAAATACCACGTTCTATATGTGATCGGCTGGGGGATCTACTTGGTATGGCTCAATCATACGTGAGTGTATGATTAGCTATTATGCACGGTATTCACGAAGTACAGAGTTTTGATCACAAATATACTAAGGTATTTTGCGTCCGACTAATAATCATGGATTTAAATCATAAGGTGAACAAGGTAAACACAGAAGCATGGAAAACTCAAAAATTATGATATAAAATCCATAATACTAATCTCGTGTAAGAGTCGTATCGATAATCAGGAATGTACATCTAAAAGTTTGAAATATAACAACTATCAGGAAATGAAAGTGATCATCGTGAGTACTTGCCTCGGTATCTGACGTCGACGTGCGTGACACGAACGTGTCAATACGAAAAGTATCACAGTCTAAAGTCCAGTAATAGTTCCAAGGTCATATCGTCCCAAGTCATAGTCATCGAAGATCATAACGTCCAATAATTGTCCAAGATCGAATCCAAAGTCCAAATATCCCAATAAGTCCATGAAGTTGATAATTGATATAGTATATTGAGCATAGTCACAAATTAGGAATGCTCGATTAGAATGTGATTAACACGATAAGAGAAGAGAGAAAGGCACAACCTAATATTTACAATCTATTTATGAAAATATTATACTATTTGGAAACTAGGTTTTCTACTTAGTTAAAATATTTACATTTTGAAAATACGATAAAACATCATTTGGTAAATATTACTCTTAGGTAAAATATATTATTAAATAATATATTTATTCAAAGTACTACTACTAGTATAATAGTACAATATAATTATATATACATATACTATTAAATATTTATACAAAATATTATGAATTACATATATTTACCTGCATCTACCCTGGGCCTTAAACCTAAGCCCACAGAAATAATTTATTAATCTAATATCTGCAGTGGGCTTAGAAGCCCAGCCCACCGATCAAAATTAGTAACCTAAACAAAAGGGAACACTGGCTCGAAGCCCAGTCCACAATCAGTAGGGTTTTTAAACCCTAGCTGCTCTCTTCATTCGAAAATAGAGATATCAGCCTCTCTTTCGATTGGAAAGAGGAAGAAAAAGAGAGGGAAAAAGAGAGGGTTAGTCGAAAGAGAGGATAATCTCACTGCGGCGGCGCTGGCACGCGGAGGACTGCGGCATTGGGGAACATGCATCGTCGAGGTGTCGAGAGGAAGCTGGAGGCTTAGATCTGGCCGAAGAAATCGAATCGCGTTTGCGTTGGACCTAGGGAAGAACGACGACGAGGTCAAGGTGGCTCGATGACACATGGTGAGCGGATCTGGACTCTTGGAACGACGGTGGTCTAGGTGGATGTGTAGACGGTGGGGTAGCTAGATCTAGGTGTTGGTGGTGATGGTTGTGGTGATGGAGTAGGGTTGATCATAGGAAGTGATGAAATTGTAACGGTGGTGGTCGGGATCGGTGGGTCTATTGGGATGGAATTGGGTGTGATGGTCGGCCATGAATAATGGTGGTGAAGGGAGTAGGTCGGAGTAGGTTGGTGTTGTGGGTGTCGGGGTGGCGGTTGTCGAGTCAGTGTTGTGCAGTGGTGGTGTTAGATGGAGATGTAGGCAGAGTTGGGGTGGCTGGTGACAGTGGTTAGAGTGGTCAGGGTGCTGTTGTTGTGAGGAGTTGATCGGTAGAGATGGTAGTGGACGGGTGGTCGAGCGACGAGGTGGGCAGTCAGATGCAGATGAGGTGGAAGAGAAATGGCGAGGCGGTGGTCGGAGTAGTGGAGATGGCGTGGTGATGGGGCTGGTCGAGAAGAATAAAAAAGGAGAGAGAGAGGGAGAAGAAGAAGATCGATGGCGGCGAGGATCGCCGGAGCTAGGGTGGGCACGGCGGTACACGCGGCGTCGACGGTCAGAACAATGATGCAGAGAGAGTGGCAGAAGAGAGAGAGAGTGAGTGAATATTTTTTGTATAAAATATTTGGGAGTCCCTAATATTTAAATAGAAAATAGCATTGTGCTCTCCAATCCTAAATGTCAAATTTGTAAATTATAATATATCTAGGGACACTAGTGAAATCCACTAACAGATCTGACTAACCCTCTAACTAATCACTAAATAATCAGTAATTAGTAACTGATTAATAATTAAGACTAAGTAACTAAATAATTATGCTAACTAACAATTAATTACTCTGTAACCTAAAACCCATAGGCCTACAATCCAAGCCCAAGGCTTGGTAGGCAATTAGCATAGCTAGCCCACAATCCAAGCCCAAAGCTTGATAGGCTCACAATAAATTAATAATAAATTAATTCTAAAATGAAATTAATTAATTAAATAATAATAATCAGAATTAGAAATAAATCACAATAATTCGAAAATGATTTTATAAATTCCCAAAACTTATAACCTTATTTTTTAAAATGGGAAATTCAAATTTTGGAAGTTACAGCACCCCACTTACCTATGTGCTTCCCCTCCGCATGTTATTGCCTCATGCACATTGCTTCCCATTATGCACAAATTGGGTCCACATAGCAAAAATACTCAAGACCTAAGTACTGGGTCCTCTCATATATACAAAATAGGTCTAAGAGTTCATACACCAACTTTTTTATGCACGGAATCTGTCCAGGCACATAAGAAGGGAAATGAGGTAACATATCCTCCTATTGATTTACGTAATATGCTTCAGCACAAACCTAAGTCAACAGAGATATCAACAAACACAGTCGTATCTCCTCAGGAACACTCCTGCGCAAAATTGTTATCAACTGCTGTTGTTCAAAAGTAGTTGACCAACCAGCTAGGCGGCCTGTCTTTGAAAGACTGCAACCAAGTCTCCCGGACCAGCATTATCTTGGACGACAACTATCAAATGATGAAGATAAATTACACATGGCCTCGATTTACACAACATCAAGCCAAGGGGATGACTAGGTCCCCTCATCCTCTTTATCTAGGGGAGGTCAGAGAGCCTCTTCACCATATGGTGTTTTTCAAGGAACTCATTTCCGATCTAGACATTCTTCTAAAATTCTTCAAGCTCTAGTACAGAGCGGTGATGTCTCATAACTGGGGTAGCAGTATCCCAGGTTTTAATCATTCTACATCCTACTATAAGGAAAGAACACCCCAGGCTTCAGAAAATAATGTTTCTGGTGAACCTAGAAACAATATGGCATCACAATCAGTTTCTAGTAGCACTAATTCTAGTAATGTTTTGCTGCATACTTCTCTATCTGACAGTCCACATACGACATCTGTTTATGTGATCGATAATAAAGGAGGGAACAACGGCGACCGACAATAGATAGATGCTCTTGAGACCACGTTGCAAGAAGTTATGACGATAATGCAACAGATGCAAGCAATAATGAACATGCAAGCTACCTTGCTTCAATCTCACACTCCTAGCCTAATTTATGTGGCCCAAAATGCATTTGGGCTGACTTTGAACCCAGTTTCTTCTCTGATAGTTGGAAGTGCTTCCATGCCAGTGATACAGCAGACACAACCAGCTATTACACAGTCGACTTCTTCGTATTAGACAATCGATACTCAAGAAGCTATTCGACATATTAATGATCGATTAGATTTCATGAGTTAAAAAGTAGAACTCCATAAGATAGGAATGTCATGGCCTTATCATCCAGAATGGGATGACATGTTTTGTCCTCCAAAATACAAACCTTGGTCTTTGATTCTATAAGAAGGAACAAGTTCTCTGCGATAGCACCTGACATACTTTTATTCTCAAACAGTCCATATGCCAAAGAATGATGTGCTGTGGGACAAATTATTCATTAGTATATTAAAAGGGGCAGCCTTTGAATGGTTTTGTAGTCTGCAAGATGACTACATCAAAAGCTTTAAGAACCTGGAGAAACTGTTCCTCACCAGGTTCTATAAGGTGACATGTGATCTCCTTGTCAAAATTTATCACTACAGAATAGAATACAGAGAACTAGCTTGGGACTTCATTGGACGATTCAGGCCACTCGCCATGAAGTTGCATTATGGGATGCCTCAGCCTGTATTGATTGATGCTTGTCGGGGCAACATTTTACCTACAGTCAGGTTTTGCATAGGACGTAGTGACTATGATGATCGGCCAACTTCCATCGCTGCCATTGAGAAGGCAGAAGAGTCCATCCAAGTTTTATATCTAATCGGGCTCAAGTCGCTAGATGACAAAGGGAAGCGCCCCCAGAGTAGTAATACTTTTGGAAAAACTAAAAAAATGAAATGATTCCTTCATGGTGGATGTTTTCGCTGCCACTTTCTAGCCTAAGCAAAAAGCTCCAACTGCTCTAAAACTTAAGCCACTTTTAATGAGGCTCTTACGCTGGACATCTTCCACGTACTCGTGAAGGGTAATAAGTTGCAGCTTCAAGATCCTCGTAGGCCAAATGAAGTGGGATGGACCAATGATCCAAAATACTGCTTTTATCATCGATATGTATATTACCCTACGACAGATTGTTATGTACTGAAGAATCTACCTTCTTGCTGCCTCTGCTTATAATAATCAAGTACAAAAAGATAATCCCCTTCCTGCTGCCTCTGCTTCTAATCCACCTGCAGCTCCCGTTACATCTGAATCGGGTCCACCAAAACAGAACTCAGGAGACAAAAAATAGAAAGAAGTAAGGTTTAACAAGTCCTTGAAGAAATCTAATCTTCTTGGGCTCGACAAGCCTTCTAATTTTGATATATGGGCACAACTTGCCAATACTCCAGTTCGGTTATCCATATTTGAGCTACTTTGTCTCTGCAAAGACACACAATATGCATTGAGTGAGACGTTGCAGCATACAGACTCATATATTTTCGATATAGTGGACCCTGATAACGATCCCGTGACTTGTCCCCACTACTACAGTGTGTCAAAGAATATTCCCAGTATCACCTTTACACAAGAGGACATGTTGTGGAAGAATAGTCGTCATGATAGACCCCTGTATTATATAGGGTACATCAGAGCTTGCAAGGTGGACTGTATCCACATTAGTCCTGTCTCTTCAGTTAGTGTCATTCCTCGAAGTCTGCTCCAGATATTGGGCATTTCGATACAAAAGTTATCAGCTACTAGCACAACTATCACTGGCTTCAATGTTGGACGAAGACATCCTCTAGGGAAGATCTGCCTCAAGTGTCAGATCATAATCTCCGAACTGAGGTTACCTGTCATGTCATTTATGCCAATGTATCCTACAACGTCTTGTTGTTGCGACCATAAATACATAAAACTTTTCTTGTGCCATCCAACATTCATTAATGCTTCAAATATGTAGATGGAGAGGGGGTAGTTTGTATAGAATTTACATATGTTGATCCTTTCAAAGGTGTCGAAGTATATTTTTCTGATCCAATGCTATATAAACCATTGGATCAGAGACCATCCAACGATGAACCATCAGCACATCCATCTTTGTTCCCTCATAGGCCAAATTAGTCCTGTGCCTTGACGATCATTTTAAGAATTTAAACCTTCTCTACACATTGTCCATGACCATGCTAATGTGTGAACAATTTAACTATAATACATATGCATGAAACATAAACTAAAATACTATACAACACATCTCTTTTTCATTACCAGAAGACGTAATATATGTTGCTAAATAAGTATCGGAAATAAAACCCAGGTCTCAAAAAATATAGTTCATCACCAAGCCACTGGCACTTTGTCGCCTTCCTGTCGAAAGATCTTCACTAACCTATTCAAATTTTGTCGTCTAATGATTTCAAATGTCATCATAAGTTCATCGCTTGTTCGTCTCCCTTTTGTACCATCGTCGATACAACATCTTTTTGTCACCATTTATTTGTCGCCTATTAGTCAGTAGGTAGTCAAACTGGAGACTAATCGACATCAACTTTTGAATAGTGACAACCTATTTATCGATGACTTTATTGTCGACCAATCATCTCTATTTTTTGTTTAGTGAAGGACATGCCACGATTTCTTCTATTGTTATATCCATGTATTTTTGTAGTGCTGAAGCTCATCCTCAATCACCATATTCATCGGTGATAGTTGACTGATGATGTCGTGAACCTTGTTCATATATTACACCAGCGAGGTGCTCTTAGTGTACTTAACAACAAACGTCTTGTTCCCAGATGTATTTCTTTCATACAACGAATGCAACTTCTCTCATTACTCTTTTCTTGAATTCTCCATGGATACATGATGAAGCTAGTCGTCCAACCATTAGAGGATGAATTGAACAACCTTTTGATCAGTCTTTTTTCATTCATCTGCAGACTTGTTCGTTGGCTTTCTGCTCTCGTCCTCTAACAAATGAAGATTGTTATAATAGAGTAGATCCTTATATTTGCCTCCAAATTTCCATGTTCCCCCTATGAGGATGTTCATGTGTGTTCATCTTTTTGATACATGGTTGCACCTTCTTCTTCTCAAATCTAAAATCAATGATACCACTTTCTTAAAAAAAGCACATAATAACATAGGGTACAACTGTAGTGCCCCATTTCTATCCACGGGGTGTGCGAGAAAGGAACATTTTCGCTACCAATTCAGTCGAAACCGATAGATTAGGATCGATTGAATCGGTCGAACGAAAATGATTGAATTAAGATCCTTTTATTGTTATGGAAAGGCTTCTTCGGAATCAAGTTCCATATTCAGCGGGTTGTGCCTCGAGGATAGACTCTACGGCTGAGTCGGGAGAGACCTCACGTTGCTCTGCTTTTCATGCCGTACTTGGTCTTTGGCATTGGTTTTCGTGAATGTTTTCGATGGTTTTCATGGCTTGTGTTTTCGAACTTCACATTCGTATCAAACTCCTTGAATGACACTGTGTTCTAATCAGTTGCTTATGCGATTTTAGGTGATCGCGTAGGCGATGTCTAAGTACGGCCAACTAGTCCCTCGTCTCAAGCAAGACTAAGGTGAGTGGCTGACCTCCTTTCCCTCGACCCTCTGGTTTCAAATCAAATATGAAAGACAAAATGCATGTTTGTATGCATAGTGTAGAATCAATAAATTTTGGTACGATTCTTCACAAAATACTTGTTATAGAACTGCAATACATAAAACTGGTGCATGCTTTCTTATGCCATATTTACTTAGTCTTATGCAAAATAAAGATTGAATCGATTAACGAGTATCGCAACGATAAGGCTAAGTGCATAAAATGGCTAAGTTTCAAAGAAGAATATTACTGTCACTGGACAACTTGTGCACAAGGTGTTGTTTCCTCGAACGGTTGCCTAGGCCAAGGAATCGATTTGGACCGGGAGGAAAGAGTATAGTAAGTGCCAGCAGGACTGGCGTGGGTGATTCAAAAACATATAGGGCTCGCTACCTGCCGTGAAAGGGTCGTCGTCTAACCCAGCTATAGTCCTTGATGGCTTGACATTGCTAGTGACCTTCACACCCATTCACAGCTTGAACTAATACTCATGACACGGGATGAATATGGTCAGCTGCTCAATGTATAAGATTTTCATATGCTTGTCTCTTAACATGTTAACATGCAAATCGATAAGGATGGTTAGAAAGATCACCAAATAGTTAACACATTTTATAAAACTGATTGGGTTTTAAATTAGTCACTTGCTAGTACATGTGATCGTACTGACCCTCGCTCTCTACAGGTGCTACAAACCAGGAGGAATATGCTAACTAGCCAAGGCGACGTTCGTATTTTGAAGCTTTGACCGTATGCCGGAGACTCTCGCTGAACAAACTTTTGAAGACTTTTTACAACAGTCAAAGTAGATGTCTCGACTCCCTCTATTCCAGGTGGTTGGAATACTTTTGCTATAAAATGAGGGATGTATTGTATGGAACGACTATCTCATCGGCGTTCATTTTGTAATCGAGTCATGTTGTAATCCCGTACGATATGATTGTAATAGAGACTTGTATTATGATGTATATTATCAATAAAATGCAAAATTTTTGGCCCAATGTGTGTTGTTCAATTTCTCTGCGTACTCTCTTAGACGGATAACCTTATGACTATGCCTTGTGCGATCGCAACCTAGGTTCGTACGACATCACGTCTGGGGGACGACTATCGATTCTTCAGAATCGAGGCATGACATATTGGTATTAAAGCACGGCTTTACGTCCTTGGCCTCCAGTCTCGAGTCTCTAGTCTCGAACCGTTGACCTCATGTCGATGAGATGAGTTGTTTTATACGGTGAACCCAGGACATTTTTTGAAACTAACGAGAGGTGTCTTTTTATTTTAGAAGTTGCGAAACCTCCGACAGAGGAGGAGGCAAGCACTTCCGGCGGCTCGAGTAGTTCTAAAGCCAAGCCTTCCGTCAACCCGATAGGGAGGATGCCTTCCGAACCCGGGCCTTCTGGCAATCCTATGGAGAGGATGCTGCATATGCTCGAAATGCAGCAGAGGCAGGCCGCAGCATTCCAACAAAAAATCAAAAAGTTTTGCCTGCAGTTTGAAAGACGACAGGCCCAATTTGAAGCCCAGTTTGAAGCACAATTCAAGATGCAGCAAGGGCAACTTGATACGGTACGGTAGTTTGTGCAAACGGTTATGACCAATAGGAATTCTACAACCCGTACTGTCGAACCTGTGACATGACCCACTGAAGTTGTACCTAGGGAGCCTTCGCCTCAGCTTGTACCACCAGATAATAACATATTCGATATCACCAACTTCAAGAAGGCGTTTCGTACTTCCTTCTCCGACACAGAAGACCCGTCTTTCGCAATCGAATGGATAGAAGAGATCAAAGATAATTTCAAGCTCCTCGGTATCGATGAAGTCAAGAAAGTCACTTGCGCTCAACTTCGGTTGAACGCGCACGACTGGTGGGCTGTACAAAAATAAGCGATCCGTCGAGATGACTCCGCCGTACTAATCTATTGGGATACATTTCGTAAGGACTTCGAAGTCGAGTATTTGCCAGCGACGATCCGTCAGGCAAATGAGAACGAGTTCATGTAGTTGAAGCAGGAAAATATGACAGTACATCAGTATGCTACAGAGTTCAACAAGCTGGCCCGATTTGCTGGGGTCTATCTGCCAACGGCGGCGAGTCGAGCATGAAGATTCGAAGTGGACCTGAGGCCTTCCATTTCTGCTCATGTGACTGTCCCAGAGTACCAAATAATAGGTAAATCGTTCAATCATGCCCTCCGTCTCTAGCCTTAATACCCTCCAGTCGCTACCGTCGCTATGCATACTTACAATCAAAAGTGCCCTGGCAACATAGGAGGTAACAATATGCATAAGCGCTCAAACCACGGCAACGGATGCGGCAACCAGGGAAGAAATCGAGGATACTGTAATTTTTTCTACAAGAAGGGGCACCTGGCTACCGAATGTCGAATGAAAAATAGAGCATGCCATAAGTGCGATCGGATAGGCCACTTCGCACGTGACTATCCATAAGGTGGGCCGAACTAATGCCCTCCGCAACTACAGAACCTATAGAACCAAGGCCAGGTACCTCGAGCTCCAGGCGCACAAGAAAATATCCAAGATCGTCGTCCCAATGCCCAGGGGCGAGTCTACGCCATGACCCATGATTAAGCATTCGCATCTGACACAGTCGTGACAGGTATACTGCTTTTCAATATAAACCTGCTTGTATACTGTTTGATTTAGGTGCCACGTATAGTCTTATATCGGCGGATTTTGTCGTCGAGCATAAATTTTCTAACACCGCTAGGCCTTGATCTTAGTGTTAGCGTACCGTCGGGCACATCACTACTTGCACACTTAGGTTACAGAGATGGAATCATCTGTATTGGAGGTAAACATGTGTACCTTGATGTGATAGTTCTTGACATTAAGGACTACGATATCATACTTGGAATGGATTGGCTCGGTGCTTGCAATGCCACCATCGACTGTACAGGAAAGACGATCACCTTCTGCATACCTGGAGTGCCAGAATTCTGCTATTCGTGTGGTGAAGCATCAACGACCTGTATGGTGATCTTGATAATATTTGCTCGAAGGATGCTGTATTTCGGATGTGAAGGCTACTTAGTGTCTGTTTGAGACATGCGACAGGATGGTGCAAATACGAGTCAGACCGATATTGTAGAAGAATTTTCAGACGTGTTTTCGGGCGAGTTGCCCGACATGCCACCTGATCGAGAGATCGAGTTCACCATCGACACATTCCCCAATACCCGATCGATCTCCAAAGCTCCATACAGAATGGCCCCTATAGAGCTTAAGGAACTTCAAGTACAATTGCAAGAGTTTTTCGACAAGGGATTCATACGGCCTATTGTCTCGCCATGGGGAGCGCCCGTGTTGTTTGTCAAGAAGAAAGACGGCTCAATGTGTCTTTACATCGACTACCGAGAGCTGTACAAGGCCACCGTTTGGAACAAATATCAATTGTCGTGCATAGATGACCTGTTCGATCAGTTACATGGAGGCTCGGTATTTTCTAAAATTGATCTTCGATCGGGTTACCATCAACTCAAGATGAAGCCGGATGATGTGTCGAAGTCAGCCTTCCACACTTGATACGGCTATTACGAGTTCGTGGTAATGCCGTTCATCCTAACGAACGCCCCCGCTGCCTTCACGGATATAATGAATCAGGTGTATCGACCCTTCCTCGACAAGTTCGTAGTAGTCTTCATCGATGACATACTCGTCTACACGAAGGATAAGCGGCAACACGCTATGCACCTATGGACCGTGCTTCAGACCCTTCATGAAAATAAACTGTATGCGAAGCGGAGTAAGTGTGAATTCTGGCTGAGCAGCGTATCGTTCCTTGGACACATCATTTCTGTTAAAGGCATTTCCGTCAATCTAAAGAAAGTTGAAGCCGTTGTTGATTGTAAATAGCCTGCATCAGTCGACGAGATTCGAAGCTTCCTTGGCAGGATACTACAGTCGCTTCGTGAAGGACTTTGCAAAGATTGCATCGCCTCTGACTCGCCTCACTCAGAAAAGAGTCACGTTTGAATGGTCAGACGACTGTGAAACTTTCTTCTAGGAGTTAAAGCAATGACTCGTCTCGGCCCCGATACTCGCACTTTCAGAATGGACAAAGGGATTCCAGATTTTTAGTGATTCTTCTGGTCGGGATTTGGGGTGTGTGCGGATGCAACAGAACAAGGTGATATCTTTTGCTTTCTAACAGCTAAAGTCGTACGGGAAAAACTACCCTACTCATGACCAAAAGTTAGCGGCAATTGTGTTCGTATTAAAACTATGGCGACACTACCTTTATGGTATGGCGTACAGGATTTACACGGATCATAAGTGTCTTAAGTATCTATTCACTCAGAAGGAGCTGAACTTATGACAAAGGCGTTGGCTTGAACTAATCAAAGATTACAATTTGACTATTGACTATACGCTGAGCAAAGGAAATGTTGTGGCAAACGCTCTGAGTCAGAAATATATTGTCTAATTATCCATCGACAGCAAATTGCTACGGAACCTTGATGAGGTGGGCATCGACCTCCGGGTTCGATTCAGGTGAGTGCAGTTGGCACAATTGCAGCTAGAGTCGAGCTTGTGGGAAAAGATCAAGACCGCTCAGAAGGATGATCCATGCCTGAAGAAAGTACGAGAGCTAATTTCAACTGGTAGTACGACCGACTTTACGGAAGATAATATCGACGTGCTTTGATTGAAGGATTGGCTCTGCGTTCCAGATGATTCAGAACTTAGAAAAGAAATATTGACAGAAGCACACTATACGAAGTACTCCTTGTATCCAGGCAGCACCAAGATGTACAAGGACCTCCGTACGACCTTCTGATGGCACGTCATGAAGAAAGATGTAGTACTTTTTGTGTCGTAATGCATGGCCTGTCTGCGGATGAAAGCCGAACATTAGAGGCCGAGCGGGAAGATACAGAACCTGGCAATTCCAGAATGGAAGTGGGAGTACGTGCGTATAAATTTTATTGTTGGTCTGCCAAAGATGCCATAGGAAAATGACGCCATCTGGGTCATCGTCGATCGACTAACCAAGTCAGCGCATTTCATTGCCATCAAAATTACTTGGAGTGTCGACCGTCGTGCTCAGATTTATCTCGACGAGACAGTACGGATGTATGGAGTTCCAGTATCAATCATCTCTGATCGGGATGTACGATTTCTATAGCGCTTTTGGAGTAGACTTCAGTCGACTTTAGGTACGAAGTTGAACTTTAGCTCCGCTCACCATCCCCAGATCGATGGCCAAACGGAGCACGTGAATCAGATTCTCGAAGACATGCTACGGCTCTGTGCAATCAATTTTAAGTCAAGTTGGGACGTTCATCTACCTCTTGCCGAATTTGCATACAATAACATTTATCAATCCAGCATTCAGATGGCGTCGTACGAAGTCTTGTATGGATGGAAGTACAGATCACCCATTTGCTGGGACGAAGTCCGTGAGCGGTATATTCTTGGTCCAGAGCTGGTGGAACAGACCGTGCAGAAAGTTTGGCTCATACGGGAAAGATTAAAGACTGCATAAAGTCAGCAGAAAAGCTATGCTGGTATCCATCGTCGACCCTTCGAGTTTCTAGAAGAAGATCACATATTTCTTAAAGTGTCGCCCGAGTGAGGAGTTACCCGGTTTGGTGCAAAGGAAAAGCTATCCAAGATTTATTGGGCCTTTCAAAATACTCAAGCGAGTCACCCCAGTGGCCTACCAGATTGCCCTGTCGCCAGCGCTAATGGGTGTACACGATGTCTTCCACGTCTCTCAGTTGCGAAAGTACATGCACGATTCAAGCTATGTTGTAGATTTTGGTCAGTTAGAGCCGACTTATCAAATATTGAAGTGCTGGTCCAAATCTTAGAGCGAAAGGATAAACTGCTTCAGAATCAAGCGATACATCTCGTTTGCGTACTCTAGAATAATCATTCGGTCGAGGAATTGACTTGGGAGCTTGAATCGGAGATGAAGGAGAAATTTTCTTGATTATTCTCTTAAATGTAGGTTCTATTCCTAAGTTTTGAGGACGAAACTTTTTTTTAGTTGATTATGGTGTAGTGCCTCATTCCTACATCATGTCCCATTTTCGTCCATGGGGTGCGCAAGAAAGGAACACTATCGCTACTAATTTAGTCAGAACCGATAGATTGGGATCGATTGAATCGATCGAACATGAATGATTGAATTAAGATCCTTTTCTCATTATGGAAAGGCTTCTTCGGAATCAAGTCCCATGTTCAACAGGTTGTGCCTCGAGGATAGACTCTGCGACTGAGTCGAGAGAGACCTCCCGTTGCTCTACTTTTTATGCCGCACTTGCTCTTTGGCATTAATTTTCGTAAATGCATTTTTGTGAATGTTTTTGATGGTTTTTATGGCTTGCATTTTCGAATGTCGTATTCGTATCAAACTCCTTGAATGGCACAGTGTTCTAATCAATTGCTTATACGATTTCAAGTGATCGCGTAGGCGACGTCTAAGTGCGGCTAACCAGTCCATCGCCTCAAGCAAGACTAAGGTGAGTGGCTGACCTCCTTCCCCTCGACCCTCTGGTTTTAACTCAAATATGAAACACAAAATGCATGCTTGTATTCAAAGTGTAGAATCAATAAATTATGATACGATTCTTCACGAATACTACAAGAAAAAAGCCTTTTCTTGACGGTTTTTCTCGTCAAGAAAGGGGTATCTTGATGGTTGCGGATCCGTCAAGTAGGCCAGAGTCAAGAAAAGTCCCTCCCTTTTCTTGACGGTCGCTGGCAGGGCTTTTCATGACGATTTTTGGCAGTTATATAAAGTAGTTTTCTTGACTATTTTTAGCCGTTAAGTTAGCAGTTTTTAGAAACTGTCAATATAGTTGAAAACTTTTCTTGACTCCGGCCTAGATGATGGTTATTAGCCATCAAGAAAATCTTCAATGAAAAGAGCAGTTGCAGCAGGATTAAGTTAATTGTTGACATTTTATAACCGTCAAGAGAAGCTAAATTTTATATAACCAAAATTTTATTTATAAATATATATAATGAATCGAATACACACATAATATCAATAATCCAGAAGATATACACACATCAAATAACTGTAATATCCAATTTTTATATTAACAAACTGTATTGTTCAAACACCACAAACTTCCAACACATCCAACATACGTTCAACCACAAACATCCAAAGCACGTCCAACCACAACATATCCAACCAAAGTATGTAATTTTTGTACATCTTAAATATCTAAAACTGATATTTATATAAGTAGAAATAAAATATGTAGCAAATCCGACCGAAGTACATTTCTCCCATATTTGCAACACCTTCATTTTTCATGTAGTTCTTGAGAGAAGAAGAGAAATATATTTAATCATTATATGCACATGTTTGTATAAACTGATATCAACTAAGAACAAAAACTCAACAAAAAAATTAGCTTATTTCAACTGAGAATAAGATATATGACCAGTGCTGTGAGAAAAAAAATCTAAGAATATAGGAACATCAAATTAGAATAAAGTCTTTGTCCAATGGATAGAGATAGTAAGTGAGAAGTTACGTACATGTAGTTCATGTAATTCTAATTCTAAGAATCGACACTTTTATGCATAAAATTCACACAATAAATAATTAGAAAATCCACACTAATAAAAAACAAAAAAAATTCAAAAGGGAAATTAGTTTCTCTGTAATGTGCTTATCTTCCTACTTGACTATCTGGCAGAACTGTCTTAGCTAAATCAGAAATATGGAAAAATAAGTGCCTAATTTAAAGAGACTCAAAATTTTTCTGTGAGAGAATAATTGTGCATTCTTTGATTCGGTAGAAGGAAAACTGAAGCCAGAGTTAGGATAATTAAATTGTATATCTATAGGTGTTACTACCACATTTTAGTCTTGAAGGTATTTTGGTCATTTTGGTTTTTGTGAATTATTTTATTATTTATTGCATTGGTGTTGTGATTTTTGAGTTTTTTTAGTTGTGACTTTAGAGACTAGCCTAGAGTTTGACTTTGACTTTAGTGACTTAGTTAGCATGGTGTGGGATCCTAATGTAACTTAAGTTGGTCTTAGTTGACTTGAGTGTGGCTAGGGTTCATGAGAGGATTGAAAGAGTTTTGTATTTGGACTTATAGCTAAGGGGTTGAGCTGGCTAGCTTATGAACTTGGCTCAAAGCCCATTTACATGAAACCCTAACCCTAATCCCCTACATGGCCGGCCACTACAGCCCAAATTAAACCTAATTTCAGACTATATAATGTCTCTTCATAATTACTTGCCTCTTTTAGAAATTCTCCTTTAGGAAACCCTAATTTCTTTCCCCTTTCATCATTCCTCCACCAAATTGATCCCAATCTTTTGCACTTGATTCCAAATCTGGAGTAGAAGAAGAAGGAGGCTAGCTTGCAAGGAGAAGAGCTCATTAGGATATAGCTTGAGGAAGGAGACTTCACTATTTGGGACTTTTTCTTAGAGATTGGCCCTCTATAGGTAATCCCTACAATTCATCCTAAAATCTTAATTTAATTCCATAGATGCATCCATCTAGGTGTCCCCTAGCTGTAGAAAAAGTTTGGTAGAAATTCGTGTTGATTTGGTGTCCGTATCAGACACGTATTAGTGTCGGCTTATAGGTGTTTGATGAAATACCCAAGAGGGATTTTTATTGCTGTTTTTGAATTCTTTTCAAACTAATTTGTAGAGCTTCATGTGCTCTTTGATTTCATGCACGACTGAGTTGATTTTTGTGTCATTATTTTGTCCAAAATTGGACTGGACATGCAGCACGAGCCCCCGCTCGGATGTCCTGCTACCCGACACTGAATCTGGACACGACACGCCACGTGATGGCCTGACACTTGGCTGGTAGGTCGGGGCAGTGACTGACAGGTCACCTCCCAAGCCACGCGTGGCCATGTGTCGTATCGGATACGTTCTCACGTACACACGCATTTTATACTGACACGGTTCAGTCGATTTCCTTCGACTGATACGTGTGTCGTATCACACACAGACACATTTTGAACCCAAATCAGGGTATCGACCCTTTAGCCCTATCCCTAGAGAACATGTGGACACAAGCACGAGGTGTCACGTGTCGTGTGTCGTGTGCACGAACTCGTGTCCCCGTCGTACGACGCTGTGCTGTGCAGTTGTATCGGTACATGCCTAAATTGTTCTGGACACTTCGTGTCCACTTGGGTAGACACGAAACCCTCTCTGACACATAGAAACATGTGCCTAGAATCTGTGCACACACTGGTTAATGATTATTTGAATTTTATTTTGAATTTGGGTTCTTTGTTTGGACTGAACTGAGAATCGGGTAAATGACCGAGAACTGAGTTTTTGTGATTCGAAATGTATGATTCAATATAATTTCAGATATTTTATCATAGCTGGGTATATAATGATTCATGTTTAGGTTGGTATGTTTGGTTTTCATTTTAAAATTGGGTTTGATTTCGAAAAGAACTGAGTTTACTGATACTTGAAAACTGCCTTGTGTCGAAATGGATTTGGGATTTGGTTGGATGTTACATATATTGACTTTGGATTGCATTGGAAATATTTCTTGATTTCTTAAATGTATTAAACTGAGTTATTGAATGTGTGTACACTGCGATGGATTTCCTAAATGATAACTGTGTTGTATAGGGCTGTTTGAGTACACATGTAAACCTGGGAACACACATAAACCTAGAAATTGTTCACTGTCAACCGATGTTGAACCCTGAGAACACACACCCGCACTATCACTCTCATCTACCAATATACACACACACACCCCTCATCTCACACATGGTTGACACACACACATATGTCACTCACTAATACACTTATGAACTGTACACACCCTATCATACTATGCAACAGAACACACACACACACACACACACACACACACACACACACACACACCATGAGACAGTCCACACACATACACACACACACACCATATCACAATCCACTATAATGTTGACACACACACACTCACCTCTACTTACATATATATGTACCATGTTTGTGCCTTGCTTGTGTATTAGGCACTAGCCTATATGAATACCTATGTATATATTGTATAAGGATGAATATACATAGTTTGTATTTGTGTATGATAACTTGTTAGGGCTTTGATTGCGTTTGAGTGCTAGCCTAGGCTTGGTTAGTCTTAGTGAGACTTGATTGGACTAGGATTGGCCTAGTTGACCTAGTTTGACTAGTGAAGTTGACTAGAGTTGACCAAGAGTTGACTTTAGTCTAGAATGACCTAGAATTTATATAGAATGCATTGTAAAGTTTAATATTACCATTCTGGACATGTTGTGACCTGTGTTGCTCTAAATAGGACTCATCTACTCTGTCTGGACATATATACTCATCGGATACTCAGGATACTAGGCGAGTACATTCTCTGACCGTTTTATACTTGATAGGATTTATATTTATGCTCTAGATTACTTTAATTGATGCTATTATGTTGTCAACACGGATTGGTACTATATGGATCCCTTCATGAGATGTTATCCCCCTCAGGAGCATCGGGTTATGTAATGTCATGTGCGTTTCACTTTCATCATGTAATCCGGTTCTTTCACCATTCATGTGCACTCTTATGATTTATGTACTCTCATATTCATAGAGCCCCTCATGTATACTTCATGTGCACCCATTTATGGGCCCCCATGTGAAATCATATACAATAACATAACTTGTCTGGATCGTTGTGTATTAATTGGGGTACGGGGGAGTATAAATGGTCATGTGAACAATTCCAAAGTAGTGTAATCATGTGCAAACTCTTAGAATAATCATGTACAAATTCAAGCCATTCACATGTCTATCTTGTACTCTACATCACTAGCCACTGTTAGTTCTTTACTTATAGTAGGTATTTCTTTACAGTCATCTCTTTTACTTCATATATATTCTCCAGCATTTTATGTATCTTACTCTATAGCATATTTACATTTTCTGTCATATTATGAACTGCGTGAGATGTATTATGCTCGTTCCTATCCTGACTGGACCTGTTGAAATATTATAGATGATATTGAGGAGTTCTGTCCTATATACTACGGAGCAGGCCTAGATGACACCTGCGAGCTGGACTCCCAGGAGGACCCAGCCCTTGTAGAGGATATTACCCCAGTAGTCTAGGCTAGTTAGCTAGACTAGTTATCTTACTTTATTGCCTTGTCTTATTTTGGATACATTATGTACTTATTTGGGATTTTGTTATTCTGGATGTTGTGGATATGCTATCTTAGACTCTTAGACTTCTTCTCTTATTGTATTTCTTTTGGCGACTTTTATATCTATCTATCTTATCGTATTTTCTACCTTAGGTGTGATTGAGTTGTACACTTCTATATTGTCCTCCATTCGGAGCGTATATATTGTACATGTACCTTATAATTGTTAGATGTATGTGACCTATAACAACGTTCTACCGCCGATACTGCGGCATAGGCTGGACGTACCTACTTCTTGTGCCCCTACACTGGGTGTGGATCGTGACTCGTTTTTAGTGGTAGCCCATGCAGGTCAGATTTGTAGTGGTATTCGAACTAGAGTATCACTACAGCCTGCAGTAGGATATAGGATATAGTTTTGAGGTACTCAATCACATTAGGAAAACTCCGATCTAATATTTGCTATCTAAATTCTTGTTGATTAAATATTTTCTTTTGAATAAATAAACTGTCTTCCTTTGATTTTTTACTTCATCCTCAGTAATTGCTTCTTGTTTTGATCTGTCTTCAGGATGGTTATGGAGACACGATCTCATCGCTCCGGTCCAGGGGATACTATCGAGAGGTCGGCCACCTCTCTTCCTGTTCAGCAGGGCCTCGAGACCGCAACTCCTGTTGTGCCAGCTCAGGTTGGCATTTCTGCTATATTTGGAGATGCACCTCCGTCTGTACAGAGACCTTCCCCTGTCATTCCTAATTTCTCTCGACAGTAGCCACCTTCCGAATTAGTTGACGTAGGGCAGTTGTTCGACTTCTTTCAGAGGATGGTGGAGGCCCAGCGATAATATTCTGTTCATTTCCAACAGGGCATAGAGAATGCCCATTAGCTTGCCCTGACGACTGTGGAGAGAGTTATTGTGCAGCCGCGGACAGCCCAGATGCAGCCATATCAGCCGAGGACACCAGGGATCCAGGACTTCCAGAAGATGCATCTGTGGGACTTCTGCGGCACTGAGGGAATTCTGTATGTGGATGACTGGATAGAGCACATCGAAGAGATCTTCCAACTGGCAAAGATCCCAGTACGACTGCAGATTGAGGCTACCAGTAGTCAGAGCTGGACCTGGCCCGTACATGGTACCATACGGATCCGAGGGTCGGTATAGAAAGACAGACTTATACAGCCTTCAAGAAGCTGTTCAAAGAGAAATTCTTCGCTGACACAGCTCTTGGCGCCCTGGAGATGCAGTTTGAGATCTTAGTTCAGGGCAGTCAGACTGTCGAGGAGTACACTGAGGAGTTCTGCCGTCTGGGCAGATTTGTTGAGGGGCTCAGTGAGGCGACGAAGGCCCGGAGATTCTAGAAAGGGTTAGTCAAGGAGGTCAATTCCATGACCAAGAGTGACCGAAGTGCCACTTTTGAAAAGATTCTGGTGGGTGCCTTAGGAGCAGAGGATGATCTTGAGCTGAGGCTCAAGAGGGGATGAGACGCTCAGGGAGCCTGTGGCAGCGGAGGACCGGCCAAGAGGCCTCACTTTCAGCAGCAGCATCAGCATCAGCAGAGGCAGTTCCAACTACAGCAGTTCCAGGGTCAGGGCCGTGCACCTTTCTAGCAGGTACAGCAGCAGGCGAGGGTTCAGCCACATGCACTCAGGCAGCAGCCCGTTATTTGTGGTTTCTACAAGAAGCCAGGACTTGTGTGGAATGACTACAAGAAGAGGCTCGGGAGGTGCCTACTCTATGGTTCGGCGGAGCACCAGCTAAGGGAGTGTTCCATGTCTTCAGGACGAGCAGCTCAGGGAGCGGAAGCCAAAGCTCTAGCAGTGCAGCAGAAGGGACCCTTACAGACTCAGAAGCTGAGGTTCGCTCAGCATTAGTAGCAGGCCAGGGGAGGTCAGCAGTGGTGAGCTTTTACCATGGCAGCTGAGGACGCAGATGCTATCGGGAAGCTGATCGCAGGTTCTATTCTTCTCGACTCCATTCCAACTTTTGTATTATTCGATTCGGAGGCTTCCTACAGCTTCATGTCTGTATCTTTTGCTATTAGACACCACCTTGTATCTGAATCGTTGCCTAGGACTTGTAAGATCACGATTGGGGGTAGAATTATCCTCGTTAGTGATATTTGCAAGGGTCGGAGAGTTGATTTGCGAGGCCGAGAGTTAGATGTGAGTCTGCTCATGATGCCATTGCCGAACTACGATATCGTACTCGGTATGGATTGGTTGAGCAGGCACCATGCCAGCATTGATTACCGTAGGGGTAGAGTTCTTTTCAGAGCATCCGGAGAGCCAGAGTTTGAGTTCACCCGACGGCAGGCGGAGCAGAGTAGCGAAGTTTTCTACGGAGTATCAGTTGAGGAGCAGGTAGTGCCACACCCTTTGATAGTGGAGTTCATGGACGTCTTTTCAGAGGATTTGCCAGGACTACTACCAGACAAAGACGTGGAGTTCTTTATAGACTTAGTGCCCGACGCAGAGCTGATATCTCAACACGTCTATAGGGTAAACAACAACGAGCTGGTAGAGTTGAAGAAGCAGGTGGATGAGCTGTAGGACAAGGGCTTCATCCGATCGAGTTCTTCACCATGGGGTGCACCGGTACTCTTTGTACCGAAGAAGGATAGGTCGGTCAGGATATGTATCGACTACAGGGCACTCAACAACCTCACGATCAAGAACAAGTACCCATTGTCGAGGATCGACGATCTCTTCGATCATCTGAGTGGGGCGAGGGTATTTTCTAAGATTGATCTGAGGTCAGGTTACCATCAGGTGAAGGTGAAGAAGGAGGATATCTCGAAGACCGTATTCAGGACGCGGTATGGCCAGTTTGAGTTCATGGTGATGCCGTTTGGGTTGACTAAACCTGATAAACATGGTGTTCCACTAGTACTTGGACAAGTTCGTGGTTGTGTTCATCGATGATATCCTAGTGTACTCGAAGACTGAGGAGGAGCATGAGGAGCACTTGAGAGTTGTTCTGGAGATTCTTAGGAGAGATGAGCTTTATGGCAAGCTCTCGAAGTGCGAGTTCTTTCTAGACAGAGTTGACTTCTTGGGTCATGTGGTGACTGGAGATGGGATCTCAGTTGACCCGAAGAAGATCACGACAGTTGAGGCTTGGACAACACCGAGTCCAGTAGCGGAGATCAGGAGCTTCTTGGGATTGGCAGGCTACTATAGGAGGTTCGTGCAGGATTTATCTTGGGTTATAGAGCCATTAACTAGGATGACCCAGAAGGATGCAGAGTTTGTCTGGTCAGAGGAGTGTCAAGTCGCTTTTGATGAGTTGAAGAAGCGTCTGACGACAGCTCTGATTCTGACATTACCATCAGGATCAAGAGGGTTCACTATCTATAGTGACGCCTCAGGGAAGGGTTTGGGTTATGTCGTGCAGCAGCATGGAAAGGTGATTGCCTATACTTCCACGCAATTATGTCCCCATGAGAAGAACTACCCTACCCACGACTTAGAGTTGGCAGCAGTTATATTTGCTTTGAGGTTGTGGAAATACTACTTATACGGAGAGCAAATGGGGATCTTTACAGATCATAAGAGCTTGAAGTATGTGTTTACACAGAAGAAGCTCAACATGAGACAGCGCAGGTGGTTGGAGTTGATGAAGAACTTCGATATTTTACTGCAGTATCACCCAGGAAAGGCCAACGTGGTTGCCGATGCCTTGAGTAGGTATCTGATAGCCATGTGTTTGACTATGGATCGTCACTTGCTAGCAGCTTTGGAGAGCCTGGGGATCGAGGTGGTTGTGCTAGGAGTTCAGATACAGATGTGGGGCCTTCATATTCAGTCGAACTTGATAGAGAGGATCAAGTCGACACAGTTCGAGGATGTTGCTCTACGGTGTATCCGAGAGCAGGTTTGAGCAGGACTGATGGATGATGAGTTTACTCTTACAGAGGATGGCGTATTGAGGCACGGTTCCAGACTGTGTATGCCCAGTGGAGAGCTCCAGGAGTAGGTCATGCAGGAGGCCTACCGATCTCAGTACTCTATACATCCAGGTGCCAACAAGATGTATAGGGATCTGAGGGAGCATGTCTGGTGGTATAGGATGAAGTGGGAGGTAGCTCGCTTGGTAGCCAGATGTTTGGTCTGTCAGCAGGTCAAGGCAGAGAGGCAGAAGATATGAGGTTTGTTGCAGCTATTGTCCATTCCAGAGTGGAAGTGGGAGCACATCACGATGTACTTTGTTTCTGGATAGCCGTATACACCAGGAGGGAAAGACGTGATTTGGATCATCGTAGACAGGTTAACCAAATCGGCCCACTTTTTGCCATTTAAAATAGGTACGTCTACTGAGAGGCTAGCGGAGATGTATATGCGACAGATTATCAGGATTCATGGAGTTCCGATGAGCATTGTCTCGGATCGGGATAATCACTTTATTTTTTATTTCTGGCAGAGTCTGCAGACTAGTTTGGGCACTCAGCTCAAGTTTTGTACTACATACCACCCTCAGACGGAAGGACAGTCAGAGAGGACTATTCAGACACTAGAGGACATATTACGGACTTGTGTTTTGGATTTTGGAGGATCCTGGAAGGATCACCTGTACTTAATGGAGTTTGCATACAACAACAGTTTTCAGGCCAGCATTGAGATGTCACCATTCGAGGCACTGTACGGGCGCAGATGTCGTACACCCTTATTTTGGAATGATATTGGAGTACGAGCTTTATTTGGACCTGAGATGGTTGTAGATGCAATAGAGAAGGTGAAGCTCATCAGAGACCGGATTCGCGTGGCACAGGATAGACATCGGCACTGGGCCGATAGCCACCGCAGACCTTTGGAGTTTAAGGTACAGTTTAGAGATAGGATTAGAATTAGAAGTTGTTTTATTTGTGATTTTGTTTGATCTTGTTTGAATATATTAGTAATTGAGACCTTGTTTGTGATTAGGTTGGAGATCTGGTTTTCTTGAGGATATCTCTGACACGTGGTATGATACATTTTGGTGGAGGTGGGAAGCTTAGCCCGCGATTCATCGGACCTTTCGTGATCAGCAGGAGAGTCGATGACGTGGTTTACAGGCTAGACTTGCCACCTGCACTAGTGGAAGTCCATAACGTATTCTATATATCACAGCTGAGACGGTATGTGGCAGATCCTAGCCATGTACTCGATCACTCAGAGATTAAAGTGGAACCTACTCTTAGCTATCCAAAGCAGCCTGTGGAGATTCTGGATCGACGAGAGAAGGTTCTGAGAAACCAGGTGATACCCTTGGTTTGTGTCGTATAGAGGTATCATTCTCCAGGAGAGTCTACCTGGGAGAGGGAGGTTGAGATGCGCGAGCGATACTCATATCTTTTTGGACCTTGAGGTATGATTGTCTATCCTTCTCATCAGTTCAGTTTCACCTTTCAATTTCGAGGACAAAATTCTTTTATGGAGGGTAGATTTGTCACTACCACATTTTAGTCTTGAGGGTATTTTGGTCATTTTGGTTTTTGTGAATTATTTTATTATTTATTGCATTGGTGTTATGATTTTTGACTTTTTCTAGTTGTGACTTTAGAGACTAGCCTAGAGTTTGACTTTGACTTTAGTGACTTAGTTAGCATGGTGTGGGACCCTAATGTAACTTAAGTTGGTCGTAGTTGACTTGAGTGTGGCTAGGGTTCATGAGAGGATTTTAAGAGTTTTGTATTTGGACTTATAGCTAAGGGGTTGAGCTAGCTAGCTTATGAACTTGGCTCAAAGCCCATTTACATGAAACCCTAACCCTAATCCCTTATATGACCGGCCACCATAGCCCAAATTAAAACTAATTTCAGCCTATATAATGTCTTTTCATAACCACTTGCCTCTTTTAGAAATTCTCCTTTAGGAAACCCTAATTTCTTCCCCCTTTCATCCTTCCTTCACCAAATTGATCCCAATCTTTGCACTTGATCCAAATCTGGAGTAGAAGAAGAAGGAGGCTAGCTTGCAAGGAGGGGAGCTCATTGGGACATAGCTTGAGGAAGGAGACTTCACTATTTGGAGCTTTTTCTTAGAGATTGGCCCTCTATAGGTACTACAATTCACCCTAAAATCTTGATTTAATTCCATAGATGCATCCATCTAGGTGTCCCCTAGCTGTAGGAATAGTTTGGTGGAAATTTGTGTTAATTTGGTGTTCGTATCAGACACGTATCATTGTAGGCTTAAAGGTGTTTGATGAAATGTCCAAGAGGGATTTTTATTGCTATTTTTGAATTCTTTTTGAACTGATTTGCAGAGCTTCACGTGCTCTTTGATTTCATGCACGACTGTGTTGATTTTCGTGTCGTTATTGTGTCCAAAATTGGACTAGACACGCAGCACGATCTCCCGCTCGGATGTCCTGCTACCCAATATTGAATCTGGACACTCCACGTGGTGGCCTGACACTTGGATGGTAGGTTAGGGCAGTGACTGACAGGTCACCCCCCAAGCCACGCGTGGCCACGTGTCGTATCGGACAAGTTCTCAAGTACGCACACATTTTACTCTAACACGGTTCAGTCGATTTCCTTCGACTGATACGTGTGTCGTGTCACACACAAACACGTTTTAAACCCAAATCAGGGTGTCGACCCTCCAGCCCTATTCCTGGCGAACACATGGACACGAGCATGAGGTGTCACGTGTCGTGTGTCGTGTGCACGAACTCGTGACCCTGCCGGATGATGCTGTGCTGTATAGTTGTATCTGTACATGCCTGAATTGTTCTCGACATTTCGTGTCCACTTGGGTTGACACGAAACCCTCTCTAGCACCTATGCACACACTGGTTAATGATTATTTGAATTTTATTTTGAATTTGGGTTCTTTGTTTGGACTGAACTGAGAATCGGGTAAATGACTGATAACTGAGTTTTTGTGATTCGAAATGTATGATTCAATGTTAATTTCAGATATGTTATCATAGCTAGGTATATAATGATTCATGTTTAGGTTGGTATATTTGGTTTTCATTTTGAAATTGGGTTTGATTTCGAAAAGAACTGAGTTTACTGATACTTGAAAACTACCTTGTGTCGAAATAGATTTGGGATTTGGTTGGATGTTACATATATTGACTTTAGGTTGCATTGGAAATATTTTTTGATTTCTTAAATGTATTAAACTGAGTTATTGAATGTGCGTACACTGAGATGGATTTCCTAAATGATAACTGTGTTGTATAGGGCTGTTTGAGTACACATGTAAAGCTGGGAACACACATAAACTTGGAAATTGTTCACTGTCAACCTATGTTGAACCCTGAGAACACGCACCCTCACTATCACTCTTACATACCCATATATACACAAACACACACTCATCTCACACACAGTTGACACACACATATGTCACTCACTAGTACATTTATGAACTGTACACACCCTATCACACTATGTAACTGAACACACACACACCTTGAGACAGTCCACACACACACATATCACTATCCACTACAATGTTGACACACACACTCACCCCTACTTACATATATGTGTACCATGTTTGTGCCTTGCTTGTGTATTCGGCACTAGCCTATATGAATACCTATGTATATATTGTATAAGGATGAATATACATAGTTTGTATTTGTGTGATAACTTGTTAGGGCTTTGATTGTGTTTGAGTGCTAGCCTAGGCTTGGTTAGGCTTAGTGAGACTTGATTGGACTAGGATTGGCCTAGTTGACCTAGTTTGACTAGTGAAGTTGACTAGAGTTGACCAAGAGTTGACTTTAGTCTAAAATGACCTAGAATTCATATAGAATGTATTGTAAAGTTTAATATTACCATTCTAGACATGTTATGACCTGTGTTGCTCTAAATAGGACTCATCTACTCTGTCTGGACATATATACTCATGGGATACTCAAGATACCAGGTGAGTACATTTTTTGACCGTTTCATACTTGATAGGATTTACTTGATGCTGTCACGATGTTAACACGGATTGGTACTATATGGATCCCTTCATGAGATGTTATCTCCCTCGGGAGCATCGGGTTATGTCATGTCATGTGCATTTCACTTTCATCATGTACTAAGGTTCTTTCACTATTTATGTGCACTCTTGTGATTCATGTACTCTCATGTTCACAGAGTCCCTCATGTATACTTCATGTACACCCATTTATGGGCCCCCATGTGAAATCATGTACAATAACATAACTTGTCTGAATCCTTGTGTATAGATTGGGGTACGGGGGAGTATAAATGGTCATGTGAACAATTTCAAAGTAGTGTAATCATGTACAAACTCTTAAAATAATCTTGTGCAAATTCAAGCCGTTCACATGGCTATCTTGTATTCTACATCACTAGCCATTGTTAGTTCTTTACTTATAGTAGATATTTCTTTACAGTCATCTCTTTTACTTCATATATATTCTCCAGCGTTTTATGCATCTTACTCTATAGCATATTTATATTTCCTGTCATATTATGAACTGCGTGAGATGTTTTGTGCCCGTTCCTGTCCTGACTGGACCTGTTAAAATATTATAGATGACATTGAGGAGTTCTGTCCTACATACTACAGAGCAGGACTAGATGACCCCTGCGAGCTGGACTCCCAGGAGGACCCAGCCCTTGCAGAGGACATTACCCCAGTAGTCTAGGCTAGTTAGCTAGACTAGTTATCTTACTTTATTGCCTTGTCTTATTTTGGATAAATTATGTACTTATTTGGGATTTTGTTATTCTGGATGTTGTGGAGATGCTATCTTAGACTCTTAGACTTCTTTTCTTATTGTATTTTTTTTGGCGACTTTCATATCTATCTATCTATCTTATCGTATTTTCTACCTTAGCTGTGATTGAGTTATACATTTCTATATTATCCTCCATTCGAAGCGTATACATTTTACAGATACCTTATAATTGTTAGATGTATGTGACCTAGGAGAGCGTTCTACCGTCGACACTGCGACATAGGCTGGACGTACCCATTTCTTGTGCTCCTACAATGGGTGTGGGTCGTGACACATTTTTAGTGGTGGCCCATGCAGGCCAGATTTGTAGTGGTATTCGAACTAGAGTATCACTATAGCCTGCATTAGGATATAGGATATAGTTTTAAGGTACTCAATCACATTAGAAAAACTTCGATCCAATATTTGCCATCTAAATTTTTGTTGATTAAATATTTTTCTTTGAATAAATAAACTGTCCTCCTTTGATTTTTTGCTTCATCCTCAGTAATTGCTTCTTGTTTTGATCTGTCTTCAGGATGGTTATGGAGACGTGATCTTATCGCTCAGGTCCGGAGGATACTATCGAGAGGTCGGCCACCTCTCGTCCAGTTCAGCAGGGCCTCACGACCGCAGCTCCTGTTGTGCCAGCTCAGGTTGGCATTTCTGCTACATTTGGAGGTGCATCTCCGCATGTACAGAGACCTTCCTCCATCATTCCTGATTTCTCTGGCAGTAGCCACCTTCTGGATTAGTTAACGCAAGGAAGTTGTTCGACTTCTTTCAAAGGATGGTGGAGGCCTAACGACAGCAGTCCGCTTATTTCCAGCTGGGTATAGAGAATGCCCATCAGCTTCCCCTGACGACTGTGGAGAGAGTTATTACGCAGCCGTAGATAGCCCAGATGCAGCCATATCAGCCGAGGACACCAAGGATCCAAGACTTCTAGAAGATGCGTCCGCGGGACTTCCGCGAGATTGAGGGGATTCTGTATACGGATAACTGGATAGAGCACATCGAGGAGATCTTCCGGCTGACAGAGATCCCAGTACGACTGCAGATTGAGGCGACAGGTAGTCACATGCAGGACCTGGACCGCACATGCTACCAGACGGACCCGAGGGTCGGTACCGAGGGACAGACTTGGGCAACCTTCAAGAAGTTGTTCAAGGAGAAGTTCTTCCCTGACACAGCTCTTGGCGCCCTGGAGACGCAGTTTGAGAGCTTAGTTCAGGGCAGTCAGACTATCGAGGAGTACGCTGGAGAGTTCTGCCATCTGGGCAAATTTGTTGAAGGGCTCAGTGAGATGGCGAGGGCCCGGAGATTTCGGAAGGGGTTAGTCAAGGAGGTCAAGTCCTTGACCAAGAGTGACCGGAGTGCCACTTTTGAGAAGATTCTGGTGGGTGCCTTAGTAGCAGATGATGATTTTGAGTTGAGGCTCAAGAGGGGACGAGACGCTCATGGAGCTAGTGGCAGCGGAGGACCGGCCAAGAGGCCTCACTTTTAGCAGCAGCATCAGCATCAGCAGAGGCAGTTCCACCCATAGCTGTTCCAGGGTCAGGATCGTACACCTTTCCAGCAGGTGCAGCAGCAGCAGCCGAGGGTTCAGCCACAGGCACTCAGGCAGCAGCCTGTTAGTTATGGTTTCTGCAAGAAGCAAGGGCATGCGTGGAATGACTGTAGGAAATGGCTCGGGAGGTGCCTACTATGTGGTTCGGCGGAGCACCAGCTGAGGGAGTGTTCCATGTCTTCAGGACGAGCAGCTCAGGGAGCGGAAGCCAGAGCTCCAGCAGTACAGCAGAAGGGACCCTTGCAGACTCAGCAGCAGAGGTTCACTCAGCTTCAACAGCAGGTCAGGGAAGGTCTGCAGAGACGAGATTTTGCCATGGCAGCTGAGGACGCAGAGGCAATCGGGGAGCTGATTGCAGGTTCTATTCTTTTTAACTCCATTCCAGCTTTTGCATTGTTCGATTCGGGGGCTTCTTACAGCTTTGTGTCTGTATCTTTTGCTATTAGACACCACCTTGTATATGAATCGTTGCCTAGGACTTACAAGATCACGACCGGGGGTGGTATTATCCTCGTTAGTGATATTTGCAAGAGTCGAAGAGCTGATTTGGGAGGCCGAGAGATGGATGTGAGTCTGCTCGTGATGCCATTGTCGAACTACGATATCGTACTCAGTATGGATTAGTTGAGCAGGCATAACGCCAGCATAGATTACCGCGGGGGTAGAGTTCTTTTCAGAGCACCCGGCGAGCCAGAATTTGAGTTCACCCGACGGAAGGCGGAGAAGAGCAGCAGAGTTTTCTGGGGAGTATCAGTTGAGGAGCAGGCAGTGCCACACCCTTTGATAGCGGAGTTCATGGACGTCTTTCCGGAGGATTTGCCAGGACTACCACCGGACAAAGACGTAGAGTTCTCTATAGACTTAGTACCCGGCGTAGAGCCGATATCTCAGCACATCTATAGGGTGAACAATAGCAAGCTGGTAGAGTTGAAGAAGCAGGTGGATGAGTTACAGGACAAAGGGCTTCATTCGATCGAGTTCTTCACCATAAGGTGCACCGGTACTCTTTGTACCGAAGAAGGATGGGTCGGTCAGGTTGTGTATCGACTACAGGGCACTCAACAACCTCACCATGACACATCAAACAAATAAAAAGATTAAAACCATAACTGGATGCAAAACTACACCCTTATTTATAAAAACATGTTATTTTATGAAATAAAGATGTGCCTTATGGGAATCTACATGCTCATGCACAAATTATAACAGTTACATCAGTTTTGACAAGAAATTGATCATTTGCACCAAAAAGTCTCAGTGACTCGGACCATTCTCTAATTGCTTTTTTGACCATCGATCATGGTTACTCTAGATGGTAAGATGCATGATCATGACTTCGAAACAACACTCCATATACAAGGTTAGGCTCTGTAAGTATTAAGAAAGAGTCGACCGATTGACTCGAATGAAAATTTCAATAGGAGGGCACAACCTAGACAAAGGTGAATAAATACACAATAATCTCGCTCATTTGGCCCTCCCTAGACCTACATTAGCAGCCATGAATGCCATAATTATGCTTATTTATGTAGAGGTTTGCTATCATCCTAAAAAGTCTTTATGTAGTTATGTACTTGATGAACTTGCCCAAGGGAAAATAGAAATTCAATAAAACTTGAGTAATGCATAGAATAATATAGGAATTGTTTAACAAACTAGTGACAAAATACTAAAAACATTTAAGCAAACACATACTTAGAGATGAGCATAACTCAATTTGTCACCTCCAATCCTAAGTAGCATCTGTTTTATGGAAGTAAAGTATGATTAAACCTATATGAGCTTTGGAAAGGTATGTTGAGAAAATGTAAGATCATTAGACATTTCTTGTTGGCTCATTTAGCATTGACAAATGCTTAATCTGGAACTTTCTGACAACAAAGGAGGCATCCGCCATATGCAAATGAGTGAGAAGAAAACATGAATATCTCATTAAAGTATGATGATTAAGGTAACTTAGATGCAGAATGCTACAAAACCTAAACGGTATGAATGATGTAACTAAATCAGAAAACACAAGATGATTACCTTGAATATGTTTTGCATATATATAGTGGCGACAGAAGTCCTACTTTCTGAGGATTAGTATACATTTGATCCACATTAGAGACCTAAAATGAGAAAGATCTTTCACAACGCACAAGAATTCTACTTACTTAATATCGGAGAGCTCAGATGCAAAAAACTTTTAAAATTCCTCATAATTCCTCCCAGAACCCAAATTTCGACCATATTTCTTCAAAAATCTATCAAAAGTTTTTTAAAAAATTTAAAAAAATATCATACCGAGAAGATTGCATCACTTCGATATGAGGTTGAATCAAATCCTAAGTTCACTCAAGAAAAAAAATCTAGAATAAGAAGAAAGGAAAGAGAAAT
Source organism: Iris pallida (assembly GCA_029216955.1). Classification (NCBI taxonomy): domain Eukaryota; kingdom Viridiplantae; phylum Streptophyta; class Magnoliopsida; order Asparagales; family Iridaceae; genus Iris; species Iris pallida. The sequence goes on from JANAVB010007800.1 coordinate 5,658,369, forward strand.
CGGACCTAGGTAACTCCTTGTCCTCGAGGTCATCGTCGTCGAGATCCAAATTGGCATCGTTGAGATCCATGTCAAGATATTTTTTAACCACAAATTTTAACCCATACCATTGTGGACACACACAAAAAAGAAGAAGAAACGTTTTCTTTTTTTATTGGCACAAGGTACCACAAATCTAGTACGCTTGCGAGATCCTGTGCTGAGGATTCCCGAGTACAAAAAGAATTCTAGAGAATGGGACGATGGAGATCGAGCGGCAGTTGCTCCTTTACTTCGTTGACACTCCGATTACAAAAGTGGGAGAAAACCAAAGAAAATTGCTAACTTTCGGCTCACTGGCAAGAAGTGCAGTAATTTGGCTCTTGAAAATGCTCTCCGTTCTGTGCTTTGAAGAGGTATGAGACCCCATTTTATAGTCATTTCTGTGCTGGAATGATGTTATGCGCCCACATGAGAAAACACATTAGTTTTTATGTGGGCGCATGGTCCTGCTTTGGGCGTATAGGGTGTAGGCGCATGCAGACTGCGTGATCGTAGATTGATCGTGGTGTTGACATGACCGCATGCTTCGGTGCATGACTGCTCGTGGAGACTGACGTGGCCGTATGCTTCGGTACACGATTGATTGTTGGTTTGACCGAGTCGGGGGCTGTTCTGACTTTGGCGCATAGCCTGAAATAGGGCTAAATGCCCCCTATTGAGGAGCCTAAAGTGGGCACATGGGCGCATATGGCTTCAATGGTGACTTGGGCACATATAAATTTTTTGGCTTGGGTACATATGACTGCTTGGGCGCATGGTTGTCAAGTCTGCTGAAATTTTTATGCTTCTACAAGACCTCCTTCAAAGTTTTTGATACTTGAACGAGTTCGAAATACTTTAAAAGAAGCATGGACCGTCTTCTCGTGATGCGGTGGGCGCATAGCATAACTCTCCCTTTGGGCGCATAGAGTTTGGCCAGACTGTCAGAAAGATGGCTGTTGAGATATTCCTCAAAAATCTAAACTGGCAGATTCATCGGGGTGGAATTTGAAGAGGTCCATCCTTCCTGCGTTGTCCATGTTATCAAGTGGCAGTCGTATAATGTGCAAGAGACTGGGTCATCATGTGGGCACATAAGCCGTAATGGGTGTATAGTACGCAGTGGGTGCATAGGCGCATAGGAGTAGTGGGCGCATAGTGTATGGCCCATGCCTATAAATAGGCTTTTGAAGAAAGAAAAAATTTATAATTTCTCTTTTCCTTTAGAACTTTCAAAAAGACTTTTTCTCTCTTCTCTGCATGAACCATGTCTCCCAAGGCCGCCAAGAGATATGCGAAGGGCAAAGGGGCTGCACCGAGTGGCTCTCCTCCTGCGACAACGTCCTTGGCAGTCCAAGACCCGATCCTTGGTGAGGCTACGCCTCAAAACAAAGTCTTGAGCGTTAATTTGTGATGCTCAGACTTTTTCTCTGCCTGGACACATACGCCCAAGGCAACATGTTTCTGTGAGCATTCATATGTGCCCACAGAAGCATGCGCCCACACTGTGGTGTGTTATGCGCCCATATGCTGTTGTATGTTATGCGCCCACATGCTGCTGCATGTTATGTGCCCACATGCTGCTATATGTTATGCGCCCAGGCGCATAACCCTTTGGGCGCATAGCCCTTTGGGTGCATAAGATTCCTCCAGCACTTAGTTTTTTCTGCAGATTTTGAGTCTGACTTTCTCTTCTATCCTTATAGTTAACATATTTGTCCCAAAACTTGGTGGAATCCCTTTCGGCCCTGCTTGCCAAGTCCTTGGCACAAGCCACATAACCAACATGGTCAGCAATGTTCAGTCCAAGATCAGTCATGACCAGCCTACGGAACGGATGATCGCCATACTTGAACAGGGCAAGATCTTTCTGAAGCAGATGATTAACGATGAGAAGCTCTTGCTTGGAGGGGCACGTCGTTTCAAGAAGCCATACTTCTTGTTCGGTGGCAGTGTGGGATTCGAGGATGACGAGATGATATGTCTGGAAGACCCTCTGGTAGTTAAGTTAAATAACCAAAGAATATGGTCACCATCGATGAAGCGCCAATACCCTCTATCAGCGTTTACTGATCTGGCTGTGCAGAGGTAGATGAAATAGGACCTGACCCCTGAACTGCATGGGGTTGTTTCTGGCAGGATCCAATTCAACTCTGGTGACCGAAAGAAGGACACATTCAAGTGTGTCAAGGGTTCCATGCCCTACTCCATGAGGGGGCTACAACCTGGTGTCATAATGAACGATGTCCCGACTGATCTTCACCCCTACGCTGCTGAGACTCTCTCCAACTTTATGCTGTCAAAGAAGAAGTCGTATCCGGAAGGGAAGTTGCGGATGGAAGGTTGGAGATATTCTGTCCCTTTCTGGAGCGGCCTTACTGGATGGGTGCTCTCGACTTACGAGGCCACCCTAAAAGCTGTCGGTCTTCTTTATGCCGTTAGAGCCACCCATTATGGCATTAAGGTTAACTGGCTAATGTTTGCCTCTTTGGCGAAGTTATACAACCATCACACGTGCACCTTCTTCACTCAGGGTGGGGAGATGAGTTTGGCTCTTCATGAGATGCAGGCGATATCCAAACTTCCCTTGGGGACAGAGCCATACGCAGAATACGTCTACTGTGACGCGGAGCTCCTGGATTTGGAGAGGGAGAACTCTGAGATGACGGAGGTGTACAAAGAGTTACTCTGTCACTTTTTTATTTGTCACCAGATTACGAAGAAGGTTAAGACTGAGGGGTCCCTTCCCCATACGAGGGCCTGGACCAACTACATCTTCACCAGAGAAGAAGGGGACGGCTCAGTCTCTTTTTTTGTCTCGCAAGACCTTGACGAGCTCTGAGATAGAGCAGTTGATGGCAGATCACGGAGCTGTAGACGTCGAAGATAGTGATGATCTTGAGGAGAACTTCTCGATTTATTATTTCTTCAGGCAGGCCGAGTTCAAGCTGTCAGAAAAGGCGATATTAGCCACTTTTCTGATGATATGGCTTCGTAATTGTGTAGTCCATGGTGGTTCATGGTCTATTGAAAGAATAAGCCGGGGTATGATACTTCCAGCTGTAAAGCTGGCCTTTGGATGCCAACTTGCTCTGCTTCCAGCGATGGTCTGCGCCATCCAACGGGGTTTACGATAATTTATTGTGAACGCGATAACACCCGATAGCAGAAAGAATTTTGCTAGGACTGAGTTTCCCTTTCATTATCTGATAGGATGGCTGGTGCTATATTATCCCAGATTGATGAATGTCGGGCTGATGACATACTCTTTGGTGGGGGATGCCTTTCTTCGGAGATTCAGAGATACGGATTGGACCATGACAGGGGTGCCTGTTTGTAGGAAGGCTTTGAGTTTTCTTCAGAACTATAAATTCTTCAGAGTGTCGCCTCCGTCTGGTAGTGTCCATGCAGGAGACACCCTAGTAGATGAGAGAGCACTCACTACTAGCCTTTCTATTGGGGCATTTCGTTGGCTCCAGTCCATCAGGCTTTTCCATCTGGTATTCAGGAATAGGAACCACACTTTCCTGGAACCTTATTTGTCGAGTTGTTTTGTACGGCAATTCGGCTACATCTAGCTTCTCTTGGGCAATTCTAGCCCTCATCTATAGTTGATAGGGAGTCTGATCGATGTGGCACGTGTATGGGGCTACTATAATGCTGGATGTACGGAGGCAGTTTTTACCCTACCCGAAGATAAGCCGGACACCCACATGCTCTTTGCTGCTGCCAAGTTCTATATTCAGGTCAATATCCTTCATTCTCGGTATGACCGTGAGCAGTGTTTAATATCGGGGACTAGGTTTGCCCCTGCTCTTGCTGATATAGGACGAGTGCGCGCAATGGGGGGTTACAGAAAGGAAGACTCCGCACCCATAGTTTAGCCGATTGCAGCGCCACAACAGAGAGTTGTTCTTGAGGAGCCTATTATTGCAGCGCCTCAGAGAGAGGATACTGAAGAACCTCTTCCTGACATTCCTCATAAGAGGAAAGCTTCCACCGAGCTGGTTCCACGACCCAAGAGAAAGAAGGTTGTTGTTTTCCAAGGAAGAAAGATGGTCGCGGACTTGAGTGGCGGCTCGCCTCCCCCAGAAGATCTTCTCGGCAGATGGCGTCGCAGACCATTATCATTCGGGAGGTTAGATCCCTTCTTAGACTCTATATCCGTTTTGGTCAAACTGTTAGGAGTTTTCTCACCATTGCGTTTGTCCTTTGCACAGGACGTTGACGTTGCGACTGTGGCAGGTGTTTCTTTGCCTGAAGAGGTAGACATAACAACAGTATCCCCTGCTCGTCCTCAACCAATTGATGAGGACGGGTCTTCTTTAGTTGTAAGGCTTGAGCGAAGGGATGATCAGGGTGAAGGCCCCGACCATGACGATGATCAGAAAATAGTCCCTCCTATGACATTTCTTTGGGGGATATATCTGCGATAGGAGCTATGATGAAAGACTTGGATGAAAATTAAGTCCAATCAGCTCACCCTCCTCTGGGTATGTCATTCTTGCACTTTTTTTGGATGAGATTTTTCGACTTCAATTTTGCGTGCAACTTGTGAGGCTGACTTCTATCGTATATTCCTTTGTAGACAAGGAAAGAGAACAAAGCACGGAGGTTGCTCCAGATACCGGGGCTAGACAGGAAGCTGCCCTTGGTTCTCCCAGTAAACCGGCATTGGTTACTGAAGAAGTTCTTGATCGGCCTGTTGAGGCGGTCGTTATTAAATCTGCTTCGGGTCTAGCTGTGACCGTGGAAGGCAAGCAGCCTGATGCTGCTTTGGCAGATGTTGACAGTGAACGACCTGGGCCTGCTCTTATTTCTCTAGTTCCAGTTGATGCTGAGCTGGCATGAGGTATAAACTTACAACTCCTTCTTTAAGTAAGTTTTTTGTTACTGATATATATATTGCTTTATTTGTCAGGTTCATCTTCCTTCCAAGTAGCTCTTCCTGGGATAGAAGATCCTCATCAAGCTTCATCTCCAACGACCTCTTCTGAAGATGATGAGATGGCTCAGGAAGTCATAAGAGCTTTCTACTCCGTTTTGAAAGTAAAACTTCCTGGAGTTTTGAACTGAAATGCTGCCTTCGGGCCTGTGAAGGCAGTCGCGGAATGCTAGGTGACAGCTCTTGAAAGCATTACTGGCTTTGAAGAGCGAGCTAATACTTTAAGAAAGGTCATGGCTGACCTGGAAAATCAAGTGGCCAAGTTCTGAGAGGTCAGTCAGCGAAGCCCAACATCATCATTTCTTGAGGAGGAGGTGGCTCTGATTGCAGCTATTAAAGAGTAGAAAGCACTTTCCAGGCGAGGAAAGAGGCTCTGGCTAAAGAGATCAGCGAGCTGGCTGATCAGTATAAACAGTTTGATGCTGCCAGTAGGGCTCGTATTGCCTCACAGAATAAGCTGGCTATCCAGATTGCTGAAAAGTACTACCATATTGTACAGCTTCATGAAGATATTGCTCAGCTCGAGGCTGATTTGCAAATGGTCGCATCTGAGCAGGATGACTACGTGGTTCAGGCTACTGCGACTGCCACAACTTCAGAACAATTGAAGGCTCAGCTGGTGAAGTTGGAAGAGGAGCATCTGAAACTGATTCCTTTCGAGGATGAAGCTGCTCGGCAGGAAGAAGCACGTCATCGTGCCACCGTCAAATCTCAGGTTGAGATCATGGCTCTGAGGGATAGAATCAATCGATTGTGTATCCCTTAAGTCTTTCGTTTGTAACTGTTTCTTTTTTAGCCGTCAAGGCTCTTGTATCTTTTTCTTCATCTTTTGATAGACATTTAAAGAATAAAGAATCTTTTGGCTTTCAAAATTCATGAATAAAGTTTGTGAAATATCAAAACTAGAGGTAATATGGACATAGTAAAGATATTTCTGGTGGATATTCCGTTGGAGAATTTGATGTAGACCTATTATCCGTTTTATATTCAGGGTTTTTGAATATAGATAATAGGTTGAAAGAAGCTGCTAATAGAGGTAATATGGACATAATAGCAGATGATGTTCTATATCTGACCAGATGTAATATGGACGCAGAAGGATATATAACATTAGGTAGGAGTGGATAATTCAGAGGTAATATGGACATGATTATCCTTGATGAATGTTTTGCTCAGAGGTTATATGAACGTGGCAAAACGTTTCTTAATCATTCCACTCGGGAAATAATTATCGAAAAATAATTCAGAAGTAATAGGAACGTGACTTGTTTTCGTCAAAATGAGTTTGGGCAGAGTCAAAAACGAAAATGATTCTACTGGAGAATCTTTTTAGAGGACCCATTATCCATAGCATATTCAAGACTCTTGAAATACGGATAATAGTTAGATAATTTTTCGAATCACATAAACATTGCACTATACATTTACATGACTGAAAATATGTTAACACTGTTTACAAAAGGTTACACATAATATTTCTTCAGGAACTTGCCGTTGATAGGCATCATGAGCAAGTCACCATCAGGCTTGGTTAGTCGATATGCCACGTTAGAATACTCTAATTCTATAATGAAAGGACCTTCCCATTTAGGCTAGAATTTTCCTTTTGTCTTATGCGTCATGACCGTTTGTCTTCTCACTGCTAAGACTAGATCACCAACTTGGAAGATTCTTTCCTTCATATTTTTATTGAAGGCTCTGGAAAGACGTGCTTGGTATAGCTCAATGCGCTGCTGAACTAATAAGCATTTTTTGTCTAGCGCTTCGAGCTCCTGAAGTCGCAAATGGTAGCTTTCTTCAGCAGTCAACTCACTGGCTAAGGCTACTCGAAGAGAAGGAATCTAGATTTCTAGGGAAAGAACTGCTTTGCTCCCATAAACTAGAAAGAATGGCGTACTACCTGTTGGAGTCCGGACCGTTGTACGATAGGCCAAGAGACATTCGTTGAGCTTCTCATTCCAATCGCGCTTGTTTGAAGACACAAACTTTTTGAGAAGTTTAATGATGGTTTTATTGAAGGCTTCTGCTAACCCATTAGCTGCTGGATTGTAGGTAGTAGAGACTACATTCTGGATTCGATTCTTATCGCAGAATCAATAGAATGTATGGCTTAGGAATTGTGGACCATTATCATAGATGATCCTGCATGGTAGGCCGAAGCGATAGATAACGTGATGTTTGATAAAACTGATCACGTTCGATGTCTTCACTTCGGTGAGCGGTATAACTTTCTCCCATTTAGAGAAGTAATCGATTATAGCTAGGATGAACCGATGTCCTCTGAAAGATGGCGGGCTGATTGGGCCTATGACATCCGTACCCCAGGTTTCAAAAGGCCAAGATGCTGCCGTCAGGTGTAGAAACTCCGAAGGTTGATAAATGAAGTCGACGTGGAACTGACAAGCCCTACACTTCTTTGCATATTCAACATCAACTTCTACTATTGTGGGCCAATAATATCTCATTCGTCTGAGGCGATCTTATAATTTGGGGCCTGGTTGATGTGCACCACAAACTCCATCGTGAGCCTCCCAGAGTGCATGTTTGGCTTCTGTGTCTGATAAACATCGTAACAGTAGCCCATCGTAAGAGCGTCGGTACAGTATTTTGGTAGCTGTATCATAGTAAAATTTGAGGGATCGTCTTTGGACAGATATTGCTTCTTTTGGGTCCTCACGGAGGATTCTATTGACCGCGTAGTCTATGAAAGGAAATCTCCATTCTTTAACGTCGAAGTTTGTTTCCGTTGTGTAACTGTGATGAATATACAAGGCATCTTTCACACAGAATAGTTCTCGACCCGACACTGTGATCGACTGCTGAGTATTGGTAGGAACGGTCAGGAAAGCAGCGAGACTGGCTAAAGTATCTACTTCTATATTCTGTAGTCGAGGCACGTGCTCGATGGAGAATCCAGTGAAAGTAGAAGCCAATTCGATTGTTGCTTTGTGATATAGGATGAGATCTTCGTGACAAACTTCATAATCCCCTCGGACCTGACTAACTATTAGCTTAGAATCATCATAAGATTCTAGATAGTCAACTCCCGGTTGTTTTGCCAGTTGCAGACCGATCAATAGGGCATTATATTCGGCCACGTTGTTGGTGCATGATTCCACGAGAGAATATGCACGATGTATAACCAGATGGTCGGACGACACAAGCACGATGCCTACTCCGACCACGATATTTTCTTTAGGTCCTATTCTTGATGCACCGTCAAAGAACATTTGCCAAATGGAGATTTCTTCAGTTGCGGTGTTAGACTACACTACTTCATCGGGAATTTCATCGTAGAGTTTGAAAGATTCTGGTACTGGATGAGTTGCTAGGAAATCAGCTAACGCTTGGCCTTTTACTACTTTCTGAGGAACGAACAACATATTATATGGAGTCAACAGCATTGCCCATGTAGCTAAACAGGAATTGAGAGAACCTGGTTTAGTCATGAGTATTCTGAGAGGATTGACTTTAGATATGATGTGGATAACAAATACTAGTTCAAGACATTCCTTCTCCACAAGTGTGTATTTGTGCTCGGCACCCACCATTGTGCGGCTGAGGTAGTAGATTTTCTGTTCATGGCCGCTTCATTCTTCTGAGCTAATAGGGCGCCAAGGGAATGGTCCATAGCGTGGACATATAGTAAGAAGGGCTTTCCCATTATTGGAGCCACCAATACTGGGTGGCTTGTAAGATACTTCTTGATGTCGTCAAATATGCGTTAACATTGTTCAGTCCAGACGAAAGATACGCCTTTCTTCATGAGCTGAGTAAATGGTTGACACCTTCCAGAAAGGTTCAAAATAAATCGTATGATGTAGGCTAGCCTTCCTTGAAGTCCGCGTAGCTCTTTGAGGTTTCTTGGGGGATGCATATCGAGTATAGCTTTCACTTTCTTTGGGTCAAGATGTATACCCTTTGAAGTGATGACGAAACCAAATAACTTGCCGCTGTAGACTTCCAGAAAAGATTTGGTTGGATTCATCTTGAGTTGGTGTGCACGCATTAGTTCGAACACCGTTCTTAAGTCTTGGAGGTGGTTGCCCTTGAGATGACTTTTAATTGCGATATCGTCTACGTAACATTCTACTATTTTGCGCAAATGATCGTAAAATATTGTGCTCATAGCTCGCTGGTATGTCGCCCTACATTTTTCAATCCGAAAGGCATCACCGTATAGCGGTATACCCCCAATAGTGTTCGAAAAGATGTGTACTTCTCATCGTCGGGGAACATCTTGATCTGGTTGTAGCCTGAGAACCCATCCATGAAGGACATCCGATCGAAGCCGCAAGTATTGTCGATCATTACGTCGGTGATCGGTAGAGGGAACTCATCTTTCGGGCATGCAGTTTTTAAATCACGGTAATCGATACAGACTCAAACTTTACTGTTCTTTTTCATGACTGTAACAATATTAGCGACCCTGTCAGGGTGTTGTTCTTCGCGAATGAATCTACTTGCAATAAGCTTCTTGACTTCACTCTCGATGGCCTCCATGATATCTGGTAAAAATCGTTGTTTTTACTGCTTTACTGGCTTAGCTTTAGATGAAATATTTAGGCAGTGTATAGCGACTTTAGGGTCCAAGCCTGGCAAGTCTTCATAGCTCCATGCAAAGACGTCAATGTATTCTCTTATAAGCTGTATAAGAGATTGTCGTTCATCGCCAGACAGACTTTTGCTGATAAAGATTGGTTTAAGAGATGATTTATCTCCTAAATTGACTTGGATGACTTCGTCTTCAGTAGGTAGTTCACGCTGTTCGAAACGTAACTCCCACCTAGTATCCATCTTTTGAGCCCATTGTTCAAGCTCGATCGATTAGACATCATCTACAATTTGGTCAACTGATACCATGTTGATGGACAAAGTTGCTATGAACATGTCTCCAATGCTGGAGTCTGAATCCCAGAGACAGGAATCAGAAGAATGAGACAACGATCTGCTTCGACGTCTGATCTTTCAAGAGTTGTTGGAGAAGTGACATAACCCAAACCAACACCGTTTTGTTGATAATAGTTCTTGGTTTGCCGGGAGGAGCAAAGTGACGTATTGGCAATCATCGTTCCCAGTCGTAGTTTAGCCCCTGGTCACTTTTTATATCATATCCAATATTCTGGATGATATTCTTGCCTGCTAACTATATCAAAAAAGTTGCATTTTTCCAGAGTTATAGTCAGCTTCGGTGTTGTGATTAGGCGAAGTAGTGTCTAGAACGAACTTTCTTTCACCAATTATTCGATCGAAGATGATTAATTCTTCACCCTTCTTTCTAGCTGGAACGATGAAGTAGTGGATATCTTCTGGTCATACTTTTTTCTGCAGATGAGGCATCATGACCGACATACAGAGGTGTGGTCATATGTCGTGCTCTAGAGCGTATATCGTATCTACATATTGGTTTACAGATTGGTAGACATCGGAGTAATTCAAAGATAAACCTTTACTTAGAAAATACGCAAGTTCTTCTTCAGTGATAACATCATCTACTGAAGGTACATTATTATCAGTATTGATATACTCATTGAGAGGATCATTGTCTGGAACAGGGGCCACAGTCTTGGCCAAGTTCACCACATAGGGTAACTCTTCAGGATTGGGAGGACGGACTTCAGTAGGTTCCACCCAAGGTGTCTTGCGGAGAGTGATGGTCAATGGTTTGACCTTATCAGGGTTCTTCTTTTTTACCCAGATTGTGAGAGGCTTTTGAGTACTTTTTGGAGTAGTATGTCCTTTGACTCGGATAATCAGGGGACCATCACTGGAGGATGAACTCACTTCAGCTTTATCGTCAGCTTCGTTGCCGTCATCCTTGGAGGGCTGAGATTGGTAAAGTACCGAATCTCTATTATAGGCTTCAATGCCCTTAAAAGGATCGACATCGGCAAACTCCGTCTTTACGACGCCATCGATGTTGACATACTTAAAGCACCAGTGGAGTATGGAAGGAACGATCATGTTCTCGTGTATCCACGGACGTCCCAATAAGACGTTGTAGATACATTGGCGTCGATTACATAGCAAGAAACCTTCGTTCGGAGATCACCAATCTGGCACTTGAGACGGATCTGGCCCAGCGGGTGGCTTCTCCCAGCAATAAAAGTCATGATAGTTGTATTGGTTGCAGATAGGTTGTGCAGAGAGATTCCTAGAATTTGGAACAAACTTCTAGGAATGATGCTGAGGGAGGAACCTGGATCGATGTGCATCCGATCTACCTTAATCGTCCCGATATATCCTGTATAGTACAGAGGTCTATCATGACGATTATTTTTGAGTAGCATGTCCTCCTGTGAAAATGTGATGTTGGACACCACTTCCATAGTACTGTGGCAGTGAGGACTGGAGACAGGGTCTTCAGCGGGGGCTTTGACTTCAGTGAGATAAGAGTCGGCATGTAGTAATACCTCACTTAAGGCCTTCCACGTTTCTTTGGAGAGTCGTAATAGATCGAACAGAGACAACCTGGCAGGTGTATTGGCCAGCTGTCACGACCCGGACCCTAGAGTAAGGGCACGAGAAGTGGGTACGTCCAGCCTACGCCGCAGTGTTGGCGGTAGAACGCTGTCCTAGGTCAATCATCTAACAATATAAGGCACATGTACAGTATATACACTCCGAATGGAGGTGACATAGCAAATACAGTCTCAATCACATCTAAGGTGGAATACGATAAAAGATAGATAGATAAAACTGAAATCCACAAAAAGATACAACAGATGGAAGTCTAAGTGTCTAAGATATCACAAATCCAGAAAGTATCTCAAATCTCAAATACAGTGATCCATAAAGTAAATACAACTCGAGACAATTGAAAATAAAATAAGAAAACTCTAGCTAGCTACTCTAACCTCTACTGTGTCCTCTAGGCTAGCTGGTAACCTCCAAGCTATCTGTAAAATTTTATCAACAGGTCCAGTCAGGACGGGAGCGAGCACAGTACATCTTAATAAATCATTGTAGAAAAGGAAATATAATCATGCTAGAGATTAAAATACAGGAACTGAAGAATAGCATAATGTAAAAGAGAGACTGTAAGTAAATATCTACGATATATAAGAGAGAGACAGTGCTAGTGATTCAGAGTACATGATAAACATGTGAATGGCTAGGGACTGATTCATGATTACACTACGGAATTGATTCATGATTACACTACTTAGAATTATCCACATGTTCATTTATACTCCTCCATCCCCAATCAATACACAAGGATCCAGTCAAGTTACGTTAAGATTCATGATTATACTACATTGCCCATAAAGGGTGATTCATGAATTGATTCATGAAGGCTCGGTGATCATGAGAGTACATGAGTCACTAGCTGATTCCCGAAGATTCATGATAATAGAAGCAGGAGATACATGATGTAAGTGAAACACACGAGACAAGAGTATCTGATGCTCCCGAGAGGGATAACATCTCATGAAGGGATCCATATAGTACTAATCCGTGTTACCAACGTGTCAACATCAAGTAGAATAATCTAAAGCAGGAAATATAATTCTAAACAAGATATGAAATGATCAGAGAATGTACTCGCCTCTATTTGATTGGAGTCGACGTGCGCGATACGAACGTATCGACACGAAGTAGGTACAATACTATATTCCACAGAGGGTCCCAGACGACGACACAGGCAGTCCCAATGAGTCCAGAATAGTCCAAATATCCTAGTTTGGTATATAAAAGTCTAAAATTAGGGTTTGGTACGATAATCAAATCAAGAAATAGAAAATGACTATCATAGTCACGATTTATGAATTTTTAGAAAATGGTATAACTAGTTACAGATATTCTATTTAGAAAATCATTATATAATATTAGAAACTATTATTATTGATATTTATTTTATATATCATAATATATGTGTATATTGAAAATATAGATAATACTCTAAGTTAAAACTCCAACTTGTCAAGTAGGATTCTTAGGTAAAAACTATCTTGAAAAAATATCCAGAATACCGTAAATATACATATATAGTCAAAACCAGTAGTAAAATGATTGTTAATTAATCAAGTATTTATAACATACTAGTAGCTAAAATTATTGTTTTACCAAAACATAAACTAAATCTTCAACTAAAATTATTAACCAGAATACTAATTGAAATTCTAATTAAATTATACTATTTATCTATATATAACATAATTATACATTTATAGATGAACTTTAATTTAAGACCCTAATTATCAACCACAAAATAATAATTACAAACTAATAAAAGAGCCACTAATTAAACATAAATTAATTAACCCTTAATTCAGTTATTAATTAACTTATAACTAATTAGCTATAAACTAATACCATAGCTATTAATATTAATAAATAAATAATATTTATATATAAGTAAAAGAAGGGTTGACTCTATTCCAATCTTTCCTAAAATGGAGTGAGAGATCGAGAGGGGGAGGGATAGTCACCAGTGCGCGGCCGGACCACGCAGGGGCGGGCGGCGGCCGGAGGATGCGGTGGAGCGCCGGAAAGCTCGTCGGCTGCAAGGAGGGAGACCGGAGGACGCAGCGCTGGGTCCGGATCTACGGCGGACGGCGGTGAGGAGGGCGAGAGGGCGGAGGACGCTATGGTCGGTACGGCGGACGAGCTCGGGGTTGGGTTTCGCCGACGGATATGGCGCCCGGGTGGAGCGCCGGAGGGCTAGGCGGTGGCCAGGTCCGGCCATGGCGGCGTCGGATCTGGTCACCGACGGGGATGGGGTCAGGGTCACCGGCTCAGGGAGGCGGACAACGACGGCGAGGGCGACGCTGTCCTCCAGATCTGGTGGAGGGGTACCGACGTCGGACAACAGCGTCGTAGGAGGAGGGCGAGCAGATGGGATCTGGGGAGCGGCACCGTGGTGAGCTGCAGATCGGCCGTGGGCGGATCTCGAACTCGCTGGCGCGGATCCGGCGGAGAACGGTAAGGGTCTCTCTCCTCCTCTCTGTTCTCTATGATTTGGTGGCGGTGGTGGCTATCGGTGGTGGTGGTGTTGGCAGTGCCGACCGGTTGGCCGTGGCTAGGGTCGACTGATAGATGGGGATGTGGCTATGGCGTATGGGAGATGGTCGGATTTGGGGGAGGCAGTGGTATTCGTACTGGTGGTAGAGTTTCTATGGTGGTGGGTACGGAATGGTGAGGTCGAGGTGTTGACGGGAAGACGGCCACAGGAGGCGGTCGGGGTTGGGTCGATGGTGTGAATGATGGCTGGTGGTGAGGATGGGAATGGCGGCTGGAGACAAACCTAGGGATTAGTTCCGTGTAGCATTGGGAAGAGGGCCTATATATAGGGTAGGTTGGGAAAAACCCTAAAATGTAAATATAGTAGAAAAAAAAGAATTTAGTACTAACTGCTAACCCAAATGCTAACCACTAACATTATCACTATCTGCCAATTAATTAGTACTAAATAAATATTACCTATAAATAATTGACTAATTACTAGTTACCACTAATTTAACAATTGGGCTAATTGCAATTTAGCCACTAACCATCAAAACCGAAGCCTGAAATCCAAGCCTCGGCTTGGTAGGCAATGTTAGGACCGACCTCGGTCCAAATCCGACGCGAGACGATACGTCATTACCAAAAATCCAATCTTCAACTAAAATCATTAGTAATTAAATATTTATATTTTAATTACAAAAACTCATTAACATATTTATATTTATATAACTAATTATTTTATAACATATATATATATATATATATATATATATATATTCCTGAAGTGGACAGATAAAACATATTAGGCAACTCCTTACAAAATATAGCTTTTTACAAAACCAAATACTGACAAGGACCGATGGCAATCACGGTCGAAATATATTTCTCAAAAATTGAATTCTATGTTTTCGAGATTCAGAAAATTCAGAGTTTTAAAAAATACAATTAATAAAACAAAATAAAAAAAGAAGATTTTAAGAAATTAATTAACGGAGGTTACACCAGCTGTGCCAGTATGTCAAAGTTGTAAGGCCGATCCATGCCTTCGGGAGTTGGGGCCTTCAGAGACTTGTCAAATCGTATCTCCTTCTGCTTGGCTTTATCGGTAGTTGAAGGCTTCGACGGACCGACTTCTAAACTTGTGGGGGCAACAGAAGCTTGAGAAGGTACTGTCTCCTCTAGTGCAGGGTCATAAGTTCGTAGGTAAGCCTTTCCAGTTCGCGTCTCGCCAGATAGAACTTCGTAAATGGAAGAAGACACCAAATGACATGATTTGTATTTCTTACCCCTCTTTACTTTAGGAGAAACCACCACCTCGTTATTTCTTGCATAAGGTCCGGATGGACCCACATGATCTCACCACGTTCAGTCATGAGTGGTACCAAGGTTGAGTTGCGAGCTGGCAGCAGGTTGACGACTTCTATTATTACCTTAGGGATCGGGACTACGTCGTCTGGGACTTCTGTGGAAGGAAAGTCACCAAATTGAAGAGAGATCATGTTAGAAGATATAACCTTGTCTTCAGCTTTGAGGTTGATCACTTGGCTATCGATAAGCTGTTGTATCTTCTTCTTCAGGATGATGTAATCCTTGGTAGAGTGGTGCACGTATTGATGATAAAGACAGTACTTGGGATCGTTGAGTTGGTTCGCATCCGCAGGACGTCGTGGTGGAGGCAATGTCAGTTTATTACCCTTCGTCAATGTGTGAAAAATGGTAATAACATTATCTTCGTTAAAGGAGAAAGTCTCCTTAGGTTTGTCAGAGGCGCCCTGAGAATTGGAAGCTCCCTTGGAAGTGTCGACCTTCAAGACTTCTTTCCCTTTACCTCCATGGACAGGGATAGTTTGAGAGTGCTTACCTTTGTCTTCAGATTTGGGTGTTTTCAACCCCAGTAATTCCAGATTAGGGACATCGTTTTCAGCAGCATCAGCGGCCCCAATGAAAGTAGGCCATGTATCATACTTATGTATACCCAGACAGAACTTCACTGTAGAATGGAAGTTATGTCGACAAGTATCCATAATTTCTGAGTCTGGTATACCGAAGGGCATCTTCAATGCTAGTCGCCTGAAGCGTTGATGAAAGCAATGATAGACTCAGTCCTCCTTTGCTTGGTCTCGATGAGGGTGGACATGCTAACATGAATACCATTCTCATAAAACCTGTTAAGAAATAACCTCTCCAAGTCTTTAAAAGAATTGATACAATCGTCAGACAGAATGCAGAACCATTCAAAAGCTACCCCCTGCAAGGTGCTAATAAATAGCTTTGAGAAGAACGGATCATCCCTGGGTAAATGTAGAGTCTGCGTGTTGAAGTATGTCATGTGTTGACGAGAAGAAGTCATCCCGTCAAATGAATTTAGCGTCAGTGGCTTGTAGTTATGAGGGAAAGTAGCATTCTCCCATTCAGAAGGATAGGGTTGAGATATTCCCATCTTCTGAAGCTCGTCTTTGTATGAGATAGTGTCAAGACGGGCAACAAGAGAATCAATTGCATCCTGTTGATTGAGCAAGTGTTGAGAAACGGTTGCTGTACGGTTGTCAGGCATTGTTGGTGAAGGACCACCCCCAGCATTTGCAAGATTTAGAGGAGGCGCAACGGAATGATACTCCTTCTATAGTGAAGGAGGCTTGTTGCTATGAGCCGGACTAACGTGTGCCGAGATATTTTGTTGAGGTGGAGGAACAGCCCCAGCAGCTTGGACCACCATGATACTGGTAAGCATATCAGTGATCTTGGCATATGCTGTTTCAAGATCCTCTAGCCATTTGTTGGTCTGATCATTGGCTTCTTCGGGTCTCTCTCCATCCGCCATATATGTAGATAACATATGAGGACGAACATATAAAATAGTACACCTGGTGCTAATACTGTCTGCCTCTGAGTTGAAAAGTCCCTCGTCTTCAGGTAGGGGAGGTAGATAGTCACCGTCAAACTCAGAGAGATTATCGTCATCTGGAAGGCTAACCCCGGTGTGAAGGTCATCTGCTTCAGACTCTGAGGGAATACTACCCCCAGCTGAAGGGTCATCACCTCCAGCTTGGGAGTCCTCGTCATCTATACAGAATCTTATCCTCGACCGAGTACCCATATAGACTCCTTCAGATGTGACAACCTGCTGGCTATCTGTTGGCAGACTTCTTCTTCTTTTGTTCGTGGAACTGAAAGAGAAAGTTGGGTTCGTGGTCCACCTTCTTTGATTGGGGCTCCCGTAAGGGGAACCCCATGATGCCATGTTGGATGAAACACACAGCGGCTTTTCATCGTCAGAGCAATACAGTCGTCGAAATACGGACTGTCTTTGAGGTACTCTCGTTGCTTTGGAGCAGCAATAGTTGATGACAATACTGGTGCACGGATGTACACCATGAATTGTTGTATCCTCTCTCGCTTTACGCTTATGATTTATTATGTCGCGTAAGTCAGCGAAAGGAAGTTTTGCCTTAAAACCCATGTCACATGCATCGTCGAGCTTTGCATATGGGTTTGTAAGGAGAGTCAGTACATCCGAACTTAGTTCATGTACAGGGGCAACCCCCAGACCTAAGTTCTGTGATGACCTTGAGGACAGCACCGTACTATATATGTTGGGGCTTGTCTTTTTGCTGTGGGTGCATAGACCCTGGAGTCTGCCTTTGGGTATATACTTCCCAGAGGTCTTGGCAGCATGCCTAAGCTTCCTTGATATGGGCGTATAGTATGGGTCAGTAGAGCTTGGGCGCATGACCCTGGATGCATAATCTATCGAAGACAGAAGTCTTCTGGCCAGAGTTATGCGCCCTCACACCCTCTTGGACACATAGCTTTGGGCGCATGCTTGGTGAAGCAGCATTGTTTTCTTCCAGCTTCGCCTTCTTTTTTTGGGAGCCTTGCTGAGTTTGCCCAGAGTGTCGAACACTTTGATTCTTGGCATCATAGTGTTTTCCTTTGCCAAGTCTCGAGTGTCGAATACTCTGTTATTGGTTGCACAAGAGAGAAGTCGCTAGGCTAGTAGAGCCCAGAATGGTATGAGCCTTCTTTATTTGTGGAGCTTTTATGGCAGAGCCATGCGCCCACATGACAGAGTCCTTCGGTTGCATATCCTCTATGACACTGACAGGATATACACCGCGAGCCTTCAGAAGCCAAGTCTTGCGAGACTTGTTTGGCTTCGCTGATTTTGAGGGAGTAGAGCCGTCCCTCGAGAGCATATCTTCTAACGCCTGTTAATCGAACTTTACGATCGACATCTTCTAAGTTCTCTCCACTTTGTCGGTATCGGATTGCATCACCGCCTTCTCGTCAGAGAAAAAGGTAGTCCCTAACAGAGTCGCCATTTTTGTGGACACATACAAAAAAGAAGAAGAAACGTTGTCTCTTCTTATTGGCGTAAGGTACCATAAATCAAGTACGCCTGAGAGATCCTGCACTGAGGATCCCCGAGTACAAAAAGAATTCTAGGGAATGGGACGATGAAGATCAAGCGACAATTGCTCCTTTACTCCGTTGCCACTCCGATTACAAAAGTGGGAGAAAACCTAAGAAAATTGCTAACTCTCGGCTCACTGGGAAGAAGTGCATCAATTTGGCTCTTAAAAATGCTCTCCGTTCTGGGCTTTGAAGAGGTATGAGACCCCTTTTTAAAGTCGTTTTTGTGCTGGAATGATGTTATGCGCCCACATGAGAAAACATACTAGTTTTCATGTGGGCGCATGGTCCTGCTTTGGGCATATAGGGTGTAGGCGCATGCAGACTATGTGTTCGTGGGTTGATCATGGTGTTGACGTGGCCGTATGCTTCGGTGCACGATTGCTCGTGGAGACTGACGTGGTCGTATGCTTCGGTGCACGATTGATCGTGGGTTTAACCGAGTCGGGGGCTATTCTGACTTGGGTGCATAGCCTGAAACCGGGCTATGCGCCCCCCTTTGGAGGAGCCTAAAGTGGGCGCATGGGCGCATATGGCTTTACTGGTGACTTGGACGCATATGAATTTTCTGGCTTGGGTGCATATAACTGCTTAGGCGCATGGTTGTCAAGTCTGCTAAAATTTTCATGCTTCTACAACCATATTGCAACCCTAATAATTGAATACATGTTACCACGCACAAAAAACAACCATCAAACAAAAATCCTAAAATTAAACTGATAATCAAAAATCGATAATCACCTAAACAAGTAGCCGTTTCAAAAACCAAAACCATAACCTGATCTCCTTTGCCATGGTAGCATCGACGAGGGCGAAGGCGTCAAGGTAGCTGGAGCATTCCGGTGGAAGGCCGATCCGGACGACCTCGTCGACAGAGAGGGGTTTGAATTTGGGGGTGGATTTAGAATGGAGAGGGGTTTGAATAGAGGCCATGAGGGGATAGACTGGAGTCGAGTTTTTTTTTATGGAGAGGGGCTTTCTCTGGAGAAGAAGAGGAAGAGGGGTTTTTTGTGGGAGGAGGGAGGATTTCTAGGATGAAAGTATTTTTCTGAGAAAAAAGAGGTATTTTATCGAAAGAAAGTTTGCTGGTAGTGGACCATCAATCGTCAACATAAATAAAAGTTTTGAAAAAATTACTATAATGGCAGTAAAAAAATTGTACCAATTTTTTTGCACATACATTATTTGACGGTTATCCCCAATCTGTCAATATAAAAAAATAGTATTTCTTGACAGATTCTCTAAAACCGTCAACTATTATGGTAAAAATTTACTAAATTAACATAAAAAGCGTGTTTTCTTGACGTATACCTAAAACCGTCAAGTTTATCCCTTTTCTTGACAGTTTTTCACGACTGACAATAAATAAACCGTCAAGAAAAGCCATTTTTCTTGTAGTGAAAACACTTGCTATAGAACTGCTATACATGAAACTAATGTATGCTTTCTTATGCCACATTTACTTAGTCCTATGCAAAATAAAGATTGAATCGATTAACGAGTATCGCAACGATAAGGCTAAGTGCATAAAATGGCTACATTTTAAAGAAGAATATTACGGTCATTGGACAACTTGTGCACAAGGTGTAGTTTTCTCGAACGATTGTCTAGGCCAAGGAACCGATTCGGTCCAGGAGGAACGAGTATAGCAAGTGCCAGCAGGACTGGCACGGATGATTCGAGAAATTCGTATGGGGCTCGCTACCCGCCACGAAATGTTCGCCGTCTAACCCAGCTATTGTCCATGATGGCTTGACATTGCCAGTGACCTTCACACCCATTCACTGCTTGAACTAATACTCGTGACAAGGGATGAATATGGTCAGCTGGTCAATGTATAAGATTTTTATATGCTTGCTTCTTAACATGTTAACATGCAGATCGATCAGGAAGGTTAGAAAGACTACTAAATAGCTAACATGTTTTATAAAACTACTTGAACAAATTAAGAGCTTGGATTTTAAATTTGTCATTCGCTAGTTACATATGATCGTACTGACCCTCGCTCTCTACAGGTGCTAAAAACCAGGAGGAACGTGCCAACTAGGTAAGGTGACGTTCGTATTTTGAAGCTTCGAACACGCGTTAGAGACTCTCGCTGAACAAGTTTTTGAAGTCTCTCTCCAATAGTCCAAGAAGATGTCTCGACTTTCCTCCATTCTAGGTGGCTGGAATACTTTTATTATAAATTGAGGGATATAATGTATGGAACGACTATCTCATCGGTGTTTATTTTGTAATTGAGTCATGTTGTAAGCCCGTACGACAAGATTGTAATAGAGTCTTGTAATATAATGTCTATTATGAATAAAATGCAAAATTTCTGGCTCAATGTGTGTTGTTCAATTTCTCTGCGTACTCTCTTAGTATGCCTTGTTACTATGCCTTATGCGATCGCAACCTATGTTCGTACGGCATCACGCCCGGGGGACGACTATCGATTCTTCAAAATTAGGACGTGACAACAACACTCATCCAATAAAGACAATAAACAACAAAACCATTACGAGAGAACCAAGCACGATCAAACACAAAAGTTTGCGTGGTGACTTCGTCATCCAATATTACATTCCAATGATACAGATTGATTACAAGTACATGTTGGATCATTTGTCCCAAGATCTGTAAGCCCCCTGAATTTTTGGGATTTATTTTTGAATTTTCTAAATGAATTATTTTCGATAATTCATTTTGATTTAATTAATTTTGATAATTAAATGCTCTTTACCGTAACTTTGATTTCTAGAGCACCAGGGATGCCAGTCTCTGGAAACTTTCTTCTCTAGGTTTATAGTAGACAAGATTATCTTCATTTTGATATATCATGTCCCACTCAAACTTATTCCCTTGTGCTCTTTTAGCTTCGCGCAACTTTCGGGTCAATTTAGACCAATTTATCGTCTGTCGTAATTCGTGACTTAACTTCCAACTTAATTTTCGGGCCCGACATCGGTCCAATCCAGTCGACCCAATATATGGCCCTGGCCTGTTTTGAGTCTACTATGCACGTGCTACTTGCGTGCTACAAAATTGATCTTCTTGTGCTCCCATTTCATCCATGATTTTAATTGGTTTAAATTAGTTATTTTAATTAAATCTTGGCCCCAAGATTGTCCAACTTGACCCAACACCCAACCCAAATTGGTGTGACCCTACCATGTCTACCTATACACCCAACTGATATATTCTTCTTTTTCCCCTACACAAAAATATCTCTCTTTATATACAAATATCTATTTCTCTCTCTCCATTTCAAATATATACATAATATATATATAATATACATTTATATATATAAAAATATCCCTCTCCCTCACCCTTTCATATCAGCAATCACCCCCCATGTGGTCGGCCTACCCCCTATCTCTCTATTTTCTCTCTCTTTCTCTCTCTCTTTAAATTAATATCTCTCTTTCTATGTATATATATATACACATACATATAATATCTCTCTCTCTCTCTCCCATTATCACACACACACACTCTCCCACAACAGCTTCCCCCATTCCCATGGCCGAACACAACTCCCCCATCCCCTCATTTCTTCTTCTTCTTCTTCTTCTTCTTCTTCTTCTTCTCCACACTCTATCACCCTCACCATTATCATCATCCACACCACCATAACTACTCACCATCACCATCATTACTCACCACCACCACCCCCATGAGCTCCACCCTTCCACCTCTCATTTTCTCCTTCCACCGCTGCGTGCCACCACCCTGGCCACGCACACAGAAGAGCGCGCTGCAACAGCAGCAAGCAGCAGTTGTAGCAAGTAGCAGCAGCAGCTGCTGTAGTTCGCCATGCCAATGGCCGTGCACACCATACGCCACCGCCGTGGTCGGCCCCCCTTGGCCGGAAGCACCCCTGGGTAGGCCCCCGTGGCGCGCTCCCTTTTCCCTGGCGCGAGAAACGCCCGATTCGTGCATTTTGTACAGAATCCCGTCGACGCGCGCGCGGACGAATTTCAAAATGTGCGCTTCATCGCAGCAACTTCGTGTGCATTTTTTGGCCGATCCGACCGTTGGATCGTCGATCCATTTCTTCCGTCACAATCTCGGTATATACCTCTTCACTCCTCTGAAGTTTCAACCGTTAATTCCGTTGTTTGCTATGTGAAAATTGGCCACCAAGTTGACCCTTTAAATTGTACTATTTTTGGACAGTTTAGTGGAGCCAACTTCGCGGGCTCGTATCTTTGCCGTTGCGGCTCCGTTTTATGCGCTGTCGGTTCCTGTGCACAGCTGGTATAACCCTCTTCCTGTCCCTCAAGTTTTGTTTCTTTGTGAGCTTGTTTGGTTGGTTGAATTCGACGCCAAAGTTGGCCGCCCGAATTCGTAATTTTCAAGTTGTAAAATTCTATTTTTGAACCCGGGACTCCGGATTCAATTTCTGACACCACCAGCAGATTTGTGGCATCGTTCTGGCACGTTTTCATATAAAGTGTGCTTAATTTGGAGGACGTGGACCCTGGCACGTATTTCGGTGCTACGTGGGCCCTACGGTCCGAATCAACGGGACTTTTTGAGATCGGCTCATCGGAATCCAATTCTGGATATACCGTTGAGTTTGTTTCATCATTCTGGACTCGTTGACATATAATTTGCTGAGTTTTGTAGACATTGGCTCCGACACGTATTTTCTTACAAATCGGATTCCAATATCCGGGTCAATGGGCCATTTTGAGATCGGCTCATCGGAATCCAATTTCGGATATACCGTTGAGTTCGTATTGTCATTCTGAATTTGTGGACATATATTTTGCTAGATTTTGAGGACTTTTATCCTGACATATTTTTTGGTGCAAAGTGGGTCCGACACGAACAACGTTTTGACTCGAAATTACTTTTTCGCCCCTGTGTCCAAATTGGACTTATGGGCAGGCTAATCTAGCTATTTCGACCATTCTGGACACGTTGGTGATGGTTGTTTCACCATCCGACAACATCTATAGGTTTTCTCCCTATCTATCATCCTATTATTATAATCTTTCTTTTTTGTTTGTATTTTGAGATCCATCGATTCCAGTGATTTCACAATCACTGAAATTGATATGTTGACCATGTAGATGTTTATAGAGACTAGCTTTGCCCTGTTTGATTATGGTTCACTAATTCGACTGAACGTCGAAGTAGAGTCAACATTTAACCTAGGTTTGACTAGAACTTGACAGAAGTTGACCAGTTGACCCAAAGTCAACTGTTAGTCAAGTCAAGTTTGACCTAGAGTTGACCTAGGGTTGACCAGAGTTGACCAGTTGACCAAAAGTCAACTGTAAGTCAACCTTTGACTTAGATTGACCTAGTTTGACTTGCTTTGACTTGCCTTGGCCTAGTTTGACTTTGTTAGGTCTAGTATGAATTAGATTGACTCTGTATAATCTAGTTTGACTTTGTTTGACCTAGTTTGACTTAGTTTGACGTGTCTTGACCTAGTTTGACTTAGTATGACTTAATTTTACTTCCAAACCCTTATATTGATACAATATTCCATCTATAGGTCCTTGAGGCACTGTTCTTGGACTCAGTCGACTATTCCACCAGATCGCATACGAGTACATTCTTTGATAATATTTCTGTCTTATGATATCGTCTATATTTCTTGTATTTGGTGTAGATATTCTTGTTCTCTTGAAACATTGTTCATATGGATTGGTATTTGTCTGGATCCCGTCATGAGATGTTATTCCTTGTATTCTTTGTTATATCTTGTACAAGTCTTTCTTGTTCCTTATGCATTGTATAAGATAAAATTCCTACGAAGGCTAGCTACCCTCTTAGAGAATCGCGTGTCATGATGTGTCATGGTTGGATCCACTATACTAGTCGGGGACGGGAAGTATTAGTGTAGATATGTGGTCAATTCCTATTATGCACCCATTGTGCATCGATTAATTGTGAGTGTTGATCATGCACTCTACGTATGATTAGCCAGGCCTGTTACTATTGTGCAAGTTTCCAAACCGGCCACATTTCGTAGCTAGTATTCACTCACGTAGATGGTATGATTCTCGACTCTTGTACATGATATGATCGATTTTTCTTGCCATTGCTCTAGCTATAATTTACAACTTTAACCTTGCCATGCTGTAATGGCTATGGTTCGTATTGCATATCTTGGTATACGTATACATAATTTGACCCGTATTGCATGTCTCCCTGCTTAATTTATTCTAACATTTCATTGATTGATCTATTCTTGGCTTGGTTCGGCTTGGTTTGGTTCATCATGAACCAATGGTGAACCCTCCTACCTACCACCCCCTTCTTATTTAATCCATTCTCCTCATTCTCTCTCTTCATTTACTTCTCCTTCTCCACCATTACTTCTTCTACCACTAGGAGAGTGAAAGAGAGAGCTTAGGCAAGTACATCTTGCTTCATGGGGGAACTCAAGATTTATTATTCCATTTTCTTCCTTGCAACATTCTAAGACTCTTTAGTGCTTCGTATTTTCAATTTCCATGGCTAAACTCTTCTAGATCTAAGTTTATTCTATTTTTGGATTTCTTAGGTTTTGATCTACTTAGCTTTGTTATTTCTAAGTTTTGATGGTTCCATGTTGTAGAGTATTTCGTTCTGTCCCAATTCGACCTATGGAAGTTCGGATTTGGACTCCGGATGAAGGGTTTATGGAGCTTAGAAGTTTGGATTCATGGTGTTCTTCTTCTCGGATCAGTGAAGAAAAAGAACAGTGTTGGCCGCATGGAAGTACTTGACTGCATGAATATTCATACAGCAAGTCTCTTTTAGCCGTATGAACTTTTGAGTCCTGCTGCCGTATAGGCCCACATTACTTCCTGAGCCGCATGTGCTTCTATCTCTCCAGCAGCATGAGGCTCAGCAGGACCCAGCCGCATGGCGCTGCTCAAATCGCAGCCGCATAAGCTTGTATACTTCCAGCCGCATAAGAGCCGCATGGCACTGCTCAAACCGCAGTCGCATAAGCTTGTATACTTCCAACCGCATAAGAGCCGCATGGCACTGCTCAAACCGCAGCCGCATGAGCTTGTATACTTCCAGCCGCATAAGAGCCGCAAGCACTGCAGCCGTATAAGCAAGTGATTACCCCAGCCGCATGATCACGCACCTTTGGAGCCGCATAAGCCTGAGTTTCCCGCTGCCGCATGAGCCCGACTTGCTTCCAGCCGCATGCGCTTGCCTAATTCCAGCCGCATGCGCGCGCAATCCCAGTTGCATAAGCGCGTATGCTCATACCCGCATGAGTTTATTCCCCTTGACCGCGTGGCCCCTATAGCTCAGCCTTGTCCTCTTTTAATTATTATATATTATTATTATCGTTATGTGTTATTGATATTATTATTAAATTCATGTACCATATTTATGTTCATAACATGTAAATTTTGGCATATTTCCTAAACACGATAGTGGCCCGCTGTGGCACACTCTCGACAAGTAAACTGACAAGATTATATCATGACATGCTGTTACGACAGCTAGCCCGATATGACAAGTACGAATGACCTGGACACCGTAGACGATTGTGTTTGTACAAATAAACCAGTGCTGTCTTGCATCATGTCTAGGGTGGGGATCCCTGAGTACCACGGACAGGGATACCTACAGTAATTGACTAAGGCTAATAGCTAGAATAATTCAGTAGACATGAAGAGATTCCCATCTACAGGCAATTCCGTTATCTGGGCGCATTCGGTGGACTTGTAGCCTACCGACGAGTAGGGCATATTTCCAGCACACCGTCATGTGGTGCACCCTTCATAAATGGACATTCGACCCGGATAACCGGATAGTCTGCAGGGCTTGTGGCTGTTGGGATAATCTCATTGCATCTAGCTAGTAACTAGGCCTGTGATAACCCTAGTTAGTTAAAAGTATCAAGCCGTACTCTTGATTGGTCATGATTGATTGGATGGAGTTTATTCCAGCTTAGTTTTATCTTGATCCTGTACAAGACTGTGACATGACACGATTGATTGTGTCTATCTTAACAATAAATGATCAGGGGTCCAATTCTGTTCAGGCGAAGGATTACAACCCCGGTCCTTGTTTGGTTTAAGGGTTGTAACCTGGCTCTCGGAGCAGTTTTGTGTCCTTTCTTCGTTTATTGTCTTAGTGTACCCCATGCCATGCTCGTCATAATTTACTTCACTTCAACAGTATGATTTATTGCTTATGTTGGCCTTAACAATAAATGATCATGGGTCCAGTTCTGTTCAGGCGAAGGGTTACAACCCCAATCCTTGTTTGGTTTAAGGCCTCGTTTGGTTCACGGAAAGGAAATCAATTCCCATGTATTTTCCATGGGGATGGGAAAGTAGAATTCCTATCAAATTTCCTTTCCTATGTTTGGTTGGTGTAGGAAAGGAAAGAAAAATATATCATTGTTCCAACAATATCCAATGCCAACATAATTATAATGAAGAGTTAATTGGTAAAATAGGTAATAAAGCAAGGCTACTTTTGTCATAATATTTGTAATTAATGTTGGAAAAGGAGGAGGGAAAATGAATCCCATGGGTCATGAGAGGAACCATTTTCCCTCCTATTTTCCCCCATGTTAGGAAAGTGTTTCCCAAATTTGTGGTTACCAAACAAAGGAAAGGAACAAGTTTCCTTTCCGGATTCCTTGAATCCGTGAACCAAACGAGGCCTAAGGGTTGTAACCTGGCTCCCGGAGCGGTTCTGTGTCCTCTCTTCGTTTATTGTCTTTACTGTACCAATAGTAATTGAGACGGGTCTCTATTCAGGTGAAGGGTTATAACCCCGGTCCTTGTTTGATTTAAGGGTTGTGACCTGGCTACTTGAATGGTTTCCTCGTACTCAGTTTACTATGGTTATCCCTATTATCATCAGTTCTTTATTTATTATCTTTTATATTCTATTGTGTTATGCTGGTTTTAGTTCCTAAGTGAAGCCTCCTTTGTGGCACTTGCTCTTTCTGGGGTCTGACCCAGCTGGTTTTGTATGGCCAGATATCGGAGCAGCACCAGAGGATCCACCTATCTTCCAGCCAGATGGTGACCACCAGGCGTAACCCTGGCAACGAGTGGGTTTCTTTTGTCCTTCCACTTTATTGTAAAATTATTCTTTTGAGGCGTTTAGCCGACGAGCACTTGTTAGCTCGGTTGTACCTTTATTAACTGTCTGCCTACGGACTGTGACATGATTAACAGATCCTAGGGTTGATCATGTATAACTAAACTCTTGCTAGTCCTGACATTTTGTAACGACTAGCTTCATGATCAGCTGAATATGTAATGTTTGGAACGCCTTACTATTGTATATTTGGTGATCTTATATCTTGTAACACTTACTTACTTGCTTGTGATTGAGACACTAGGCTTGTTCATGACCATAAGAGATTGTTGGCTTGTAGTTAAACCCTCATGTATCTAGACAGCCGTGACCGTATAGCGAGGTGGGTTGTACTTCAATATACGTAGCTGGCTATGTCTGCCCCCGCTCTCCAGTATTCTGGTTCTGGGGCGTGACATGGTTTAAGTAGTGGCCCATGCAGGTCTTGTAAATCAAGATATGTGAGGGTTTACCGAATGAATGTCTCAATCAGTATTCGCCCTTGATCTCTGCTCGTATCTTCAAATCTCTGAGAATCTTGATCTGATCACATGCTTGTATCGTTGATCTGTCCTGGTCCTTCCTTATTGTTCCCTATGTCATCTTCTTCAGCGATATTGTTCCTGGACCGACCGATCAGCAAGGCGGAGCACCTCCCGCGGACCAGCAGCAACCTGGAGATCAAGCCTAACATTCAGGAGCAGCCTCCAGAGTCATGCCTACTGGAGGATAGTCACCAGTTCAGCTCGTCCAGCCTGCAGAGCCTGAGGATGGCACTTTGGTGGGTCTCATCAGGTCCCTATTAGTTTCCCAGGATCGTCGCGGAGATGCCTTGCACCAGGCGGTGGCATATGCTTTGTCCAGAGGAGGTCATCAGGGTAACAGCACGGCCAACAGCTTCAAGCGCTTGAACCCTCCCTTCTTCGATGGCAGTGAAGATGCGATCGCTGCAGATGCATGGCTTCAGAATACGGAGGTGATTCTAGAAGCAGCCAGGACTCCAGAGAACGAGAAGGTGGCCGTAGTGTGCCTGCAGTTATTGGATCTTGCCCGCAGCTGGTGGACAGCGCAGGCCGATGGATTAGTGGCCCCTATTTCATGGACAGTATTCAGGAAGAGATTTCAGACCAAGTATTTTGATACTGTAGCTCGGTACGATCTACAAACGAGGTTCACTAATCTGAAGCAGATGGGCAGGATGGTCGATAGATATGCGGCCGAGTTCTCCAAGTTTAGTCAGTTTGCTCCCACCTTGGTGGCGACCGAGTTCGATAGAGCCCAGCGGTTCCAGCAGGAGCTCCACCTAGAGATTCTGTTGGCAGTAGAGCAGTTTGAGCATCAGACTTTTGATGCAGTATTGAGAGCATCTAGGAGGGATGAGTATACCTCCCAGAGGATCGTGGATAGGGCCGAATATCGGAAGAGATCTTACAGCCAGATGAATCAGTCATCAGCACCAGTCTCGGCAGCCAGGGCTTTGACCATTAGAGCTCCGAGGTGGGCGGCCTCAGTGACGTCGGTTCAGCATTCCACCCCGACGCACCCTCAGCAGAAGAAGCAGAAGCAGTCTTCCGCAGTGGGATGTTCACACTGCGGGAAGTCGGGGCATGTGGTATCAGAATGTCGCAGAGCCCAGGGATTGTGCTTGGTTTGTGGTGCCCCGGACCACAGGGTTGGGAACTGCCCGAACAGGGGGAGTTCATCAGCATTCTCTAGTCCTTCAGTTAGAGGACCAGTACCAGTCCAGCATCAGCAACAGCAGCTGCAGTACCCGCTCTCGAGGCCATTGCCGACGCAGGCCCAGACATTCCAGCAGCAGAGACCGCAGCAGTATGCCCAAGCCCAAGCCCTGATCCAGAGCAGGCAGAGAAATTTTTAACAGAGGGGACCCGCACCCAGAGGGCATGGTCAAGTGCTGGCTTTGACCATGGTTGAAGAAGGAATAACACCAGGTGAGGTAGTGGCAGGTACAATTCTCGTCAACACCTTTCCAGCTTCAGTATTAGTTGATTCTGGTGCCTCGCGTTCATTTATGTCTGCACGATTCACGATACGGGTAGGATTGGAGCCCGAGTCATTATCAGTAAGGCTCAATATACTTACTTGTAACGGACTTGTGGGAGTAGATAGAGTGTTTTCCTCGTGTCGGATCGTAGTTAGCGGTAGAGAATTCCCCGTTAGATTGATAGAGTTCCCGATGGCTGATTATGATGTGGTCTTAGGGATGGATTAGTTGAGGGACCAGTATGCTAGGATAGACTTCCACATTGGCAGGGTTGTTTTTAGCATTCCAGGCGAGTCAGAGTTTTCCTTCTTCCGAGGCAAAGTTGAACCTTCTCCTCCAGTGTTGCGGATGGCAGTAGTAGTAGTACAGTCACCTCGTATAGTCGAAGGGTTTTCAGATATTTTCCCAGAAGAGCTTCTAGAGATGTCGCTAGAGCGAGAGATCGAGTTTACCATCGACTTGATTCCCGGGACAGCCCCAGTGTCAGAGAGAGTCTACAGGATGGCGCCGTCAGAGCTAGAGATATTGTACAAGATGATTGAAAAACTCAGAACCAAGGGATTCATTCATGCTAGTGGATCGCCTTGGGGAGCCCCGATACTTCTTGTGAAAAAGAAGGATGGTACGTCTAGATTATGTGTAGATTATCGTACCTTGAACTCGGTGACAATCAAGAATAGATACCCTCTTCCGAGGATAGATGACTTGTTTGATCAACTCAAGGGGCAGCAGTATTCTTGAAGATCGACTTGCGATCAGGATACCATCAGATCAGAGTCAGAGAGCAGGACGTCCCGAAGACAGCTTTTAGATCTAGATATGGGCATTGGGAGTTCCTTGTGATGCCATTTGGAGCAACCAATGCGTCGGAAGTATTCATGGACCTCATGAATCGTATCTTTATGCCTTATTTAGATCAGTTCATGATTGTGTTCCTAGACGACATCCTGGTCTACAGCAAAAGTGAAGCGGAGCATGAGCAGCATCTCCGTATGGTTCTTCAGATTCTCAGAGAGGACCAGCTGTATGCCAAGTTCAGTAAATGCGAGTTCTGGCTCGATCGCATTTCGTAATTGGGTCATATCATCACCCGAGGAGGAGTTGAAGTGGATCCCCAGAAGATCGTGGCTATTGAGTTGTGGCCAGTGCCCAGCACAGTTGCAGAAGTTCGTAGTTTTCTTGGCTTAGCCGGCTACTACCGGCAATTTGTTTCAGATTTTGCTCAAATTTTAGCGCCATTAACCCGGTTGACCCGTAAGGATGTGCAGTTTGCTTGGACAACAGAGTGCCAGGATTCTTTTGAAAAGTTGAAGCGAGGCTTAATGACGGCTCCTATTCTCACGCTTCCAGATGGAACCGGAGGATTCCCAGTGTATTGTGATGCTTCGGGCAGAGGATTAGGATGTGTTCTGATGCAGCATGGGAAGGTAATAGCTTATGCGTCACGATAACTTCGTGATCATGAGAGGAATTACCCAACCCATGACTTGGAGCTGGCAGCAGTAGTGTTTGTACTTAAGCTTTGGAGGCACTACTTGTATGGAGATAGGGTGAAGATTTTTACCGACCATAAGAGTCTGAAGTATGTGTTCACCCAGAAGGATCTTAACATTCATCAGAGGAGGTGGCTGGAGCTACTAGTGGATTATGACGTCAACTTGCAGTATCACCTAGGGAAGGCCAACGTTGTTGCAGATGCATTGAGCAGGAGAGCTGGAGTTTATTTTCTCACAACGCAGCCGGAGTTATTAGCCGATCTTCAGAAGATGGGAATAGAAGTTGTCCTTCCTACCAATGTGGCATTGATGACCAGTATGTAAGTTCAGTCCACTATAGTCGAGAGGATCCGGATGGTGCAGTCAGCAGATTTCGAGCTTCAGCGACTCAGAACAGAGTGTGAGGCAGGACGAAGACCAGAGTTATGCAATCATGAAGACGGTACACTTCGACATGGTAAGCGTCTTTGTGTACCCAGTGGAGATATCAGACAGGAGATCATGGCAGAGTCCCACTGTTTGCAGTATTCCATTCATTTTGGTGGCACGAAGATGTACCGTGACATCCGCCAGCACTTTTGGTGGAATGGCATAAAGAGGGAGATAGCCTGGTTTGTCTCTCGTTGTTTAGTTTGTCAATAAGTTAAAGCTGAACATCAGAGGCCAGCTGGACTACTTCAACCATTGCCAATTCCAGAGTGGAAGTAGGAGCATATAACCATGGATTTCGTGACTGGATTGCCTAGATCCCCGGCAGGCAGAGATGCTATTTGGGTTATAGTTGACCGGCTTACGAAGGTGGCTCACTTTCTCCCATTCAGAGTTGGTCAGTCGACGGCTCAGCTAGCAGGAATGTATCTCCGGCAGATTATCAGATTTCATGGTGTGCCAGCCAGTATCACCTCCGACCGAGATTCACGATTTACGTCATACTTTTGGCGTAGCCTGCAAGAGAGTTTGGGAACTTGCCTCTAATTCAGCTCAGCATATCACCCACAGACTGATGGTCAGTCGGAACGCATGATCCAGACTCTTGAAGACATGTTAAGATCTTGTACGCTCGACTTCGGTGGTTCGTAGGAAGATCACCTGCACCTGGTGGAGTTCTCGTACAATAACAGTTTCGAAGCTAGTATCCAGATGGCACCGTTCGAGATACTGTATGGTAGGAAGTGCAGATCCCTGCTAGCTTGGGATGATGTTGGGAAAAGGCAGATGCTCGATCCAGAAATGATTGTTTAGACCGTTGAAGTGGTCAGGAGAGTCAGAGATCATCTTCGAGTTGCCCAAGATTGCCAGCGCCATTGGGCCGATTCTCATCGGCGCCCTCTCGAGTTTTCTGTCGGCGACCATGTATTTCTGAGGATTTTGCCTAACCGTGGCATCATTCGTTTCGACGTACGGGGAAAGCTTAGTCCTAGGTATATAGGGCCGTTCGATATTCTGGAGCGAGTAGGAGATGTATCCTATCGTCTCGCTCTTCCTAGACCCGAGCCACATCCTGGATCATTCGAAATTGGTTGTTGGTACCAACCTTTCGTATGAGAAGAGGCACGTGTCTATATTGGACCGAAGAGATAAGACACTCAAGAACAAGACTATCAAGTTAGTCCGAGTTGCTTGGGGTCATCACTCTTTGGGTGAGTCAACGTGGGAGCGTGAGGATGATATCCGATCGCGGTATCCCGACCTGTTTGATTCGTGAGGTATAATGTCCTTCTTATGCCTTGTACCCTTAGTTCCTTGCTTGAATGATTGATTGCCTAGTTATAACTTGCTTGTGATTTGTATAGCTTGCTCTTGACCCTCTAGCCTCTTAATTAAATTCCGAGGACGGAATTCTTTTAAGGTGGATAGAGTTGTAATGCCTGTGGTTCGTATTGCGTATCTTGGTATACGTATACGTAATTTGACCCATATTGTATGTCTCCCTGCTTAATTTATTCTAGCATTTCATTGATTGATCTATTATTGGGTTGGTTCAGCTTGGTTTGGTTCATCATGAACCAATGGTGAACCCTCCTACCTACCACCCCCTTATTATTTAATCTATTCCCCTCATTCTCTTTCTTCATTTACTTCTTCTTCTCCACCATTACTTCTTCTACCACTAGGAGAGTGAGAGAGAGAGCTTAGGCAAGTGCATCTTGCTTCATGGCGAAACTCAAGATTTATTGTTCCATTTTCTTCCTTGCAACATTCTAAGACTCTTTAGTGCTTCGCATTTTCAATTTCCATGGCTAAACTCTTCTAGATCTAAGTTTATTCTATTTTCGGATTTCTTGGGTTTTGATCTACTTAGCTTTGTTATTTCTAAGTTTTAATGGTTCCATGTTGTAGAGCATTTCGTTCTGCCCCAATTCGACCTATGGAAGTTCAGATTTGGACTCCGGATGAAGGGTTTATGGAGCTTGGAAGTTTGGATTCATGGTGTTCTTCTTCTCGGATCAGTGAAGAAGAAGAACAGTGCTGGCCGCATGGAAGTACTTGACCGCATGAATATTCATGCGGCAAGTCTCTTTCAGCCGCATGAACTTTTGAGTCCTGCTGCCGCATAGGCCCACATTACTTCCTGAGCCGTATGTGCTTCTATCTCTCCAGCAGCATAAGGCTCAGCAGGACCCAGCCGCATGGCGCTGGTCAAACCGCAGCCGTATAAGAGCCGCATGGCACTGCTCAAACCGCAGCTGCATAATCTTGTATACTTCCAGCCGCATAAGATCCGCATGGCACTGCTCAAATCGCAGCCGCATGAGCTTGTATACTTCCAGCCGCATAAGAGCCGCAAGCACCGCAGCCGTATAAGCAAGCGATTACCCCAGCCGCATGATCACGCACCTTTGGAGCCGCATAAGCCTGAGTTTCCTGCTGCCGCATGAGCCCGACTTGCTTCCAGCCGCATGCGCTTGTCTAATTCCAGCCGTATGCGCACGCAATCCCAGTTGTATAAGCGCGTATGCTCATAGCCGCATGAGTTTATTTCCCTTGACCGCGTGGCCCCTATAGCTCAGCGTTGTCCTCTTTTAATTATTATATATTATTATTATCGTTATGTGTTATTGATATTATTATTAAATTCACGTACCATATTTATATTCATAACATGTAAATTTTGGCATATTTCCTAAACACGATAGTGGCCCGCTGTGGCGCACTCTCGACAAGTAAACTGACAAGATTATATCGTGACATGCTGTTACGACAGCTAGCCCGATATGACACGTACGAATGACTTGGACACTGTGGACGATTGTGTTTGTACAAATAAACTAGTGCTGTCTTGCATCATGTCTAGGGTGGGGATCCCTGAGTACCACGGTCAAGGATACCTACAATAATTGACTAAGGCTAATAGCTAGAATAATTGCAGACATGAAGAGATTCCCAGCTATAGGCAATCCCGTTATCTGGGCGCATTCGGTGGACTTGTAGCCTACCGACGAGTAGGGCACATTTCCAGCACACCGTCATGTGGTGCACCCTTCATAAATGGATATTCGACCCGGATAACCGGATGGTCTGCAGGGCTTGTGGCTGTAGGAATAATCTCATTGCATCTTGCTAGTAACTAGGCCTGTGATAACCCTAGTTAGTTAAAAGTATCAAACTGTACTCTTGATTGGTCGTGATTGATTGGATGGAGTTTATTCTAGCTTAGTTTTACCTTGATCCTGTACAAGACTGTGACATGACACGATTGATTATGCATGTCTTAACAATAAATGATCAGGGGTCCAGTTCTGTTCAGGCGAAGGGTTACAACCCCGGTCCTTGTTTGGTTTACGGGTTGAAACCTGGTTCCCGGAGCAGTTCTGTGTCCTCTCTTCGTTTATTGTCTTAGTGTATCCCATGCCATGCTCGTCATGATTTACTTTACTTCAACAGTATGATTTATTACTTATGCTAACCTTAACAATAAATGATCAGGGGTCCAGTTCTGTTTAGACGAAGGGTTACAACCCTGGTCCTTGTTTGGTTTAAGGGTTGTAACCTGGCTCCCGGAGCGGTTTTGTGTCCTCTTTTCGTTTATTGTCTTTACTGTACCAATAGTAATTGAGACGGGTCTCTATTCAGGTGAAGGGTTACAATCTCGGTCCTTGTTTGGTTTAAGGGTTGTGACCTGGCTACTTGAATGGTTTCCTCGTACTCAGTTTACTATGGTTATCCCTATTATCATCAGTTCTTTATTTATTATCTTTTATATTCTATTGTGTTATACTGGTTTTAGTTCCTAAGTGAAGCCTTTTTTGTGGCACTTGCTCTTTCTGGGGTCTGACCCAGCTGGTTTTGTATGGCCAGATATCGGAGCAGTACCAGAGGATCCACCTGTCTTCCAGCCAGATGGTGACCACCAGGCGTAACCCTGGCAACGAGTGGATTTCTTTTGTCCTCCCACTTTATTGTAAAATTATTCTTTTGAGGCGTTGAGCCGACGAGCACTTGTTAGCTCGGTTGTACCTTTATTTACTGTCTGCCTACGGGCTGTGACATGATTAACAGATCCTAAGGTTGATCATGTATAACTAAACTCTTGCTAGTCCTGACATTTTGTAACGACTAGCTTCATGATCAGCTGAATATGTAATATTTGGGACGCCTTACTATTGTATATTTGGTGATCTTACATCTTGTAACACTTACTTGCTTGTGATTGAGACACTAGACTTGTTCATGACCATAAGAGACTGTTGGCTTGTAGTTAAACCCTCATGTATCTAGACAGCTGTGACCGTATAGCGAGGTGGGTTGCACTTCAATATACGTAGCTGGCTATGTCTGCCCCCGCTCTCCAGTATTCTGGTTCTGGGGCGTGACACATGCTACTTTCATGTACTTTCCACTTTACCTTGTATATTCTCTCTATTTACTGCTATATTTTCAATATCGTCTAACTAGAACTGTTATTTGAGATTTGTGCTCGTTCCATCATGACTGGATATGTTGACAATATTTTAGGAGTAGTTGTGCCCTCAGTATTGGACTACAAGATGTTATTAGCTGGGGTGGTTCTCGGTATTCTTTACCGCGAGTTGTCTCTTAGGAGTTCTAGGTCTTGTTGTTATTTAGTTTTGTTATTGTTTTCCTTTGTTTTATTCTTGTCTCATATGATCCTTGTAGATTCTAGTTGTTCTAGTGATATTGTTATTATTTCTTGTCTTATCTTCCTTAGTTTTTGTCATGTGATACGAGTACCTTTATAGTTATGGATCCTTAGATGTTGTAGTTAGTACCGGGTACTTGACAGTGCTCTACCGCCGATACTACAGCATAGGCTGGGCGTGGCCCACGTATTCGTACCCGTATATTTAGGTGCGGGTCTGACACATTTTTGTGGTAGCCCATGCAGGTCAGTCTTTGCAAATTAATACGAAGTCGTGGTGGTACATGAGCTTATCTGTACTACTACGAGCCTGCCCTAGGATTAAGGTTGATTCATGGAATATTTTAGGATTTTGGTACTCTGTCACATATTAGGAACTCTTGATAGATTCCAAGGATGACCCCTGGGAATCTTATTCGGATGTTTTCTGAATCTATTCTCATTATTTCTATCCGTCTTGATTTCTAAGATATCTGTCCGTATCGAACCTTATTCTTTCTTGGGATGAGTTGTGGATCCCAGAGGGAAGGTATTTGACCTAGATAGTACCTTTAGGACATCTACTGAGAACCTCCCTCTAAATCTTGTCTCGGAATCTGTTTTTGCTAGTTTTCATTTACTTATCATTGATTCGTTGTTGAATTTTAAATCTTGATGTTCGTTCGTTGTTGACTTCAATTTTGATTTTGTTGAAATCAGTTTTTATGGATTGAGTTAAGATATTCTGATAAACATATTGATGAGAACGATGAGAACGATAAATGTCTACTTTATTATGGAGTTTAGAATTTATCGCAGTCATACTAGCTAGCACGACAGGGACATGGAGCCTGATGTTGGATATACTATCCTAGTTATAGGATTTATACTTTCTTGCAGCCACACCGGTTGGCGTAGTAAGGAATCTAGATGACATGATTATAGGGTGTATATCATAGTTATGGACCCCATCGTTTATTGCAGCTATGCTTACTGGCGTGGCAAAAATTTTGGCAACATGATTCTGGATAGACGTGTATAGTTATCAAGTCATATCTTAAATTGATTCACTTCTTTTGACCTATAGATCAAGGACAATTCCTACCATTATTCCTTGTTCTGTCATTTCTTTTTCTCATCATATGATGATTTTCTCATCTTGTCATTACTTCATCCATCCTGATTAATTATGTCTTGATTACACCAATCGCCTGTCTTTTATCCATTTCTGTCAACTACACTGTGAAGTCATTTGAAATTTTGTATCTTTTCACCTTGAAAAGGTTAAAGAAGTATCGTAAATCATCTCGTTCGGAAGACGGACTTATTATCAAATGGTATCTTGGTAGGAATATGAGATATTGGATCTAGTGTAGAATTTTGATATAGAAGTATTGTCACGCCCCAGAACCAGAATACTGGAGAGCGGGGGCAGACATAGCCAGCTACGTATATTGAAATAGAATACATCTCAACTATACGGTCACGGCTGTCTAGATATGAGGGTTTACTACAAGCCAACAATCTCTTAAGGTCAAGCCTATTATCTCAATCTCAAGCAAATAATATAATTACAAGATGTATGATCATTAAATATACAATAAAAGGCGTCCCAAATATTACATATCAGCTGATCATGAAGCTAGTCGTACAAAATGTTAGGACTAGCAAGAGTTTAAGTCATACATGATCAACCCTAGGATTTATTAATCATGTTTACAGCCCGTAGGCAGACAGTAAGTAAGGTACATCGAGCTAACAGGTGCTCGTCGGCTAAACGCCTCAAAAGAATAATTTTACAATAGAGTGAGCGAAACAAAATAGAAAACCCACTCGTAGCCCGGGTTTCGTCTAGTCGCCACCATCGGGCTGGAGGTTCGGTAGATCCTCGGGTGCTGCTCCGGAATCTGGCCACACAAAACCAGCTGGGTCAAACCCCAGAAAGAGCAAGTGCCACAATGGAGGCCACAAAATAAGAACAAAAGCCAGCATATCAGAACATAAGAAAATAATTACATAATAAAGACAATTATTAAGGAGAAACCTGGCAGGTGATATACGATGAGATAACCATGGAACTCTTCAGATAACCAGGTTACAACCCGTAAACCAAACAAGGACCGGGGTTGTAACCCTTCGTCTGAACGGAACTTGGTTTCTCCCACCATTTATCGGCAAGATAAAATACAAGAAATTAGGACCTGTAATTAATCATGATTAAGGTAAAGCACGAGTAGTCATGTCATGTCATAACCTTGTACAGGATCAGGACAGGACAAGCGGGACTAGACTCCATCCAATCAATCACGGCCAAACAAGTACTACGGCTTACTACTTAACTAACTAGGGTTATCACAAGCCTAATTACTAACAAGATGCAAGTGAGAATTTTCCAGTCCCAAGCCCTGCAGACTATCCAGTTATCCTTCCGCGGGTTGAGAGTTATAGGTGGGTACATCGCCCGGGAGACAAATGTACCCTTAGGTGACTTAGAGGGTGCAACACGCGACGGTGTACTGGAAATGTGCTCTACTCGTCGGCAAGCTACAAGTCCAATTAAAGCACCCAGATAACGAGATTGCCTATGACTGGAAATTCTCTATGAACTACACTTTGATCTAGTCATTAGCCTGATCCATATTCAGTGTGAATCCCTGACCGTGGGAACCAGGGAGTCACGTCCTAGACATGATGCAAGACAAGACAAGACAAGTGGATTGCACAAGCAAGCAAGCAGGAACACCCACGGTGTCAAGTTGATTATACAAGTCAAGTTAGCCGTCGCAACAGCATCAAGTTAAGTCAAGTTACAAGTTACAAGTCAAGTCAGGTACAAGTCAAGAGTGCGCCGCCACGGGCCACTATCAAGTTATCAAGTATCAAGATTAATCATGTCAGGGTACTTGTCAAGAGTGCGCCACGACGGGCCACTATCAGGTCAGGTTGGTCATGTCAGGAGTGCACCACTACGGGTCACTGTCGTGTTATGCTAGTTCCTTGTCATACCATGCCATGTACAATAGTCATTCCAGTTGTCAGCTGCACAGGGTGCCAAGTGCGCAGG
This sequence comes from Iris pallida, assembly GCA_029216955.1. Classification (NCBI taxonomy): domain Eukaryota; kingdom Viridiplantae; phylum Streptophyta; class Magnoliopsida; order Asparagales; family Iridaceae; genus Iris; species Iris pallida. Next base: position 5,697,399 of record JANAVB010007800.1, read on the forward strand.
GGCAGATGGCGCATGGGTCAGATTGCGCATGAACAGACTGCGCAGGGGTGGATTGCGCAGGAGCAGACTGCGCAAAAGTGAACTGCGCAGGGTGAAGTGCGCAGGAATGATTGGCGCATGGGGCTGAGCGCAGTTCACCATAGGGCAAGCTGCGCGGTCAGCACTGTGCTAAAGAGCGCAGGCCGAGAGGGGCTGCGCAGTCCAGTACTGCGCTAAAGAGCGCAGGCTGCAGGCTGCTACTCCAGGCCGAGAAGAACACCAAGAACACCAAGAATTCAAATTTTCATATCTTTGTCAAATCAAAGCCAAATCTAGATTTTTATAGTTCTAACTTGAGTAAAATTGAATTCTCTTCCACATGGAAGCATCAAAACCCACAAAAATCCAACCAAAATAGATCAAAACCATGTAAATCCGAAAATAGTTAAAACCTAGATCTAGAACAATGGAGACTCCAAATCACAAAATGTCAAGTTCTAATGTTGATCACCATGGCCTAATCTAGCTAATGAACAAATAAAATATGGTTCTCATGTGGTGTCAAGGTGTACTTGCCTATAGGTGATGGTGTTGTGTAGAGGAAGGAAGAAGAAGAAGAAATAAATGAAAATAATGAGGAGAGAGAAAAATAGGTGGGGATTTATGATGGTGGGTTGTGGTGGAATGAGGGTAGAGAATAGGTTAAGGTGTTCCTCTCATGATAACCAAACCAAACCAAACCCTCTCCACAAAATAAACCAAGCCATGTAAAAACCCAATTACGAGAACCAAAATCCGCAAGTCAAGTCAATTACAAGTACATGCCAAAATCCAAGAAAATAAAATACAGGTCCGAAATACGTATAAGCCTGATAAAATACGTATTCCGAATATGCGTGTTACAAGTATGATTGAGGTTGGAACTGAAACCAAGGGGTTGATATAATCAGTTTAGAAATGAGTTACTAGGGTATTTCGAGGATGAATTACTTGTAAAGCAAGTTCAAGGATTTTAAATGAGAAGGACAATAGGATACATTAATGGTATAAAAATTTATATTCATGGATATAGTTTAGAACCTGACAAGGATATCCGAGATTGAAACATTTTTGAATTTGGACAAATTTAGGTTATTGGTTCTCGAGGTATTTCACACATAGGTTATGATGGAAGTTTGGAATTTAATAATAGAGAATATATTTTAATTATATGTGGTGATGGTAAGAAACTGGACAAGGCATTGGTAAGAGGATAGAGAACGCAAGGATTTTGAGTCAAAAAATATGTATATATAGAGATTTTGTGAATATAATTTATTAATTGAGATGGTTGATATTTGAAAGTGTATGATGAAGGAAATATAAAGGTTAATTTGGTAATGGAAGAATAAATTTTGTAAAGGCCTAAGTGGTATCAGGTTTAAATAACACAATGAGCATGATTTTAACAAGTCCAAGGATTTTACGAACTTGGATTAGAGGTTTCGGATCAATTTAGGACAAGGTGGAAGAATTCGGATTTAAGGATGATTAAGTGGATAGTGTGGAGTTCTAGTGAAGGGTGTACTTCTTGATTAGGGTTTTGGAATTTAGGATCTGGCCTATGGTATCATGACAAGGTCCAATCTTCAAGACGGAAGGGTAATTCTGGTAGTAGTTGTATAAGATTGGTTTTCATATTGGACTTGTGAGTTAAATATATTACTGACAAATGATGATCGGATAAACTTGATAGTATCAGAGAGAGATGATTAACTTGGCTTCCCTATGAAACCTTGTCTTTTGATTTCCCTATTAAAAATAAATTGGACTTATTCCATATCTTTGAATCATCCATTGAGTTTTCAATATCATTAAATAATAATTTTCTTGATCGCGACCAAACGACTTTGATTATCTCTTCTATCGTACCCATATCCTGGGTCGTACTCAATTGAGTTAAATTCAATTATACCCTGGATTTCCATCCTTGGATGCTCGTGCCCAGGCTTCGATGATCTTGTTCTCCATCTTGCCCAAATCCTGATTCACTCAAAATTGATCAACTTAGATTGTGTTGAAGCTAATTTTCTTATCGTGATTGAATTTCATGCTATTACCATTCGTGCTATAACTTTTGATTTTGAACCTGTATGGATTTTAAATACTCATGCCTAAACTCCTTTCGATCAAGATTTAATTTTCTGATTATATCTGAACTCATTATGCTTAGTCGTACCCAGATGACCTGGCGTGACTAAGTCGACTTGAATCCTTTGATCGTGATTTTAACAATCATAATTATACATATTACCTTGCCTCTAAAATTGTGTCGTCTACCCTAAATCTAATTTTTTCGACCTGTGTCACGACCCGCACCCACTATGAGGGTACGAGAGCGTAACAACGCCCAGCCTACGCCGCAGTGTCGACGGTAGAACGCTGTTCTAGGTCATAAACTATAACTAACATAATATCAATGCTCTCCATAAGGAGGCCAACACAGAGGTACAACTCAATCACAATCTAGAGATAGAATATGGTACGATAAAATAGATAAGAGAATCCTCAACCGAGGTACAACAAAAATAAAATACAAGTCTCAACATCTCTACAATATACAAACTCTGAATCAAGAACAATAACTAAACATAAAAGGAAAACAGTCTAAACTATCTATACTAAGCAAGGTATCGTCCTCAGCAGCTGCCTGAACCTCCCCTGGGGTCCAGGTCGCGAGTGTCAACTAGGCAAACTCCAAGTAAGGGTGCAGGGTGCCTCATCATCCTCTGTAAAATTTTCAACAGGTCCAGTCAGGACGGGAGCGAGCACAAAACATCTCACGCAGTTCATATCATGTTAGAAAATATAAAGCATGCAATAGAGTAAGGTACATGAAACGCTGAAAGAAAGAAGTATATGAAAAACAGTAGAGATTTGATAACAGGAAATATCTAAATATGATAAGTAAGAACTGTAAGCCTACTGTGATTTAGAGTACAATATGGTTATGTAAACGGGTTAGGTTGTACAATAAAATGGGACTCCTTTGTACGTAAGTGTACAATGGACATATACAATTTCTTATACAATAGGATTGATCACATAACCACTTCTACTCTCCCTCCCCAATCAATACACAAGGATCCAATTCAGTTACATTACCTTATACAATGGCTTGAACAATGGCTTGTACAATGGCTTGTACAATGGCTTGTACAATGGCTCAATGTGATAATGAGAGTACAATATGCACAATGAGTGTACAATAATAAAGGTATTCAATAAATACAATATGTAAGTGAAACGCACATCACAATATGTATTTGGTGAATACAAGGAGATAACATCTCAGAAGAAGATCCGTATAGTACCAATCCGTGATAATGATCGTGTCAGCATCAAGTACAGTAATCTGGAGCAAGAATATAAATCCAGACAAGTATAAAATGGTCAGAGAATGTACTCGCCTCGTATCTGAATGTCTGAAGTAAATGTACTGTCCAAGATGAGGTACCTGACTCCTAGTTAGAGCAACACAAGTCAAGATGTACACAGGAAATGATAAATATAATCTACAATGCATCTGCATGCTGTCTAGGTCAAACTAGACTAAAGTCAACACTTGGTCAACTCCAGTCAACTAGACTAGTCAAACTAGGTCAAATAGGTCAAATCCTAGCCCACAAGTCTAATAAGTCTCACTTGGCCTAATCAAGCCTAGTCTAGCAATCACACACCAATCACAAGGCTATACAAGCCAAACACAAGCCATCACATTCAATATTATACATAAGAGAAAGGAAGCTAACATGTAAAGCTATGTGTGTGTGTGAACATGGAGGTGTACATGAAAAGAGAATTCAACACTAGGCCCTATATCACATATATGTATATATAACTATAGAAAAACTCTATTTGCCACATTAACACATTTAGCCATATATATATATATATATATATATATATATATATATATATATAGAGAGAGAGAGAGAGAGAGAGAGAGAGAGAGAGAGAGAGAGAGAGAAGAGCATGTGTATGTGTTCATGGGTGTGTGTGTGCCATGAAAGTGCACAAGAACATGTGTGTGTTATCATGGAATGAGTGTTAGGCAATGTGTGAGTGAGAGTGTCAATGAGTGAGGGTGTGAGGGTTATATAGTGTAGTGTGCATTGTGTGTGGAGTGATAGTGAGGCATGACAGTTGTGTAGCAAAGTGTCAATAGGAAGTTAACATTCACATATATGAGTTCTCATGTATCTCTTATTTAGTGAAACAAAACTAAATTCCAGTTTTATTCCTAACAAGGCTATATATATTACTTCTATTATTACATTACATTCATGCTTGCATTCATTCATCATTCATTTATTCTCTTGCACCACTATATGCACCATACATTACATACTATGGAACCTACATATTCATTACAAGCCATACTTATATATGCTTACATTAGATAGGATACTCACACCTCATACATCATTTATTTAAACATTTACTCATGCTTTCATTCTCTATTTAATTACATAATGTATATACATTAACATGGGTTAAAATCAAATAGAACATTATATTACACACAAGGGTGCACAAAATGCATATGCCGAATAGTGACTCCTACTAATAATCAATACTGTACTATCTCAGCATGAATTAAAATCTAGGATTAAAGTATGTTATAGATCTATGTGTTAGCTTTCCGAAACTTCAAACGGATCACATTTTCGTTTCCGAAAACTCCCGGAATCGCAAAAACACCGAGAACGCATTTATCTTTCGTACTGCTGACACTCAAATAATTCTCTAAAAATTTATAGAAAGAGTTAGGCCTATAAATACATGTTTTTGGAAAGCTAACATCAATACGCTTCTTTTAAAAAAAACGGGAGATTAAACCGAGCTTTGAGCTAGAAGTTATGATATTTCTAAGTTAGGGCTGAAATTAAAAACGTGGATAAAAATCATGACGGATTTGGGTAGTTTGAGACAAAAGAACACAAGTATATAACATAATATATCAAGAACTCACTCTCTACACTAATATATATATATGAGACACTATAGAACACATCTCCAATACAAAAATATGAGATTAAACATGTAATAATTCATTCATACATAACAACAACACATAGTGTGTCCAAATTTGGGATTTTCCCACTTGGACACAACCACAACACAAAGGACACTCCTATGACCTCCAAATAGATACGAAATGGACACAAATGGAGATGCAACCATGGGGGCCATTCTTATGGGTTCAAAATAGACCTATATGCATGAGGAAATAAAAAGGAGAAGGGATTTATACCTCCCGGTAGATCGAATCGAAGAGAAGCCTTCCCGGAGCGACACCGACACGTAGAGATTCCAAAAGGACACGAACGAGCTCCGAATCCTCCCAAACTTGGATAGCTTCCTCCTTGGCTAGAATGGAGAAGGAAAGAAGAAGATTTGGTGGCGAAATGGAAGGATTTGGTGGAGAAATTGCTAGGGATTGCTCTCTAGAAATTTGGAGAAGAACAAGAGAGAGAGTGTGGATGAGAATAATGAAATGAACTTGAACCTATCCTCTCCCAAAGTGGCTGGCCATATGGGGCTATTTTTCCTATTATGGTAAGGTCCAAAATGCCCCTACTAACCTATTCTATGAGTATTAGGAAAGGGCTAATTGGTTGTGGCTAAATTAGTCATTCTAAAGTCTCTAATCACACTAACCTTATCCATAATAATTAGTCTAACCTCTAACTAAAATATTTCTATCATGTGGACTAAATTTAATATCATGTGGACCATGCCTAACTAGTGTGTGGGTCCCACTAGAGTCAAACTACCCCTGGGTCCCCGTTTCAAGTCGGATTGAGTTAAAATTCGAACCCAACTCAAATAACCCCAAAACAATATCATAAATAATAAAATGATATCAAAATAATTCAAAGAGGTCAAATGTAAAAATATTCTTAGGCCAAAAATGACATTAAAATATTATAATCGCATGGTTAGGCTCTAGGTCAAACAGTCTCTAGGGTTTCACTAGCAAAACGTCAAAACCACAAGTCATGAATTTAAATAGTTTAAAATAATTTAAAAATCACTAAAAATCATAATATGAAATAATTATCAATAAATAATAATTATAATTATAAAATTTCAAAATTATCCTCATCTGGAAAATTGGGTGTTACAATCCTACCCACCTTATAAAAATTTTGTCCTCGAAATTAAGATGATCGCACCCCTTCTAGGTCAAACATAGTCAAGGGTCAATCATTAGTCAATTTTCTCAACATTCTAGTACTTGGTCATCAGCTGGTCAACTTCTTAGGACTTTCACCTATGCTAGCTACCTAGTGTTGGCAATTAGGGATTAGCAAAGAAAAATCTATAATAGACTAGCTCTTAACTTCCAAATCCTATCAAGTCACCCATAACTAATTACCCATAAGCTAAGCACATGAATACCAAATACCACATATATATATATATATGCTCAAGAACAACAACCCATCACATATATCCTAAGTATATCATCTATATATATAGACCTCTTAGTCCTAGGTGAAACTACAACTATGCTCAAGGGCAGGCTCTGGTTACTGGGTGCCTTATTGGAAGGGTAAAGGAAAACAATAAATAATCATCAAGGTTGTATGGCATACTAACATCCTATACGTAACTGGTTGGTATCATAATAACAGGGAATTATCTGCAATGGGTTACTATTCTAGCACCAATGCTAACTATCACCTCTAGGGTATAGACACTCTACAAGTCACCATATCTATATACTATGAAGGAACTACCTATGAACAAGCTCTACAATCTAAATATCCCTACTCCTAGGTCATTTATAACAATCAAAATGGTATGATATTTAAACTTTCTCAAGATACAATCTGTTAATCATATGCGTCTGTCCAAAATCATGTTGTCCAGAGTCTTCATCATGCTAGTGAGCAAGGCTACGATAATCACAGAGTCCTTGACTAAGGTACGTACCTCTAGGTTCATGGTATTTAAAATTTTTGTACTGCCGCATGCGACGACGAAAACCTTAAATTCCTATACCCGAGAATACATCCAAAATCTGACTACATGTCCTCACTATGCCAACTAACATGACTATCGAGGATTCTAGATCCCATGATTTAGGCGACCTAGCCCATATGATTTTCTCAGAAGAAAAAAAAAACAAACACAACAAAAGAGTAACATGACAAAAATAAATCAATCAACAAGGAACAGATGGAATCGGATTTCAAGGTAATTATAAAAGACAATTGCGGGAATGGAATTGAGAAGAACGGAACTTGCAGCAAGTTCTCCCACGGTCTGTGCATCCTCGACTGTCCTGACGATGGCTCGCCCTGCTGGTTTTCCCTGGTCTGCTGCTGATGCTGCATGAATCACCGCTGCTGAGAGAATCAGAAATGACAGGAGAAAATCTCTGTACAGATAGAGGTGCACCTCCAATGTAGCAGATACGCCAACCTGAGTCGGCACAACAGGAGCTGCGGTCTCGAGGCCCTAATGAATAGGACGAGAGGTGGCCAGCCTCTCGATAGTATCCTCCGAACCGAAGCGATGAGATCGTGTCTTCATAACCATCATGAAGACACATCAAAACAAGAAGCAATTACTGAGAATGAAGCGAAAAATCAAGGGAGGACAGTTTATATTCAAGGGAAATCAATAAGCAGCAATTGGATAAAAGAAATCTGATTAAGAGTTTTTCCTAATGTGATTGAGTATCCCAAAAATATCCTAATCCTACTGCAGGTTGTAGTGATACTCTAGTTCGAATACCACTACATAAACTCGACCTGCATGGGCCACCACTAAAAACGTGTCACGACCCGCACCCACTGTGAGGGTACGAGAGCGTAACAACGCCCAGCCTACGTCGCAGTGTCGGCAGTAGAACGCTGTTCTAGGTCATGAACTATAACTAACATAATATGAATGCTCTCCATAAGGAGGCCAACACAGAGGTACAACTCAAACACAATCTAGAGATAGAATATGGCACGATAAAATAGATAAGAGAATCCTCAACCGAGGTACAACAGAAATAAAATACAAGTCTCAACATCTCTACAATATACAAACTCTGAATCAAGAACAATAACTAAACATAAAAGGAAAACAGTCTAAACTATCTATACTAAGCAAGGTATCGTCCTTAGCAGCTGCCTGAACCTCCCCTGGGGTCCAGGTCGCGAGTGTCAACTAGGCAAACTCCAAGTAAGGGTGCAGGGTGCCTCATCATCCTCTGTAAAATTTTCAACAAGTCCAGTCAGGACGGAAGCGAGCACAAAACATCTCACGCAGTTCATATCATGTTAGAAAATATAAAGCATGCAATAGAGTAAGGTACATGAAACGCTGAAAGAAAGAAGTATATGAAAAATAGTAGAGATTTGATAACAGGAAATATCTAAATATGATAAGTAAGAACTGTAAGCCTACTGTGATTTAGAGTACAATATGGTTATGTAAACGGGTTAGGTTATACAATAAAATGGGACTCCTTTGTACGTGAGTTACAATGGACATATACAATTTCTTATACAATAGGATTGATCACATAACCACTTCTACTTTCCCTCCCCAATCAATACACAAGGATCCAATTAAGTTACGTTACCTTATACAATGGCTTGTACAATGGCTCAATGTGATAATGAGAGTATAATATGCACAATGAGTGTACAATGATAAGGGTATTCAATAAGTACAATATGTAAGTGAAACGTACATCACAATATGTATTTAGTGAATACAAGGAGATAACATCTCAGAAGAAGATCCGTATAGTACCAATCCGTGATAATGATCGTGTCAGCATCAAGTACAGTAATCTAGAGCAAGAATGTAAATCCAGACAAGTATAAAACGGTCAGAGAATGTACTCGCCTCGTATCTGAATGTCTGAAGTAAATGTACTGTCCGAGATGAGGTACCTGACTCCTAGTTAGAGCAACACAAGTCAAGATGTACACTGGGAATGATAAATATAATCTACAATACATCTGCATGCTGTCTAGGTCAAACTAGACTAAAGTCAACACTTGGTCAACTCCAGTCAACTAGACTAGTCAAACTAGGTCAAATAGGTCAAATCCTAGCCCAACAAGTCTAATAAGTCTCACTTGGCCTAATCAAGCCTAGTCTAGCAATCACACACCAATCACAAGGCTATACAAGCCAAACATAAGCCAAACACAAGCCATCACATTCAATATTATACATAAGAGAAAGGAAGCTAACATGTAAAGCTATGTGTGTGTGTGAACATGGAGGTGTACATGAAAAAAGAATTCAACACTAGGCCCTATATCACATATATGTATATATAACTATAGGAAAACTCTATTTACCATATTAATACATTTAGCCATGTATAGTATATATATATATATATATATATATATATATACATATATATATATATATATATATAGAGAGAGAGAGAGAGAGAGAGAAGAGCATGTGTATGTGTTCATGGGTGTGTGTGTGTCATGAAAGTGCACAAGAACATGTGTGTGTTATCATGGAATGAGTGTTAGGCAATGTGTGAGTGAGAGTGTCAATGAGTGAGGGTGTGAGGGTTATATAGTGTAGTGTGCATTGTTTGTGGAGTGATAGTGAGGCATGACAGTTGTGTAGCAAAGTGTCAATAGGAAGTTAACATTCACATATATGAGTTCTCATGTATCTCTTATTTAGTGAAATAAAACTAAATTCCAGTTTTATTCCTAACAAGGCTACATATATTACATCTATTATTACATTACATTCATGCTTGCATTCATTCATTATTCATTTATTCTCTTGTACCACTATATGCACCATACATTACATACTATGGAACCTACATATTCATTACAAGCCATACTTATACATGCTTACATTAGATAGGATACTTACACCCCATACATCATTTATTTAAACATTTACTCATGTTTTCATTCTCTATTTAATTACATAATGTATATACATTAACATGGGTTAAAATCAAATAGAACATTATATTACACACAAGGGTGCACAAAATGCATATGTCGAATAGTAACTCCTACTAATAATCAATACTATACCATGTTAGCATGAATTAAAATCTAGAATTAAAGTATGTTTCAGATCTATGTGTTAGCTTTCCGAAACTTCAAACGGATCACATTTTTGTTTCCGGAAACTCCCGGAATCACGAAAACACCGAGAACGCATTTGTCTTTTGTACAGCTGACACTCAAATAATTCTCCAGAAAGTTATAGAAAGAATTAGGCCTACTAATACATGTTTTTGGAAAGCTAACATCAATACGCTTCTTTTAAAAAAAACGGGAGATTAAACCGAGCTTTGAGCTAGAAGTTATGACATTTCTAAGTTAGGGCTGAAATTAAAAACGTGGATAAAAATTATGACGGATTTGGGTAGTTTGAGACAAAAGAACACAAGTATATAACATAATATATCAAGAACTCACTCTCTACACTAATATATATATATATATGAGACACTATAGAACACATCTCCAATACAAAAATATGAGATTAAACATGTAATAATTCATTCATACATAACAACAACACATAGTGTGTCCAAATTTGGAATTTTCCTACATGGACACAACCACAAAACAAAGGAAACTCCTATGACCTCCAAATAGACACGAAATGGACACAAATGGAGATGCAACCATGGGGGTCATTCCTATGGGTTCAAAATAGACCTATATGCATGAGAAAATGAAAAGGAGAAGGGATTTATACCTCCCGGTAGATCGAATCGAAGAGAAGCCTTCCTGGAGCGACACCGACACGTAGAGATTCTAAAAGGACACGAACGAGCTCCGAATCCTCCCAAACTTGGATAGCTTCCTCCTTGGCTAGAATGGAGAAGGAAAAAAGAAGATTTGGTGGCGAAATGGAAGGATTTGGTGGAGAAATTGCTAGGGATTGCTCTCTAGAAATTTGGGGAAGAACAAGAGAGAGAGTGTGGATGAGAATAATGAAATGAACTTCAGCCTATCCTCTCCCAAAGTGGCTGGCCATATGGGGCTATTTGTCCTATTATGGTAAGGTCCAAAATGCCCCTACTAATCTATTCTATGAGTATTAGGAAAGGGCTAATTGGTTGGGGCTAAATTAGTCATTCTAAAGTCTCTAATCATACTAACCTTATCCATAATAATTAGTCTAACCTCTAACTAAAATATTTCTATCATATGGACTTAATTTAATATTATGTGGGCCATGCCTAACTAGTGTGTGGGTCCCACTAGAGTCAAACTACCCTCGGGTCCCCGTTTCAAGTCGGATTGAGTTGAAATTCGAACCCGACTCAAATAACCCCAAAATAATATCATAAATAATAAAATGATATCAAAATAATTCAAAGAGGTCAAATGCAAAAATATTCTTAGGCCAAAAATGATATTAAAATATCATAATCACATGGTTAGGCTCTAGGTCAAACAGTCTCTAGGGTTTCACTAGCAAAACGTCAAAACCACAAGTCATGAATTTAAATATTTTAAAATAATTTAAAAATCACTAAAAATCATAATATAAAATAATTATCAATAAATAATAATTATAATTACAAAATTTCAAAATTACCCTCATCTGGAAAATTGGGTGTTACAATTCTACCCACCTAATAAAAATTTCGTCCTCGAAATTAAGATGATCGCACCCCTTCTAGGTCAAACATAGTCAAGGGTCAATCACTAGTCAATTTTCTCAACATTCTAGTACTTGGTCATCAGCTGGTCAACTTCTTAGGACTTTTACCTATGCTAGCTACCTAGTGTTGGCAACTAGGGATTAGCAAAGAAAACTCTATAATAGACTAGCTCTTAACTTTCAAATCCTATCAAGTCACCCATAACTAATTACCCACAAGCTAAGCACATGAATACCAAATACCACATATAAAAATATATATATATATATATATATATATATATATATATATATATATATGCTCAAGAACAACAACACATCACATATATCCTAAGTATATCATCTATATATATAGACCTCTTAGTCCTAGGTGAAACTACAACTATGCTCAAGGGCAGGCTCTGGTTACTGGGTGCCTTACTGGAAGGGTAAAAGAGAACAATAAATAATCATCAAGGTTGTATGGCATACTAACATCCTATACGTAACTGGTTGGTATCATAATAACAGGAAATTATCTGCAATGGGTTACTATTCTAGCACCAATGCTAACTATCACCTCTAGGGTACAGACACTTTACAAGTCACCATATCTATATACTATGAAGGAACTACCTATGAACAAGCTCTACAATCTAAATATCCCTACTCCTAAGTCATTTATAACAATCAAAATGGTATGATATTTAAACCTTCTCAAGATACAATCTGTTAATCATATGCGTCTGTCCAAAATCATGTTGTCCAGAGTCTTCATCATGCTAGTGAGCAAGGCTACGATAATCACAGAGTCCTTGACTAAGGTACGTACCTCTAGGTTCATGGTATTTAAAATTTTTGTACTGTCGCATGCGACGGCAAAAACCTTAAATTCCTATACCCGAGAATACATCCAAAATCTGACTACATGTCCTCACTATGCCAACTAACACGACTATCGAGGATTCTAGATCCCATGATTTAGGCGACCTAGCCCATATGATTTTCTCAGAAGAAAAAAAACAAACACAACAAAAGAGTAACATGACAAAAATAAATCAATCAACAAGGAACAGATGGAATCGAATTTCAAGGTAATTATAAAAGACAATTGCGGGAATAGAATTAAGAAGAACGGAACTTGCAGCAAGTTCTCCAACGATCTGTGCATCCTCGACTGTCCTGACGATGGCTCGCCCTGCTGGTTTTCCCTGGTCTACTGCGGATGCTGCATGAATCACCGCTGCTGAGAGAATCAGAAATGACAGAAGAAAATCTCTGTACAGATAGAGGTGCACCTCCAATGTAGCAGATACGCCAACCTGAGTCGGCACAACAGGAGCTGCGGTCTCGAGGCCCTGATGAACAGGATGAGAGGTGGCCAGCCTCTCGATAGTATCCTCCGAACCGAAGCGATGAGATCGTGTCTTCATAACCATCATGAAGATAGATCAAAACAAGAAGCAATTACTGAGAATGAAGCGAAAAATCAAGGGAGGACAGTTTATATTCAAGGAAAATCAATAAGCAGCAATTGGACAAAAGGAATCTGATTAAGAGTTTTTCCTAATGTGATTGAGTACCCCAAAAATATCCTAATCCTACTGCAGGATGTAGTGATACTCTAGTTCGAATACCACTACATAAACTCGACCTGCATGGGCCACCACTAAAAATGTGTCACGACCCGCACCCACTGTGAGGGTACGAGAGCGTAACAACGCCCAGCCTACGCCGCAGTGTCGGTGGTAGAACGCTGTTCTAGGTCATGAACTATAACTAACATAATATGAATGCTCTCCATAATGAGGCCAATACAGAGGTACAACTCAATCACAATCTAGAGATAGAATATGGCACGATAAAATAGATAAGAGAATCCTCAACCGAGGTACAACAGAAATAAAATACAAGTCTCAACATCTCTACAATATACAAACTCTGAATCAAGAACAATAACTAAACATAAAAGGAAAACAGTCTAAACTATCTATACTAAGCAAGGTATCGTCCTCAGCAGCTGCCTGAACCTCCCCTGGGGTCCAGGTCGCGAGTGTCAACTAGGCAAACTCCAAGTAAGGGTGCAGGGCGCCTCATCATTCTCTGTAAAATTTTCAACAGGTCCAGTCAGGACGGGAGCGAGCACAAAACATCTCACGTAGTTCATATCATGTTAGAAAATATAAAGCATGCAATAGAGTAAGGTACATGAAACACTGAAAGAAAGAAGTATATAAAAAACAGTAGAGATTGATAACAGGAAATATCTAAATATGATAAGTAAGAACTGTAAGCCTACTGTGATTTAGAGTACAATATGGTTATGTAAACGGGTTAGGTTGTACAATAAAATGGGACTCCTTTGTACGTGAGTGTACAATGGACATATACAATTTCTTATACAATAGGATTGATCACATAACCACTTCTACTCTCCCTCCCCAATCAATACACAAGGATCCAATTCAGTTATGTTACCTTATACAATGGCTTGTACAATGGCTCAATGTGATAATGAGAGTACAATATGCACAATGAGTGTACAATGATAAGGGTATTCAATAAATATAATATGCAAGTGAAACGCACATCACAATATGTATTTAGTGAATACAAGGAGATAACATCTCAGAAGAAGATCCGTATAGTATCAATCCGTGATAATGATCGAGTCAGCATCAAGTACAGTAATCTAGAGCAAGAAAATAAATCCAGACAAGTATAAAACGGTCAGAGAATGTACTCGCCTCGTATCTGAATGTCTGAAGTAAATGTACTGTCCGAGATGAGGTACCTGACTCTTAGTTAGAGCAACACAAGTCAAGATGTACACAGGGAATGATAAATATAATCTACAATGCATCTGCATGTTGTCTAGGTCAAACTAGACTAAAGTCAACACTTGATCAACTCCAGTCAACTAGACTAGTCAAACTAGGTCAAATAGGTCAAATCCTAGCCCAACAAGTCTAATAAGTCTCACTTGGCCTAATCAAGCCTAGTCTAGCAATCACACACCAATCACAAGGCTATAAAAGCCAAACACAAGCCATCATATTCAATATTATACATAAGACAAAGGAAGCTAACATGTAAAGCTATGTGTGTGTGTGAACGTGGAGGTGTACATAAAAAGAGAATTCAACACTAGGCCCTATATCACATATATGTATATATAACTATAGGAAAACTCTATTTACCACATTAACACATTTAGCCATGTATAGTATATATATATATATATATATATATATATATATATAGAGAGAGAGAGAGAGAGAGAGAGAAAGAGAAGAGCATGTGTATGTGTTTATGGGTGTGTGTGTGTCATGAAAGTGCACAAGAACATGTGTGTTATCATGGAATGAGTGTTAGGCAATGTGTGAATGAGAGTGTCAATGAGTGAGGGTGTGAGGGTTATATAGTGTAGTGTGCATTGTGTGTGGAGTGATAGTGAGGCATGACAGTTGTGTAGCAAAGTGTCAATAGGAAGTTAATATTCACATATATGAGTTCTCATGTATCTCTTATTTAGTGAAACAAAACTAAATTCCAGTTTTATTCCTAACACGGCTACATATATTACATCTATTATTATATTACATTCATGCTTGCATTCATTCATCATTCATTTATTCTCTTGCACCACTATATGCACCATACATTACATACTATGGAACCTACATATTCATTACAAGCCATACTTATACATGCTTACATTAGATAGGATACTTACACCTCATACATCATTTATTTAAATATTTACTCATGCTTTCATTCTCTATTTAATTACATAATATATATACATTAACATGGGTTAAAATCAAATAGAACATTATATTACACACAAGGGTGCACAAAATGCATATGCCGAATAGTAACTCCTACTAATAATCAATACTGTACCATCTCAGCATGAATTAAAATCTAGGATTAAAGTATGTTATAGATCTATGTGTTAGCTTTCCGAAACTTTAAACGGATCACATTTTCGTTTCCGGAAACTCCCGGAATCGTGAAAACACCGAGAACGCGTTTGTCTTTCGTACAACTAACACTCAAATAATTCTCCAGAAAGTTACAGAAAGAATTAGGCCTATTAATACATGTTTTTGGAAAGCTAACATCAATAGGCTTCTTTTAAAAAAAACGGGAGATTAAACCGAACTTTGAGCTAGAAGTTATGATATTTCTAAGTTAGGGCTGAAATTAAAAACGTGGATAAAAATCATGACGGATTTGGGTAGTTTGAGACAAAAGAACACAAGTATATAACATAATATATCAAGAACTCACTCTCTACACTAATATATATATATATGAGACACTATAGAACACATCTCCAATACAAAAATATGAGATTAAACATGTAATAATTCATTCATACATAACAACAACACATAGTGTGTCCAAATTTGGGATTTTCCCATATGGACACAACCACAACACAAAGGACACTTCTATGACCTCCAAATAGACACAAAATGGACACAAATGGAGATGCAACCATGGGGGTCATTCCTATGGGTTCAAAATAGACCTATATGCATGAGGAAATAAAAAGGAGAAGGGATTTATACCTCCCGGTAGATCGAATCGAAGAGAAGCCTTCCCGGAGCGACACCGACACGTAGAGATTCCAAAAGGACACGAACGAGATCCGAATCCTCCCAAACTTGGATAGCTTCCTCCTTGGCTAGAATGGAGAAGGAAAGAAGAAGATTTGGTGGCAAAATGGAAGGATTTGGTGGAGAAATTGCTAGGGATTGCTCTCTAAAAATTTGGGGAAGAACAAGAGAGAGAGTGTGGATGAGAATAATGAAATGAACTTGAGCCTATCCTCTCCCAAAGTGGCTGACCATATGGGGCTATTTGTCCTATTATGGTAAGGTCCAAAATGCCCCTACTAACCTATTCTATGAGTATTAGGAAAGGACTAATTGGTTGGGGCTAAATTAGTCATTCTAAAGTCTCTAATCACACTAACCTTATCCATAATAATTAGTCTAACCTCTAACTAAAATATTTCTATCATGTGGACTAAATTTAATATCATGTGGGCCATGCCTAACTAGTGTGTGGGTCCCACTAGAGTCAAACTACCCCCGGGTCCCCGTTTCAAGTCGGATTGAGTTGAAATTTGAACCCGACTCAAATAACCCCAAAACAATATCATAAATAATAAAATGATATCAAAATAATTCAAATAGTTCAAATGCAAAAATATTCTTAGGCCAAAAATGATATTAAAATATTATAATCACATGGTTAGGCTCTAGGTCAAACAGTCTCTAGGGTTTCACTAGCAAAACGTCAAAACCACAAGTCATGAATTTAAATAGTTTAAAATAATTTAAAAATTACTAAAAATCATAATATGAAATAATTATCAATAAATAATAATTATAATTACAAAATTTCAAAATTACCCTCATCTGGAAAATTGGGTGTTACAATCTGGATCATATTTATCGATGTTTTTACCTGATTCTGACTTGTTTATAATCGAACGATTCTTGATTTTTCTAGTCGCGGCTTCGTGCTTACCTACAAAGCTGTGACTATAAATCCCAATCATGCCAAACATTGTTTTTGTCATGGTTAGCTTTTTATCTTGATCGGGCCTGTGCGACTTTCATGTTGATTTTCCATTAACCTAAGTCCTACAGATCACCCCGTACTTGAACTTCATTTATATATTCGATTCTCCTAATCGTCTCTAAAATCGTTCCCCAATTACTTGACTTATTTCTGAAATCATGCACATATAATTTTGTTTATATCATAATTCTATCGTGCCAAATCCCTCATCGTGCTTGAACAATTTTGAATCGATTATCTTGATCGTGCAAAACTCGTCATTCTTGGATCGTGCCTAAAATATTGCCTAAATCTTCTATCATGTTTTAACCCCACTACCAACCTTTAATTTTGAGGACGAAATTTTTATAAGGTGGGTAGGATGTAAGCCCCCTGAATTTTTGGGATTTATTTTTGAATTTTCTAAATGAATTATTTTCGATAATTTATTTTGATTTAATTAATTTTGATCATTAAATGCTCTTTACCGTAACTTTGATTTCTCGAGCATCAGGGATGCCAGTCTCTGGAAACTTTCTCTAAGTTTGTAGTAGACAAGATTATCTTCATGTTGATATATCGTGTCCCACTCAAACTTGATCCCTTGTGCTCTTTTTGCTTTGCACAACTTTCGGGTCAATTTAGACCAATTTATCGTCTGTCGTAATTCGTGACTAAACTTCCAACTTAATTTTTGGGCCCGACATCGGTCCAATCCAGTCGACCCAAAATATGGCTCTGGCCTGTTTTGAGTCTACTATGCACGTGCCACTTGCGTGCCACTATATTGATCTCCCTTGTGCTCCCATTTCATCCATAATTTTAATTGGTTTAAATTTGTTATTTGAATTAAATCTTGGCCCCAAGCTTGTCCATTGACCCAACACCCAACCCAAATTGGTGTGACCCTACCATGTCTACCTATACACCCCACTGATATATTCTCCTTTTTCCCCTACTCAAAAATATCTCTCTTTATATACAAATATCTATTTCTCTCTCTCCATTTCAAATATATATATATATATATATATATATATATATATATATTTTATATATATATATATATATATATATATATATATATATATATATATATATATATATATATATATCCCTCACCCTCTCACATCAGCAATCACCCCCCCCCCCCTCATGTGGCCGGCCTACCACCTCTCTCTCTTTATTTTCTCTCTCTTTCTCTCTCTCTTTAAATTAATATCTTTTTTTCTATATATATATATATATATATATATATATATATATATATAAATATATATATATATATATATATATATATACATATAATATCTCTCTCTATATATATACACACACATATAGTATCAATCTCTCTCTCTCCCATTATCACACACACACACACGCTCTCCTACAACAGCTTCCCCCACTTCCATGGCCGAACACAACTCCCCTACCCCCTCCTTTCTTCCTCTTCTTCTTCTCCACACTCTATCACCCTCACCATTATCATCATCCACACCACCATCACTACTCACCATCACCATCATTACTAACCACCACTACCTGGTTAGCACAACGGGACGTGGTAATAACCACTCCGAACGTTTAGTAACTGCTCAGATCATGCACAGGCACGATCTGAAGCAAGTTGCGCACCCCGCGCGCCTTGTACACCACGCGCTGAACGCGCACTGAGCCACTTGCGCCACCTGTCGCGTGCCCTACGCACCCTGCGCCACCCGTGCAACTGAGCGTGCACCTGTACGCACAACTGGTTGCGACACTGGTCGCGCAACCTGGGTCGCGCACTTGGCCGCGCAACATGGCCTGCGCAACCTGGCCGTACGTCAAGAAAATGCCACATTACGCCTCATGAGCTCATGAGCCCGAGTCCGAGTCGCTAAGCCCCTATAGGAGTTAGCTCCCATGGAAATAAATTTTCCAAGAGCAAAAAGCATGAATGCTTTCAATTGTTTATTTAGCCTTTTTTTATTAGAAAAATAACCCCACTTGGCACACCCATGTGCATCTCCATGCCACATGTGCATCTCTAAAATAGCATAGCTAATATATAGAAATATAACTCCTTTGGCCTAGCCGATGTGGGACAAGTACAGGCTTGTCATGTGATGGATTAGAGTGTGTTTAGCTGTAATTGAGGTTTAGATCATATACCATTTTAATAGGGATCAGAATGCTTTGAAATTGCAGAAAGAGAAAAGTAGAAGAAAATGGTAATATATGATTTTAGGTACTGCAGAATAAAAAGTTTGCAAGAAAGCTTCCTTGCCTTCGTTCCATACCTAACCATAGCAAGGAGGAGGTTACAAAATGTAAAATATATAAGGATTAACAATCATTCATATTATATATATTAGTTACATGCATGCACGAGTGTTGCACATTAAAAAAAAAATCTTGTGATAATGTTATAAAATAGTTTAAATTATAATTTGTTATGTATATAATTTGAACGTAGTTTAATTATAATTTGTTGTATATTACTTAAGGAATATACATTCCACCATAGGATCGAACCCACCCAGCCAGGATGTTTTATGTTACAGGCTTGCCATTAGAGCAAGGAGGATTATATATATATATATATATATATATATATATATATATATATATATATATATATATATATATATATATATATATATATATATATATATATATATATATAAAATAAAAAAAAAAAAAAAAAATATATATATATATATATATATATATATATATATATATATATATATATATATATATATATATATATATATATATATATATATATAAGCTTTGGGACTCTTTTATATATATATATATATATATATATATATATATATATATATATATATATATATATATATATATATTAATTATATATTAATTATATATATATATATATATATATATATATATATATATATATATATATATATATATATATATATATATATAAAATATATATATATATATATATATATATATATATATATATATATATATATATATATATATATATATATATATATATATATAAAATATATATATATATATATATATATATATATATATATATATATATATATATATATATATATATATATATATAAAATATATATATATATATATATATATATATATATATATATATATATATATATATATAAGCTTTGAGACTCTCTAATTGACATGCATCACAACCACATCAACTTTTCTTGGCTCTTCATTGGTGACTTCAACGCTGTTACTTGCAGGGAGGAGAAGTCGGGAGGTCGTCCCCAGGACTGGCCCGGAGGGTTGGGTTGCCCTATCCTGGAACTAATTTTGGTTGCCCTTTGACCCTTATTGTCCGCTGGTCCTGGTGGTCATCCGTGACTCTGACCTTTGGTGGGATCAGCTGAACCTGGAAGGTTGCCCTAGCAAGGGGGGTTGCCCAAGCCGTAAGGCTTGTCCGGCTTACCCCAGGGCCGGCCCTCGTCCCCCCTACGTCGGCCATGCACGACTTCGCCAATTTTATTTTCAACGCTCACCTGTCCCCACTTTAGTTCTCCGGCAGCGCCTTCACGTGGTGTAACATGCAGGAAAGTGCCCGTCGGTAATATTATATATTCCCGTCTCGATCGTGCCCTCATCAACTCACAGTAGTCTGATATGGAGGTCAACTCCAGTCTTTTGCATCTCAACGCTACCGAATTGGATCATTTCCCTATCCTCATTGAAGTCAGTAGAAATTCGAGTAAGATCAAGAAAAGTTTTCGTTTTCTTGACCTCTGGAGCTACCACCCTCAGTTCAGGAACACAGTGGCTGCTACCTGGAGCGACTCTGAAGCCCTTGATCCCCTCATTCGTGTGGCTGCCAAACTCAAGTCCACCAGGAAAGCTTTCACTCGTTGGAGTAAGGAAGCTTTCGGCGACATCTTTCAGGCGGTTCGCACAGCCGAGGACGATGTTACCCACGCAGAGATCATGTTCGCTCGCGATAGATCCCCAGCGGCCCGTGCCTCCCTCAGCCTCACCAGAGCATTGTTGAAGTTTCGTATGAAACTTGAGGCAGAATTCTGGAAACAGAAAGCAAGACTGACCTGGGATATTGAGGGTGACAAGAACTACAACTACTTCCACTTTTGCGTCAAGGGACGCAAACAACAACTTAAACTCCATCAGGGCCTTCGGGTTTTCGGAGATCTGGATTGATATCGTGTGGAGATCGATCAGTAATTCGTGGTTCTCCATATTCATTAATGGTTAAGCGAAGGGTTTTTTCAAATCTAGTTGTGGTGTCAGATAAGGCAATCCTTTATCTTCCACCATTTTTATTATAGCTGCCGAAGCGCTATGTAGAAATCTGAACAAAAGGGTTGGTACCACTTGATTCTAGCATTTTCACACCTCTAGTAGGTGCCCGATCATTACACACCTAGCCTACGCCGACGACATTCTCATATTCTCTTCAGGATACGCCAGATCAGTCGAAGTGGTTAACAACACGCTGCAGAGATACATCAGTTGCTCTAGTCACTGAGTCAACTCCAATAAGAGCGTTATTTATGTCCACCACTCGGCAGGTAGAGCCCACTCTACTATGATCACTAATATTACTTCATACTCAGTTGTATACCCACCTTTCTCCTATTTAGGGTGCTCGTTGGTGTACGACAGATCCAATACGAGTATTTTCGATAGGATAGTGGTTAAAATTAGAAAAAACGGTTGAGGGAGGCACAACACGATATTATCGCCTGGCGGAAAGATGATTCTGATTCAGTACATGCTTTCATCCATCCCTATTTATACCCTGGCTGCATGCTCACCTCCTAAGAAGGTCCTCACCTCCATTGAAAACTATTTCGCTAACTTATTCTGGGGGCACTGCGAAGGCAAGGACAAGCATCATTGGACCAGTTGGGACTCTACGGCCAGACCTACGGACGAGGGTGGATTAGGATTCTGTAGGTTGGCTCATGTAGTGGACGCTTGCTCGATGAAGATGTGGTGGGAGCTTCGGGTTAGCTAGAATCTTTGGGCTATAGGTTCATGAAGGCTGGATATTTCAAGCACATTCATCCGACTGATGCCTTCGCCAATAGCAGATCCTCTGCTTTCGACGTCGTACCTCACTACTAAAATACCCTACTTTACCGACGGAAGTTTAGCGACGGACGGATTCCGTCGCTAATAGCGACCAATTTCCGACATCTTAGCGACGGAGTAGCGACAGACAACATAACATAATTTTTTCCAATTTTAAATGTAAAAATTTGTCGGGTTTCCGTCGCTAAGTCGACGAACGTTAGCGACGGATTCTTTTTCGTCGCTTATTCGTCGAAAATGTTGGCGGCAAAATCTTTAAAACATTGGCGGGAACTTTAGCGACTAACTGGCGACGGATATATCCGTCGGAAAACACCTTTTAATTGGCGACGGTTTAGCGACTAATTTATTCCGTCGCTATTCCGTCGCTAGTTTCTGTGCCCTAACTTAAATTGAACCGACGGGGGGGAATTTTTCATTCCCCCCAAAACTCTCTCTCTCTCTCGCGGCTCTCTCTCTCTCGCGCGCGGCTCTCTCTCTCTCTCTCTCGCGGCTCTCTCTCTCTCTCTACCAGGTATCTCTCTCTCTCTCTCTCTCTCTCTCTCTCTCTCTCTTTCTCTAATTTTGGGTTTTGGGGCCGGGGGGGAGTGGGGGGGGTCGGCTTCGCGGGGGGTGGAGAGGGCGGGGGGGGGGGGTGGTGAATGGGGTCAGGGGGTCGGGGGGGGTGTGGGGAATGGGGGCAGGGGGTAGGGGGGTAGGGAATGAGGGTCAGGGGGTTGGGGGGGTGGGGAATAGGGACAGGGGGGTCGGGGGGTGGGGGGTGGAGAGGGCAGGGGGTCGGGGTGGTGTTGAATGGGGGCAGGGGGGTCGGAGGGGGGTCGGGAATGGGGGCAGGGGGGTCGGGGGGGCGGGGGGTGGGGGGTGGAGAGGGCAGGGGGGTCGGGGGTCCTGTGGGACACCTATTGGACATGACACCGACACTCCAGAATACGTTAAGACACGACATGTATTGAATACAATATGGTTACTCGAAAATACATTAAGACACCCAAAATTGGTGCCGAATCGTCGCAGTGTCCCCCTATTATGTCGTGTCGTATTTGTGTCCGTACAACAGTGTGCTTCTAGTAAGATATTCCAGGATAGGTATGGGTTATCTTGGACTTCTTTGATCTGGGTAGTTATTTGTTGAGTATGATGAGTTATTTATGTGTCATCTCTTCCATCATGGGTATGATCTTGTTCTTTATTTGGGTATTCTTTCATCATGTTTGAATAGATGGTGTACATGATGTCAAGTATGAAGGATTTGTAGTAAGTAGATTTTGTCATTCTTCAATGTGAGGTTGGTCTTGTTGAGAATAACTTAATAATTATTTGTTTTCCAATACCAAAAAAATCCGATACTTCGATCCGATACCGCCGATACTACCGATATCGCCGATACCAATACTAGATTGCTTAGACTTATATTGCAAGGTAACTAGATACAAGTTATGATACAATGTAAATGCAAGTATACATGTTAGCTAGATAGCTTAGACTTATATTGCAATCTCCTATTCACACGAGTATTGATATCGCCGATGCCAATACTCGTAGGAATATATAGTCCGATACCGATTCCGATACCGATACTTTGAACCTTGATTTAAATACATGTTAGTATAGTGTCTTCACATATATGTTAAGAGTATATACATGATTAGCAAGGTAACTAGATACAAGTTATGATACAATGTAAATGCAAGTATACATGTTAGCTAGATAGCTTAGACTTATATTGCAATCTCCTATTCACACGAGTATTGATATCGCCGATACCAATACTCGTAGGAATAGTCCGATACCGATATACATTGTAGAGCTCTATTTTGCTATTCTGGACATGTTGTGACATGTGCTGTTCTAAATAGGAGCCAGACACACTCCTGAGACGGGGGAGTATGTATAGTGATGTGGATTCTTACTAACTTATCATGTGAACCCATTTATGGGCCCTTCATTGAACCTTCTCATGTGCAACTTTCAGTCCATTCATAGTTCCCTATATTGTACTCTACATCACCTAGTTCACTTATATCTAACATCCTAACCCTAATCCAAATTTATGAGTATCGGTATCGGGCTATTCTTATGTTTAGTTTGTCTTACGATACAGATTTTCACATCCAAATTGAGGATGAGTCGTTATTTTGTTGATCGTACATGGATGTACAAACGGCAACACGAGAGTAGAATTGGTGTGAGTGACGATTTTCAGGCAGGCGTGGAAGTATTTCTTAATTATGTAATGAGCAAAGCTCAGTACATGGACGGTAACAAAATTAAGTGTCCATGTGTTAAATGTCACAATAGACGTTACGAAGAAGTGGTGACTGTGAGAGATCATTTGACCCGTAAGGGTTTCGTACGTAATTACGGCCTGTGGTCATCGCAAGGTGAACTATATTCGGAAAGACAGGCTGCGAAAGCTGCTACTTATGCTTTTGATGATAATGCTGCAACGGATGTCATCGAAGACCACGGATGCTCTGTTGATTATGGAGATCTGCAGAACCTTGCACGAGATATGGTGTATGATGCGGCAGGGCCTAATTTTGATCCGGAGGATCCTAATCCCGAGGCGAAGGAGTTCTATGACATGTTTCAGGACGCAGATACTTCTCTATATCCTGGTTGTGAGACTCATTCCGCACTGTCAGTGACGATGCGGTTGTTGAACATAAAGTCTGATTTTAACTTGCCACAAGCTTGCTATAATCGGATCACAGAAGTAATCAAGGAGGTGTTACCGAAGGAATCAAAAAAGCTACCAAAAACTTCTACAAGTCAAAGATGATGGTCCGACAACTGGGACTGGGGTACGAAAAGATAGATTGTTGTCGCAACGGATGCATGTTGTACTACAAAGAGAATTGCGTATCAGAAAGTTGCAGCTTCTGTAATGCGGATCGTTACAAGCCAGTACAGGGCAAATTATCCGGGAAATTATCCGGGAAAACTACCATGGCCCCTACCTCAATTTTTCTGAGGTGCCTCAGAACATGCAGTACGTCTGGCTCGAGGAGATGAAGGTATATATATATCTTTTGGTTAATTATTAATTATTCTTTAATCCACTAATTTTTTAATTACGTGATAATTTAATTTGTATGTCAGACGACGTTCTGGTGGCCCCCCCATCGCGAGGAGTTGATTCGCAAGGCCTACAAAGCCGCCGCCGGAAAGAAGATACGGGATGCAGTGTACGACGTTCATACGGCGCATTCGAGGAAGAAGTGGCTCCGGGAGGAGTACTACGAGCAGATGTTGGATAAGATGAATACTGCTCAGTACAGGGAGAAATCAGAGAAAGCGAAGGCGAGCAGACAGGCCGCTGGTCTGCATACGGGAGGTTCAAGGGCCCACGCAGCGACGCGTGCAGATTTGGTGAGATACCGCAAATTCATTTCACTATTAAATTCGGTACTATTAATATACGTAGTTAATTAAATTTGACGTATATTTCGTATGCAGGCACAACGGGCGGTAAATGAGGGGAGAGAGCCGGAGTCGGTCACCGCCTACGATGTATTCCTGCATACACACAAGAGGCGGGCAGACGGGAGCTTCGTCGACGCGAGGGCCCAGGCGACTGATGTAAGTAATTACGTTTATGAGATTTATATTAGAAATATAATTATTGTTAACTTAATTAGGTGAACGTAGGATTCAAATTATAACTTAGGGAAACATAGGATTTAGATTATAACTTAGGAAAACTTATAGTATAAACACATTCATTGGATAGGCTGCATATCGTGAGGCCCTTAGTCAGATTGAGCCCCCTGCCGAGGTTGTCGGCGAAACGACGCCCACCCAGACGCCCTCTTCTATGGCCGCTCGCTACGACGACGTGTTCGTAGAGTCTGTCGGCGGCTTTAATAAAGGGCGCGTCTACGGCGTAGGTTCCCTGGCGGCGTCGTTGCAGGGCGCGACTCCGAGATATCCACCGCCCCCGCCTCCTCCCGCGCCCCCGTCGGACGATATGAGGAAGCAGCTTGCGACTCTCACCTCCGATATGTCGGAAATGCGGAGTCTAATGTCGGATGTGCTGGAGCGCCTTCCGCGTCCTTCTTCTGCTCCCGGTCCAGATCCGTCTGCTCCCGGTCCGTCTAGTGCGGTTGCCGGTCCTTCCGACCCTGGACGTTATTCATTTGACCGTTCTGTCGAGGTCCGCCTGGTACCGGATACTGCGCTCATTGGGCTCATGGAATTGATGTCGCCAGAGCAGCTCCGCACGCTTCCAGAGCATGTGTTGTCCCAGGTGCCGGCGTACATGGTGGAAGAGTACATCCGCAGAGCCGAACGACGACGCGATCCATCTCAATGATATTTGTACTGTTTCTGGATATTTGTACTGTTTTTGGATTTTGAATTCTGGATATTTTGGAAGCGTACATGAATGTTTGGATATTATGAATTTGTGTATTTGTGTTTGGATATTTGTACATAGATGTTTGGATATTTCTGTTTGATATTGGATATTATGAATTTGGATATTTAGATATTTGTTGATCGTACATGGATGTTTGGATATTGGATATTATGAATATGTGTAATATTTACGAAAAGGAAATAGAATGTTTCTGTAATTTTTTTTATTAATGTTGCATTTAGCGACGGACTAGCGACTAATTAGCGACGGATATATCTTTTTAGCGACCGATTAGCGACTTACTAGCGACGGATAATCCGTCGCTAACTGGGTTATATAAATATTTGCAGTTACCGACGGACGAGCGACGGATAATCCGTCGCTAACTGGGTACAATTAATATTAGCGACGGAATATCGACTACCTAGCGACGGCAAATCCGTCGACATGGTTCTGGAAATATGGTAGGTTTCCAGAACCATGTCGACGGATAATGGGTCGCTAATCCGTCGCTAATCTGTCGAGGATGACGACGGACTAGCGACGGCCTAGCGACCCATTATCCGTCGACATGGTTCTGGAATTATGGAAGCTTTCCAGAACCAGGCCGACGCCCTACCCGTCGCTCATCCGTCGCTATAACGTCGAGGTTAACGACGGAATAGCGACGGAATAGCGACTGATTTTGCGTATCAGGAACCTCTCTGATACGCTTTTACCGACCTATTTACGACGGCTTAGCGACGGATATTTTAATATTATATGGCATGTAAACCGATGGGAACAAGTCGCTAATCCGTCGCTAATCCGTTGAAAGGCAACCGTCGGTAATCAGTCGCTAGTCCGTCGGTTAATCATTTGTCCGACGGCTTAGCGACGGACCAATTTTAGCGACGACGTTTTTCCCGACGGCCATTTTCATCAAATATCCGTCGCTATGCCGTTGGTAATTTATGTTACCGACGGATTCGCGACGGATCTGGCCGTCGCTAAATGGACAACTTTTGGTAGTGCCTTAACGGTAGGCGTCTCGCTGAGCCTTTGATCGCTTCTTCCGGCTTGGCGGAAGGGACGAACACCGAATCTCTGAGGTGGTCCCTAATGGCTAACGACACTTTTTTTCTAGCATCAGTGAGACATGCGGTTCGTGGCATTAGAACATTATCCCCCATAATCGGGCCTTTCTGGCAGACTTACATCCCAAAAAAAGTCCTTTCTAATTTGGATAGCGTTCCGCAATAAGCTCCCCACTGAAGATGCCCTTACCACCATTGGCTTCAGCATAGCTTTTGTGTGTCCTTGCTACTTGGCGTGCCAGTCTAAAACTATTAAGCATATTCTTTTTCTAGGAGACCTGGCTTCGCAAGTGTGGACCGCTTTCTCCTATTACTGCTGCCAGGATCGGGCCGTTCGGGGCCACAATGATCTTCTAGCCACCTGAGATAGCGTCTCGCACGACCACCAGATCGTCGCAGCCGCTATCACGTGGGTCATTTGGAAGAACCACAACAAATTCAGATTCGAGGGTTACCTATATAGCCCCACTCAACTGATCGAGGAGGTTAACAGGCAGATTCACAAGGTTGGCAAACACTGTAAGCATGTCATGGAGGATTTTTGGAACTCCCTGATCAGCTGACTTAGAATTTTTTTGTCGAGTGGGAGTTAGCCTCCCTACTCCTTTTCTTCTGTGGTCTTTTTGCTTTTGAGCATACTTGAAGGTTACGACATTTTGCGCCTTCATACGAATATAAGGTTTGGTTCAAAATTATATATATATATATTTTTTTTCAAAATTATATATATATATATAAAATATATATATATATATATATAAAATATATATATATATATATAAATATTATTCATAGAGAGATCTCTCCATGGCAATTTTTGGAGACAGTTAAAGAGGTCCACCGGTAAGATCTACCGGCCACCCTTCGGCGGTTGTCGATTCTTCCGGTGAAGGTTAGAAGTCACGGCCCCCTCGCTCTCCTGCGGTGGTCACCGGTGTCGGGCCCCTATGAGTGGCGCCACCCCCACCGCTGCTCTCCCTCTTCCCTGGTTGGCCCGTTTGGACCATGGCATTGCGATCATGGCAGGCACCTCGGGCGAGGCGGCCCCTCTCTTCCCATATCTCGCGGATGGGGCAGCAGTGGTGGCTGCCCCTAGTTAGCAGACCAGCTTTTGCTCTTCGAATAGTATGGCGCGGTGGTCGCTGCCCCCCTCTGTTGCTTCGGCATGAACCATCCCCGGAGGAGCTCTCCTGGATCTCTGTGGCATGGCCTCCAGCCGGGGCCCCATCCTTCTCCCCTTCAATGTTGGGAGCCTCCGTCGCTGCTCTGGCATCGGGCACTGTGCAACCTCCCTCCCGTTTCCTCTTTCTGGCACTTTCTGTAGCCCATTTCCGCATTAGCGTGCGCCTTGTGCACTGCACGGACCCCGTGGCTCCAGCGCCATCTGCTGCCATTCCTTCTGATACTTCCACCCTCGCCCGATGTGCGACTATAGCCGCGCCCCCTCCGAAGGGCGTGGCCCCCTCCGGGTCCCCTATTTTCTCTCTAGCGGTTGTTCCCTGGTCGATCGCCCAACTCAACCTTCTCGGCCAGACCCCGGTGGCGACCACCGCCACCTCTTCGCCCCCTCATGGATCACACATCCCGACTGGGACGCTCGTTAGCGGAACTAGCATGGCTATCTGCGACGTCTGCGCCCATCGGTGCCCCCCACCGCCCAGTCCCCGGAGCTCACCGCTCTTCGTCTGCCCTCCCCGGACAGTGGGTCCTCTCCCTCCTGCTCACTCCCCCAGCTGTCAGTTACAAATTCGAGTTTGAATTTGTTTCAGTCGCATCCCCTGGCGCTGATTGTCGATGGCGCAGGCCTATCGAGGCATCCTCCCCATGCGCTTCCTGGCGGCCCTTCTCATACGCCATTCAATTTTGGCGCTGGACTGCTAGCACTACCCAACCTGGAGTTGCTTGCGGGCATGTCAGACTCTGTGCACCTCGCTCTCCCGGCCCCCAGCCCCCCAGCTTAGCCACCTCCTTGGAAGGAGCAGAGTTCCCTGCGGTACCCGGCATGCCTTCCCCCACTACTATGCATGGTCCGTCCCGCAACACTTTTCTTGCGGGCTCCTCGACTAAGGCCGTGGTCTTTAATGGCGCCATCCTTCCAGTAGTCACTACAGCCCTATCATATCTTGGCCTTCTATTATCAAAACCATCCTTTGCAGATATACTCCGCTCAACTTGAGTTGGGCCTAAGTACCCGGTCATCAATGACGTCCTGCTAGCTCATGCACCACCACCAGAGGATGATGCTGACATTATTGTTTCCTTCTCCCCCTAGGAGCTCTCATCCCTGGCTGAGCAGTTCTCATATTCTTTTATCTTAAAGTTTCCTTCAGGATGCCCTAAACTCTTTAGGGTCCAAGAAGTTGTCGTGGGATGGGGGCTCTCTAACGCCTACTGCGTTGCTCCTGTGGATCCTAAGCATATGCTGCTTCACCTGTCATGTGAAGAGGACCACACAAAGGTTTGGACGAAGAATATCATGAGAATAGATGCTAGCCCGATGAAAATCCTCAAATGGTCTCCAGACTTCAACACTAAAGAGGAACTTGCAATCGCTGTTATATGGGTTACGCTCCCCAATCTTCCCTTGATCTATTTTGTTCCATCTGCTATGAAAAGAATCGTGAGTTCTTTTGGGAAGTTCATTTCGATTGCTGAAGACTCAAAATATTACTAAAGCCAACTACGCCAAGAACTATATGGAGTTGGATACCTCTAAGGACCTTCCTAACAATATTCAGATCCAATTGGAGACCAAAGTACATATACAACAGATAAATTATGATAATAACATCTTGTATTGCAGCCATTGCCATATGAGGGGTCACTTCTCTAAACTTTGCTTTAGGGCTCATCCGGAGCTCAAGAAAAAAACTAAAAAATGGGATCCTATGGCCAGTACTCCGAACAGAGATAATATGCCTCCACTTCTTTCCCTACCGAACAGTTACCTCCACTTTGAGGGAAGTTGTGAAATACTTAAAGAGCCAGCCATCGAGAATCATAGGAAAGCTCCCACGAGCTCCCTTCCCAAGACAGACATGAATACCTCCAACAAATTTATGGTGCTCAACTTGGAGTCTGGGGATGACACACTTGTGGAGACGGAGGATTAGGTATAAGAGGTAGAAGCTCAAGGGTCTACCTCTGTTTCTGAAGTAGAGGTTGTAGGTCTAGTTCCTGAAGAAGACATAGAAGAAGAAGGTTCTACTCCTGGTAGTAATCCCAAGGCACCCCTAATGGCGGACAATATAGAGATAGATAAAACTCAACCGCCGTCTTCGGATGGCAAGTGCTCTCCCAACGAGGGCAATGGAAGAATCGAGACACAGTCTTCTGAACAGCGAGAGAATCTCACCTCGTTAAGATCTACGCTATTAATGAAGGATTATATGGCCTGGATAACAAAACAAAGGTCTCAGGAGGAGGCCGACGAGGAGTTGGATTACATGACACTTTTGGAGAGACAACCAAATTTTAGTCATAAATGTATGGTTAGATGAAGGAAGTTATGTCAGATACCACCTTTGAGAAAGCTAAGATTAAGGAGCATATTTCTCGGATTGCTAAGTTCCGATCTCAGGAGGCGGCCGACAAGGAGTTTGCATTCCTGCAAATTCTGGCTCTCCAACCCAACTTTAGCCAAATATTTAGGATTAGAATAAAGGAAGTGCTGGACGACATCACATCCGAACAAGTTAAGGTGGGAACTTCTGACTCTATCTCGGGGGTCCCCAAAACCTCCAAAGTTGTTGAGGAACTGGTGCTTGCAGGTCCATGGCCGTTACAATCCAACAAAAGGCGTTTAGCCAAAAATCCTACTAACCCTTCAAAGAATACCAATATGTAGTAGAACTAGGTTTTGTTATGTTTGTTCTGTTTGGTTGCACTATTTTGCAATCTTGTCAGGGTTTTACCCTATCTCTTGTAGGAGCACGGGCTAGCTCCAAGCTCCATTCCCCCTTTGCTCTTGTCAATGAAGGCTTCAGCCATTTCTTATATATATATATATTTTTTCTTATATATATATATATTTTTTTTCTTATATATATATATATATATTCTTATATATATATAGGGTCGTTCTACCATACATCCCCTAGAAAAGGATGTATCGATACAACCCAAATCTGGACCGTTGGATGTTGATCCAATGATTCGGATTGAATAATAGAGTAGAAACATCATTTAATGCTGATTTTGACTTTTGACCTCTTGGTAACTTGCTTTAGCAGGTCATTCTTCACTTTAATTTTTTTAATGAACACCCTAAATTAACTCATATTTACTCTCTTTCGACCATCTAATTTAATATGTTATGCATCAACGTATAAATTCCGTAATTGTTTTTTGGTTACAGGCCGTGGTGGTGGTGGTGTTGGTGGTGGTCGTGGAAAGAGAAACGGAGATGTAGAAGAAAATAAGAATCGGTCCGGATCGTGTTGAACGTCGTCAAGCCCTCCTAGAACAACGAAGAGTACCAGCGGCACCGAGAAGAATCGGTCCGGTTCGTGTCGAACGTCGTCGAGACCTCCTCAAACAAAAAGAAGTACCAGCGGTGCCGCTCTAATTTTACTGTCCATGCCATAGTCAGAAATTTTATTTTTCATCTAACAATTTAATATTTTGTTAATAAAGCTACATGTCATGGTGGTGGTGGTGAACTGAGGAAACCTGCTTCTGAGGTCGTGTGGATCATCTGCTCATATATTTTTTTTAAAAATCTGTATTGATCGGACGAAATATTTTTTACTTTTCTAATGATAATATTTTTAAAGAGAATATTTTTTTGTATTGTGACATTTTGTCATATTAACCATCTTTCTAATATTTACAATATTTTTTTAAAAATATCATTTACCAAAGTATATTCGAATTTTTACGTTAACAAAGTATGGTACATTTTGGACGGAAAATGGACGGAAAATGGATATTCTCCTTGCTTTTAACACGGAGAATGGCCATCCTCCTTGCTTTTAACACGGAGAATGGCCATTCTCCGTTCTTTTAACATGGAGAATGGTCATTCTCCGTGCTTTTAACACCGAGAATGACCATTCTCCGTGCTTTTAACACGGAGAATGGCCACTCTCTGTGCTTTTAACAAAGTATGGTAAATTTAGGATGGGGAATGTTCAACATTTTGTCATATTAACCATCTTTCTAATATTTACAGTATTTTAAAAAAAATACCATTTACCAAAGTATATTCAAATTTTTACGTTAAGAAAGTATGGTACATTTTGGACGAAGAATGGCCATTCTTCTTGCTTTTAACATAAAGAATGGCCATTCTCCATTCTTTTAACATGGAGAATGACCATTCTCCTTGCTTTTAACACGGAGAATGGTCATTTTCCGTGCTTTTAACACGGAGAATGGTCCTTCTCCGTGCTTTTAACAAAGTATAGTACATTTAGGACGGGAAATGTTCAAGTATCTCATATTTTTTCACCAAATATTTACAGTATTTTTAATATCATTTACCAAAGTATATTCATTTAATATTAAATCATGTTTAAGAAAATCTGAATATCATTTTATCAGCATCCACTGTATGGCTGCACAAAATTACTTGAGAGTGTTTGAATATAATTAACCTACTATACAAGAGAATTTTTCTTACATTACATACTTTACTTCAATAATAACAAGGGATGAACAGGCAGGATTACATTATGCATTACACTGGCATCAAATTCATACTGATGGCATCGATGTACTGATTATTTACAGAAAGTAAAACATATTACAATCAAATAAAGTTTTAGTGATCCATGGAATGCATCCGTAATGAGGCCATCTGTAAACCCTAGGAATGCACCCAGGACTCATGAAATCTGTGAAGGGCATCTACAAATCAAAAAAATACACCAAAAGATCAAAATCATCTGTAAAGGCCAACTGCAAATCAAATAAACGCTTCAACCAAAAAAATCATAATCAAATTAAGTATACTTCATTCTAAGTCCAATAAACTGCATAATCCACGTTACAGTAATCTGCCCAATCCACGTTAGTAATTCAACATAGAACCTGCATAATTCATAATACGATAATCCAAACAAATATCAGACCTACTCTAAATTCAAGACCATATTACATTTTTCAAATAAATTACGAACCATGCACCGCAACGATGCTTAGTACAAGCGAAAAGTTTAGTCTTACAATATTTCAAACACAAAATTTAGTTTAACCGCCAAGACCAACAAATATTCAGAACCATATTACAATTCAAATATTACTTCCAAATTGAAATAAAAGCTTCAAAACTCAAAAGATGAATCTTCATCTCCATCACCATCTTCTTCTTCTTCTTTTCTTCTTCTTCTTCCTCAAAATATCCTTCACCTACACCTTGAGGGACAAAATAAGAAAAATTATAGTCAGTATGGAATTACTGTATATGTAGAAATGACATCCATAAACATAAATAGAAGCATCAAAGTGAGGGCTAGCATTAGAGTGTCAATATGCACAGTGTGTATTTTACATAAGAGTTTGGGCTAGCCCCATTTACCTTCTTCACGAGGGAAGGGAAATCCTATTCTTGGTCAGCAAATTCAACCTTTATCTGGTTAATCTTATCCAGAATCAATTTTTGGTTGTCGAATATACTCTTCATCTCTTTGAAGACATTCTTAAAGTTTGCAGCAACAAAATTGTATAGATCATCAGCCCTGTCCTTAGTATTTTGGATTCTATAAGGTGATAGTTTTCCAGATGTTGATGGTTTGCTTGCAGCTGCTGCCCATTTTCCAAACATTCAAGGGAAGGTTAGTTTTCTCATAGGGCCTTTGTTTTTAATATAAACATCCCCTGCTAAGCTTGAGACAGAATGTTTACTAGCCATTGAGCACAGAAGGAAGAGCTGTCCTTGCAGTTGGTTTTTCCACGAGATGCATCATCTTACTGAACATGTAAGAACCTATATCCATCCTTTTTTTTCTTCCCCACATAATAAAGAAATTTTACTTTCTCGGGATGGATGGAAAACTCATGTCCAGTAGGGTTGAGTGTTTGAGATACGTAGGCATGTAATAATTTATACAAAGTTTTTAATTGATCATTGTATACATTTTAAGGGGTCTTGGCACCCACTGATACACCTGTAATCTCATGAATTGCATCCCTCATGGAAACATTGTCAATATCTTTCATATCAAACTGAGGAGCTGGATCAAATCCATAAAATTCGTTAATGATAGCAACATTTACCCTAATCAGTTTCCCTCTCAGAAACATCAGTTGTTGATCCTCTTCTTTTTTTTTAATTTCAGTCGGAAGATTTGAGTAAAATACTCTTATTATTGTTTGGGAGATTTTTCTCATGACATGATTTGTTCAGTTTGTCCAACTGATAGAATTTCGATATATCCAGGAAAGCTTCGTCTTCGACATCATCAATCTTAATTGATCTTTCAGGCGTAACAATATTTTTCTTGAAATATTTATTGTAAATTTTCTTAGATTTAGAGTCTTTAAATTTTTTTACCTCCTCTCCATCCTGGGACTTATTTGATGATTACTCTTCCTCTTTATTTTCCTCTTCTGATGAGTATTCAAAATCCTCAGAGTACGCTGATGACTCTGTATCCGTTGCCACTTAGCCTTCGCTTGAGTACGCCTTCGATCTTTATAAGTTGAGCCTTCCGACGACTCTGTATTGAAGATAGATTTTCCAGTCTTTGTCGAGCAATTAGTTTTTACCCTTTTTTGCAGGTAGCTTGGCTGTCGTCATCGCTTTCAACATTGCTGCCGCCGTCGCTGCTTTCGCCTCTGCCCTAACGACCATAATCTTGGCTTTCGCCGCCCTTACATGTTCTGCCCTTCGGGCCTGTACACATCCCTTTGTGGATTCTTCCCTTTCAGAGACGGTCGTTGTTTCTTCTGCGGCATTTTGATAAGAAGAGGGTTTGGGAGAATGAAGAGGGTTTGAGAGAAGAAGAGAGAAAATTCGACCGTCTTATATGACCTTGGGAAGTGAAAAAAATTAGAATAGTTTTGAGTATTAAATTTTATAAGAGCAACAACATTTGGGATTCTGAGACCCTAATTTTAAAAACTACTTTCCAAAGTTAAATTTATTACTATTATTACTAGTATATATCCACATGAAACCACTACATAAACTTTAAGCATGCGAAGTTTTAAACATGTTCTGTATAAATTATTGAAAATTTTGGCACGAAAATATGGTGGAAACATGTTTAATTAACAAAATTTGACAACATATTTAAGAATGTGAAGTTTCTAATCTCAATATTTCCATTTTTTGAATATTTGATTGAATTTTTGAACGTATTTTTTTTGCATTGAGCCGATCTATACTCGTGTTTTTGCCATCCTGAAATTTTCCCGTTTGACGACTTGGTAACAAGACTATGTACTTGAAAAGAGTAAAATTAAAACACTCAAAGTTGTCCTCTAGTTTACTTTGTAATCATATTTAAGATGGATTTGACAGCAAGAACTTGACGCTGGCAGCATAATCAATTCTATGACGTAAAAAGTCATTGATGGAGATATCGTCCCAGATAGATAGATTTGACGTAACAACATTTGTTAATTGAAAAATAGATAAAATATTTAGTCGCTTGCAGCCGAAACCAAATTGAGTTAACAAAATATTAGAATGCATTAAATTCCAGCTTCTTCGTCGGAACATTCTCCGGCGAAGGATACAAGAGGAGAAAAAATTATAAAAAAGAAAAAAAGAAAAAGAAGAAGTCTACGTTGACCCCTCACTAGCCTCGCGGAGGACCTCCGCAAAGTCCTGCAGGATACGCAAACCCGCCATATGATACAGGCGGCATAACCCTTCCCTCTTCTCCAGAGAATCCCGTTCCTTCGGAGTGATCGGCAACAGGTCAAAGTTGGGCGCCGGATCAAGAGGTCGAGCAATGACCTCCAGTGACAACCCACAGGAGGTCAGGAAGTCTGCAGCCTCTGTCAGCCAGTAATGGGTCAGAGACGGCACAGTGGGTGCTCCATGCGGAGAGGCTAGACGACAACGGAAGGAAGACTCTGGCCGTGGTTCTCAACTAGATGATCTTTTTGGAGCGATGTTAAATGTGCAACCTACTCAAATGAATAGGGACCCCTATGTATATATACACGTTCCTAACCGACTCTTCTTATTCCTTATTAGAAGCTGGGGATATTCAATGACCTCCAGTGACTCTTCTTATTCCAAGCTTAGTTGGTTGTGTTGTTTGGCTTTTATATGGAAGGCCTATGTTCGAGTCTGGTGTGTGGTTTCTGAAGAATTTTTTCATTGTTATCATTTTTTGGGTGCTATTATATGCTTTTAAATTAGTATGGAATAATTTGGGACGGGTAATGGCCATTCTCCGTTCTTCTAACACGGAGAATGTCCATTCTCTGTGCTTCTAACACGGAGAATGTCCATTCTCCGTTCTTCTAACACGGAGAATGGCCATTCTCCGTGCTTTTAACATGGAGAATGGCCGTTCTTCGTGCTTATAACACCGAGAATGGCCATTCTCCGAAAAAGACACCAATTTTTTTTATCTCCTCCGGGCCACTCTTCTTGTATAAATGTCTATCGATCACAATTAATTATGGTGAATGACACTGATACCATAAATATGAGTGGAATTTGTGCCACCAAAATTCATCTTGAAGAAGGTAAAATGTCATCACTGTGTGAAAAAATATCGAAATCTCTTGGATATGATTACACTGAGATGTTATATTAATGTTAAGATACTGATATCATATCTTCCACTATATAATGAGGTTTCAAAATGGCTCAAAAGTGAGCCGTCTTAGCCGTCATTATATCACAGTCCATTTTATTTTAAAAAAATTAATTACGTAAAAAATTATTTAAAAAAGTAAAATTTTGTCAAAATGGAGAATCGAACTCAACCAAACAAGAAAATAACCTTACACCTTAACCAAATGAGTTAGAAGCGTATTTAACTATAATTGAATAAAATTCTTATTATACATTTTTATACGTGCAAAGCACGTACATTTACTAGTATATTTGAAAAATAGAAAAAAAAATGCATGCATGCATGCTAATGTCAGAAGAACCATTCACCCCAGGACTGATTGATGAGATCTAAATCACTATACAGCTCGTATCCATGTTTTCCAGGGATTACATCATCAAAGGGTCGTTTATACGTCTGAAATAAATCACAAAATTTCCTGAGGTCGTCGTTGAAGTGCACGTTGAAGCACCCACGCATGTCGAGCACGCGAAGACCCTTGCAGTTGTATATGATAGATAGCAGTGTGTCTCCATTGAACATGCCTGAGCCCAACTCTAGGTGTTCGAGACGTGGCATCGAATCAGCCACGGCCTTTCCCTCCATCTCGTTCGACGTGTTTAGCACGAATCTGTTCCAGACCATGAAATATGGAGGAGACATGTTCCTCCTCAGCTTGACCAGACGGTGGCAGTACTTGTCGGCAAAAAATATTCCAATCGACGTGATATAGAGGCAGTAGCTAATGTCGAGTTCTTCCAGCATGAGAGAAACTCCAAGTGTCTCACGAAAGTTTCATCACTCACGTCGCACTTCGGAATACGCAGCACCCGTAGAAATTTTTTACTGTATTATAAAAAGGGGAAAACGTCAATAGAAATTAACAAAGTATACGTAAAATTTTGTAATAGAAAAAATAAAGTATTAGAATAAGACAAAGTAAAATTTTGTACAGGCCTTAAACATGAAAAAGGGAAGGCTGCTTCGTCGAGCTTGTACGCGGAGAAGGACAGTAGATATCCCTTACTGCGAGCCACGAGCTTCTTTATAGTCAAACTAATCTTAGCGGTTCGTTGGGTCCTCCGGCACCACTGTTCTAAGTCTACGTTGGACAAATAGTCTAAGGGACCGTTGAGCATCTTCCACCACGAACGACAAACTGGGGCCACGTTGCACATTACCTCGTCCGCCGGCATCCTCGACAGTACCAGTATCATCGAGAGAATCTCTATAGGGATGATGGCCCATCCGCTGTAGTTAATCTTGCTCTTGTTCCTCTCCATTGTGACTCTTCTTCTTCTCTCCTTTGTTTCTCTCTAGTCGGATGGGTTCTTTTCTTTGGAAAAGTCTATTTAACTCGCTCGTTTCGAGAGTGTAACCCGCTCGTGGAGGGGTGTGACGAAACAAGAAAAAGACTATTTAGAAATAACAGTAATGCCACTGTATTAATATTAGTTTCAATTATATTGTAAATTTTAAATTAACAGAAATGCCACTGTAGATTTAATATTAATGCTAGTTCCAATAATATTATAGATTGTAAATAAAAAGAATAGAATTTTAACTTTAACTACTTTTAAGTTGTGAATTTAAATCTAAGTTTAAATGTTAAATCAAAAAATAATTTAAATTTTAGTATTAATATTAGTTTCAATAATATTGTAAACTTTGAATTAACAAAAATGCCACTATATTAGAAACCAAGCTTGTCACGCCCCGCTCTCGTAGGAGCGATCGCCCTCGCTAAGGCGTGATGCCGCGTGAGCCTAGATTGCGCTCACGCAAGGCATGTCCATAACGGCCAATTACAGGCTAAGCGATGGGGTCGTCGCACAGAAGTCCCAAGCAGAAATATTGAATAACAACAGCGGAAAATTAAATACAAAACACAAGTCATTCAAAATGCTCTTTATTGATATTGAAACAAAGATTACACTTGTGGCGCGAGGCCAAGATTATAATCACTCAAGCTCACTCTTCTCACATTATAAGTCACTCTGCTCTCTCTCATATCTCAATACAATTTGAATAGACCAGCGAAAGCTTCGGATAGGTGATGTCCATACATTATGTCTCGTACGAGTCCAATCTTCAATGCGCCCGCACGCCTCGAAACGCAAGGAACTCCATGCCTCGTTGCATCCAAGCGAGCTCCACCCCGAGCAAGTAGGTACCTATCACCTGCACATAAAACTGGTGGGGTGTCAGTACTCAACTGTACTGGTGGAGTGAGCTCCTCACCCACCCATACAAAACCAACACGTTACTTTACTTTTGTGCAACTTAGTCCCCTTATGATTGTCTTTCTAGTCTTGCCTTAGGATCAATTTTAATATTAAGACGTAGACATCTTGGTCTATTTATGTCTAAACCGTTCGTCGGGCTAACCAACTGATAACTTTCTTATCCTTGCCTCTAGACCATTTTCGTGTTTGTAACATCAACTTATCGACTTATAACATGGAGAAATTGATCGTCGCCATACGACAGAGTTTCTGCTCCCCCATGCCACTGATCTTCGATCTCCCGAGCTGCTTTGCATCTTCTTTCGTCTTCATCTTCTCGACCGTCACGTCAACGCTAGCTGCCATGCGTAGCACCTCTTGTACTACTGGGATCAACCTCACCACAAGTCTCGGCTGTCTGTCCCCGACTTCTGTGTTCCACCAAAAAGTGTTAACGTTCTGACGAGCTTCTTCATCCTTGGCCGTCGATGACCCATAGCTTCCCCTGAACTGTGTGAATGATGATGCTCCCGCCTCAGATTGAGTTTGCTGCAAACCTTGATCTCCTTCCTGGCTTCGAACTGCTGAAACCGTTGTCGTACCGTAAAACCGTAGAGCAACCCCCACCTGAAGACCGACCAGCTGTTATGGGACCGACAGACTGACCTTCAATCTTTGACTCACCACCATCCGTTGATTTGACTCGGAAAACCGAATCCTTCGTATCCCTCAAAGCACCTAGAAGCCCTTCCTCAGCAAGTTCTCGACGATCCACCTCTTGTCGAGCATCCATCGAGCCTCCATCCGGTGTCTGTGGCCTACATGTACAGCTCCGCGGCTTGAGCCTGTACAGGCCACAATACAAATCTCCCAGAGCCAGCTGTTGGAAACCTTTCGCAAGCATCCAATCTTTGTCCCCAAACAGACTGCGACAACCATCATCTGCCAGCCTCCCTACCAAAACCAAGTTGTAGCGTAAACTCGGTACATGGTGCACACCCTTGTGAATGAGCTTCTCATCGAGCTTCGTTGTCAAGTGCACATTACCGATGCCTACAACTGCAGCTATCCCCTTGTCGCCCATCTTCACACGTCCAAACCTGCCACTGACCTACAGTTCCGACATGTTTACAGTGTTTCCATCACCCAAGTCATACTTTATATGATGAACCTTGATATCGTGGGACTAAGTGACTTGACAACCGCTGACAACAGGGGACAGTGCTTCCTATGACTTCGATAGCCCAACAAAACTCTTGTCTAACGTGTTCGTGCAACGACTTGATAAGCAAGGGCTACGTCAAGCCTGTTTGCCATTGATTGTAAAAGAACAGAACAATTATCGGAGGACTGAACTTAGACTCACAATACAAACTCGCTCGTACAAAGAAAGCCTAGGGACAAAAACCTAGGTACAGCAGACTAAGTACGATTGTTTATTTTTGATTCTGGGGGGTGACGATAGAGGCTCGGAAAAGCGACGGCCGCTCTGCCTTACTCCTTGGATGATCGGTATGCAGCCTTGGCTCGGGGAAGATCTGCTCGGCGTTGACGAAGAAAGGCACTTCTTACTCTCCTCGGGTTGCTCTCCTGGCTTCTCTCTCTCTGTGATTATCAAGAAAAGGGGGAGCTCTCTCTGTGTATATCTCTCTCTTCTTCTTTTTTTATTCTTTTTGTTATCGACCTCTCGGGTTTCTCTCTCTCTCTGTATATCTCCTCTCTGACTCTGTATATTTTTTTATTCTTTTTGTTGCCCGCCCGTCGGGTATCTCTCTCTCTGTATATCTCCTCTCTGACTCTGTATATTTTGCAAGGGAATGGCACCCTGCTATTTATAATAGTAGAGAAGCATCATTAGGGTTTGGCTGATTACCCGTTCTCAAAGAGGCGGCGGCCTGGTGATTGATCAATCTGGACCATTAGTCTTGAGTGTGAAGGATCTGGACCATTAATGTGGATTATGCCAAATCCCATCAATAATAAATGTTGATTGCAATAAATCTCTATCATGATGATTTGCTGATGTCTGCAAATCTAAATGAATCAATTTAATTTATTCTCTTGCCACGTGTCCCAAATTATTAGAATCTGACCCAAAATTTGATTACGTTTAGGACACGTGTCCTGTCATCATTATTGAGCAGCATGAGGAGTGTTCATATTTGGGCCGCATGAAGATCGTCATGACCGAGCCGCATGGAAGATTTTATGACCGAGCCGCATGAATAGTCTCTACACACGAACTGCATGAAGGTTGTCATGACCGAGCCGCATGAATATGTTCATGACCGAGCCGCATGGGGGTCTTCATGGCCGAGCCGCACGAGAGTCTTCATGGCCGAGCCGTATGGGTTTTTTCATGGCTGAGCCGCATGGGGAGTGTTCATATTTGGGCCGCATGAAGATCGTCATGACCGAGCCGCATGGAAGATTTCATGACCGAGCCGCATGAATAGTCTCTACACTCGAACTGCATGAAGGTTGTCATGACCGAGCCGCATGAATATGTTCATGACCGAGCCGCATGGGGGTCTTCATGGCCGAGCCGCACGAGAGTCTTCATGGCCGAGCCGTATGGGTTTTTTTATGGCTGAGCCGCATGGGGGCCTTCATGGTTTGAACCGCATAGATTTTTTTGCACTGGCTGCATGAACTCGTCTAGTCTGGCTGCATGGACCTGCCTCGAAGCTTGGTAGACAGCGCCGTATTGGTGAAGATTTTCCTTATTTCCTAGAAAAATTCTGCTTTTTGTGTCAGTCATTATGACAACTTTATGTCAGGTCTGTCATCTGTCAGCTGTCAGCCGTCAGAACATTAAATGCGTCCAGACGTTAAGCACAGCTATTTTGAATGCCACGTGGCCTCTCCCTCTGAGACGCTTGGAGTTTACTCGAGTTGCCTATGTGTTTGAGCCGCATGGGACTCCTGTGCCGCATGAAGCTCGTCTGATTTTGAGCCGCATGAAGCTTCCTGGGTTCTGTGCCGCATGAAGAACGTTTCATGACCGAGCCGCATGAAGGATGTCTCAAGACCGAGCCGCATGAAGGACGTCTCATGACCGAGCTGCATGAGGAATGTCTCATGACCGAGCCGCATGAAGGACGTCTCATGACTCGCGTGAGGAATGTCTTGATCAGCCCGTGCACTCGCTTTGTGGGCCCGGGTATCCCGAACACACGAGTGCGTAGGTATCATGTTTGCTCCCTGATGTGGGGCTAATAGAAACACTTGTCCTCGATCTTTGTTGGGAGACTCTTGAGAACCACTCTGTCCGTTTGCCGCCGGGGCCTGGACACGAGCGGCTCTGTACAACTTTCCATCAGAGGCCCACTTAGCGGGACGCTCTTGATGGTCAGAGGTTGGGACAGCTGACTGAGCCCGAAGAGCCCGCGCTGCCCTAGACTTCTTCTACTTAGCACCCGAAGGTGCGCAATAAGAAGAGTCCATGTTTGGAAGGAGGGAAGAGAAGTTGGTACCCTTTTCAAAGGAAGAAAGGGGGCTCTATTTATAGGATGGAGTGAGCCCTTTCTTCTTCTCCTTTCCAATGTGGGACTAAAAGCAATATTTTCCATGCTTCTACAGGACCCCCTTCAAAGTTTCCAAATTGCAAATTTGGAACACTTTGAATAAGAAGCATGGAAAGTAGAGTTATTTGGGTGTGGCAATCCAATCAGAGGTAGCATGGACGTGATGGGTTTGGGTAGTTCTGCTGGAGATTTTATGTGGACTTATCATCCTTGGCGTACCTTAGTTTTAGGTACGAATAATAAGTTGAGATAGGGAACCATCATATTTACCCAGAGGGGATTAGGACGTGGTAAATATGGGTCTAAAGTAGAGCCTTCCTACTCAGAGGTAATGAGGACGTGGTAGGAGTGAACTCGAATGAGGATACATAGAACAACTCAGAGGTGCTATCAACATGGAAGTTCTATGCATTGGGTGAAAGAATGCTATGGAATAGCTGGGCTCCGAAAGCATGTGATGATGAGAAAAGATGTGGATGTACTAGGGGACCTAGTACGGCATTTAGGGTCAACAGAGGACATTTATGGTCAACTGAGGACATTTGTGGGCCTATTATCCTTGGTGTACCCTGGCTTAGGATACAGATAATAGGATGAAAGGGAACCAACATACTTACTCAGAGGTAATGAGGACATGGCAAGCATGAGGGCTTTTCACCGCGGAATCTTCCTACTCAGAGGTAATGAGGACATGGCAGGAGTGGACTCAACGGAGGATATTTGTGGTCAGCAGAGGACATTTGTAGGCCTATTATCCTTGGCGTACCCTGGTTCAGGGTACGGATAATAAGACGAGAGAGAACCAACATACTTACTCAGAGGTAATGAGGACATGGCAAGTACGAAGGTTTTACCGTGGAGTCTTCCTACTCAGAGGTAATGAGGACATGGCAGGAGTGGACTCAGCGGAGAATATTTGTGGACCTATTATCCTTGGCATACTCCGGTTGTGGGTACAGATAATAAGTTGAAAGGGATCAACATACTTACTCAGAGGTAATGAGGACATGGCAAGCATGAGGGTTTCTTCGACGGAGCCTTCCCACTCAGAGGTAATGAGGACATGGCAGGAGTGGGCTCAATGAAGGAGGGTACATAGAACGACTCAGAGATAATGAGGACATAGAAGTTCTATGTAAAGGGGTGATTTGTTTTTGGCGGAAGTGAAACGACTCAGAGGTAATGAGGACATGGTCGTTTTG
Organism: Iris pallida; assembly: GCA_029216955.1. Taxonomy (NCBI): domain Eukaryota; kingdom Viridiplantae; phylum Streptophyta; class Magnoliopsida; order Asparagales; family Iridaceae; genus Iris; species Iris pallida. The sequence goes on from JANAVB010007800.1 coordinate 5,741,822, forward strand.
GAAATTTGTGGATCTGTTACCCTTTTTGTGCACTGGGAGTGCGGGTTGTGGATCACGAGGGAGGATCTCTTCCAGGAAGAAGGTTCAGAGGTATGGTCATACATGACTTCTCCTAGAAGAGTGACCGAAATGTGAGTTCAGAGGCACCTGCGGGTACATAACTCGATAATCGAGGATTTTTTTTTTTTGAGGATGTCGTTTCGGACGTAATACTTCTTCAGGAACTTGCCGTTGATGGACAACATGAGCAAGTCTCAGTGTGAGCAGCCACATACTTGTCCAGCTCCGATTCTTCTTCGGCCACCCCCTGTGTAAATGCAAATCGAGAGGATGACTTGGGCAACTTGAATATCAGGGGTTCCATGGGTGGAGCAGAACATGGGGTTATTGGCGCACTAGCCACTCCCAGTTTGGTGCTCGGTGCTGGGCGGAGAGTTGTTGGCTGACTAACGACCCCCAGCTTGGCACTCGATGCTGGGCGGGGAGTGGTTGGTTCGTTAGAAGTGTCAGACCTCGCATCGAGGCGACAACCTTTCTTGGGAAGGCGTATTGTCAATGGCCTGTCCGAGGGGTTGAGCTTCCCTGTTTGTGGTTGACTGACTCTTGGTAATCTGATTGTTAGTAGCTCCGTTGTGGGTTTCGGCACTTGGCCGGATCTTGGCAGCCGGATTATCATTTGCTCCTCCTGCGCTGAGAGGCTGATTGCGTCCTTACGCAGAGTGGCGGTGAGGGGTGTGGACTTGCCCGGTTTGCGAGCTTGGAGGTGGATCGTCAGGGGTCCTTCTGATCCCGTGGCTGTCTCGGTATGAGTTTGTGCATCTCCTTCATCGAGGTGCCTCTTCGACTTTTCATATAAACAAGAGTCCGAGTAGTAAGATTCGACTCCTTTGAAGGGATCGATATCGGCAAACTCTGTTTTTACGAAGCCGTGTTTGTCAACATATTTGAAGCACTGGTGTAGCATGGAAGGTACGATCATATAATCGTGTATCCATGGGCGCCCCAAGAGGATGTTGTAAGAAGTGTCTGCATCTATGACGTAGCAGGTGACTTCGGATTGGAGGTCGCCGATTTGGCACTTCAGACGAATCTTCCCAATAGGGTAGCTCCTGTCCGAATTGAAACCGCTGATGGCGGTACTTGTAGGCGTCAGGCGATGCATCGGAATGCGAAGATGATGTAGCAGACCCTTTGGAATGATGCTTATGGAAGACCCAGGATCAATATGCATTCGGTCCACCTTTACGTCGCCAATGTATCCAGTATAGTATAACGGTCGATCGTGCAGGTTAGTTTTGATGAGCATATCCTGCGGAGAGAAGACGATATTGGGCATCGCTCCCGTACACATACTATCTTGGAGATCTGCAGGTTGGTTATCTCCCGTGAGGTTGACCTGAGCCAAGTACGCGTCGGCGTTTTAGAGTGCATCACTCAAAGCTGTGCGAACATCCTTTGAGAGCCTTAGGAGTTCGTATAAGGACAATTTGGCCGGTATATTGGCCAATTGTGCCAAGATGTCGAAGTTGTAGGGCCTCTCCAGCCCCTGAGGTGTCTCCTTTCGGAGGGATTTGTCAAAGCGAGTCTCCTTCGGCTTAGGCTTGTCGGTCGTCGAAGGCTGAGCCGGTCCCGGAGTGTCAGTAGAAGTAGGCGGATGATCATCAGTCGGGTTCTCAGCCACGGGCTGAGATTGTGCTCCAGATCGAGTAACAACGGCCGTGACTTCTTCTTCATTTGCTGAGGTGGTACGACAGGATCTGACTTTTCCACTTTTCTTTTTAGAAGATGGAGTGGACTGAGTTACCTCATGGACTAGGTCCGGATGGACCCACATGATTTCCCCTCGGGATGTGGTGAGAGGTACTAGACCAGCAGCTTGAGCAGGCGGGAGATTAGCAATCTCCATCGTTGCCAGAGGGATGGGTATAACCCCGTCCTGGGTCTCTGTTGGAGGGAAGCTGCCGAATTGTACGGACACCATGTTGGCTGCCACGGTTACCTCCTCGAAGTTGATGGCCAGAGCGTTCGAATCGATGAGGTTTTGGATATATTGTTTCAGTTGGTAGCAGTCGTGCGTAGCATGGTGGACGTAGCGGTGGTAATGGCAGAACTTTGGGTTCTCCAGATCAGCCGGCCGAGGCTCCCGTCTTGGTGGAGGAAGCTGAATCCTATCTCCTTGTATGAGCATGTCCAAGATAGGCTTGACGTGACCGTCTTCAAAAGAGTAAGTGATTTGGGGCCATTGTTTGTCCGCAGGTTGCGACTCAGGCTTCTAGGCTGTATCAGCCACCATAGCCTGCTTGCCTCTGTTGTCCCGGTTGTTGGAGGGGCTACCTCCATTGTCGTTGGTGGTGCTAGAACGCTTGCCCTTGTTCTCTCCCTCTGAGATATGTAATCCCAGTTGGCGAGCCTTCTTTAATCGTTCTTCGGCACTTGTAGCACTAATGATAGTCTTCCAGTCCTTGAATTGACTCTCGCCCATCCAGAGACTGATTGTTGGGAGTAGTCTCTTTTGGCAAATTTCGATCAAGGAAGAGTCCGGGTTGCCAGATGGTAACTTCATTGCGGTTTGACGAAACCGCTCAATGTAATTCCTCGTCAGCTCTTTCCCTCCTTGAATGACGTCCATGAGGGTAGACATCGTGACGTCCTGCCCTACCTCGTAGAACCTCTCCAAGAACAGGCGTTTGAAGCCAGCGAAGGAATGGATGCAATTATCTGGCAGGTTGCGGTACCAATCGAAGGCGACTCCTTCCAATGCCCCAATGAATAACCGCGTGAGGATAGCATCATCATGGGGCAGATAGTCGGTAGTGACCTCAAAGTAAGTGATGTACCGACTTGCTGAAGTCTTGCCATCATATGGGTTGATATTGAACGGCTTATATCTTGGTGGAAAGGGAACATCCCTCCATTCAGCAGGATATGGTTGCCGTATCCTGAGGTCTTGAGAGTTTTCTCGGGCGTGGAACATTGCTCGGAGCTCCTGAACCTCTCTTCTTACTTCTCGGGCCTCATCTGTCGCGGTAGGGGCCGTTATCTCGGGAGGACTGTTGCCCGGGTTTGGTGCCGCTGAATTTGAATCTACGTTGATTACGGGACCCGTGCTTGTCTGGCCAGGTGTCACCCCCTGCAGATTAGGAAGCACCGCTTTGATCTCGTCAACAGACTTGACCAAGGCGTGTAATATGGCCTCCAAAGTGTCGATGCGCTGGCGATCACCGGAACCGCCTTGATTGCTGTCTGTCATGAATACCGTCTTCACATGAGGAGTGACGGAAGGAGTGGTGGAGGATGTACCCTCCGAGTCGTACCCGTGCATCAAAAAATCATCAGGATATGTGGGGATGTTCTCTTCAGGTTCGGACTCGGAAGGAATACTACCCCCAGCTTCGGAGCTTGCTTCGTCTAGGCTGTCCTTGGGGACGTCAGTATCTGTTGTATCCGTCGGAGGATTTGCTTCCTCCAGTCCGTAGAATGTCGGATTGTCGTGGATGTTTGGAGGAGTGCTACCCCCAGTTCCGACGACCCCTAATGTTGCAGACGACGAACTTCCTACTGCAGCAGTTTTCGTCTTCGAACGGGTGTGTTGAAATACTCCAGGGAAGGATAACCCTTTAGACGACGGTTTCTTAGCTGCAGTAGTCGACACCTTTGGGCTGGAGATGCTCGTTTTCTTCCCTCTTCCCTCGGCAAGAACTTTCTACACGGACTTGCAGGAGTCAACAGGAGGTGCCTCGTCTTCTGAGCTCGGATGATGTAGTCTTTGGAAGACGGATGGCCGGTCTTCCGTCACCGCCGTGTTGCTGCAACAGCAGTTGACGATGATCTGGGTGCATTGATGTCCATGTGAGGGCTCTTTACACCCCGAAGCTCCTTCTCTTTCCTTGCGTTTGTAGAGGATAACCTCATGCAGGTCAGAGGAACCACTTTGTCCGTTCGCCGTCGGGATTGGACTTGAGCAGTTCTGTACAACTTCCCATCAGAGGCCCGTGTGATAATCAGCAGGACGCCCTGATAGTCAGAGGTTGGGGCAGCTGTCTGGGCTTGATGAGCCCGCGCTGCCCTAGACTTCTTCTTTCTAGCACTCGTGGGTGCATAATAGGAGGAGTCCAAGTTGAACATCACAGAGTCTGGCTTATCATCCAGAGAGTCATCAGGGTTCGGACCGTACGAGAGACGGTCGAAAACTGATCGAGAGGAGCATGGAGCAGATGCTATGCGGCTGGGAGCGGAAACCGTGCAGGCTGTCTGCATGCGGTTGTCTCCTGTCGTCGGACGAGTTCTTATGCGGCTAGGGGTCACGACCGTGCAGGCTGGCCGCATGCGGTTGGCATCTGTGGCCGTATGGGTTTTTTGCAAACGATTGACTTTACTGGCCGTATGAGTCTCATCCATGCTGTCGGGAACTGTAGTCGCATAAGTTATACGGCTGACAGAAGTAGCCGCATCAGTTTTCTTCATGCGGTTGGCGGATGTAGCCGCATGGGCTTTCTCCTTGCGGCTAATATTCTTTTGCGGTTCGGTCCGCGTAGAGTCCCTCTTTGTCCCTGCAAGTCCAGCATCATAATATTTTCTTCTGCCGGACTTGGGGACAGCAGAGTTGTCTACGATCTGAAGTGGGACCGCAGGAGAATCCTTCTCGCCGTCTTGAGCAGCAGAGGGCATCCCATCGAGGGCTTGAGGGAGAGCAAATGATTTTGGCCTCCACTCTTTGCGAGCCTTTATGGTGCGGGTGCACTTCTGGACCGGGCCAGTGCTACCTTCAGAGAGCATCTCTTCGAACGCCTGTTGGTCGAAGCGTACGACCATCTTCTGTTGTGTAGAGCCAAGTTTGGCTGCGTCCGATTGCGTCACCAACTCCTCAACCGTGGAGAAGTTAGTCCCCAGCAGAGTCGCCATCGTGTTTGCCATTGATTGTAAAAAAACAGAATAATTATCGGAGGACTGAACTTAGACTCACAATACAAACTCGCTCGTACAAAGAAAGCCTAGGGACGAAAACCTAGGTACAGAAGACTAAGTACGATTGTTTATTTTTGATTCTGGGGGGTGACGATAGAGGCTCGGGAAAGCGACGGCCGCTCTGCCTTACTCCTTGGACGATCGGTATGCAGCCTTGGCTCGGGGAAGATCTGCTCGACGTTGACGAAGAAAGGCTCTTCTTACTCTCCTCGGGTTGCTCTCCTGGCTTCTCTCCCTCTGTGATTATCAAGAAAAGGGGGAGCTCTCTCTGTGTATATCTCTCTCTTCTTCTTTTTTTTTTATTCTTTTTGTTGCCGACCTCTCGGGTTTCTCTCTCTCTCTGTATATCTCCTCTCTGACTCTGTATATTTTTTTATTCTTTTTGTTGCCCGCCCGTCGGGTATCTCTCTCTCTCTGTATATCTCCTCTCTGACTCTGTATATTTTACAAGAGAATGGCACCCTGCTATTTATAATAGTGGAGAAGCATCATTAAGGTTTGGCTGATTACCCGTTCTCAAAGAGGCGATGGCCTGGTGATTGATCAATCTGGACCATTAGTCTTGAGTGTGAAGGATCTGGACCATTAATGTGGATTATGCCAAATCCCATCAATAATAAATGTTGATTGCAATAAATCTCCATCATGATGATTTGCTGATGTCTGCAAATCTAAATGAATCAATTTAATTCATTCTCTTGCCACGTGTCCCAAATTATTGGAATCTGACCTAAAATTTGATTATGTTTAGGACACGTGTCCTGTCATCATTATTGAGCCGCATGAGGAGTGTTCATATTTGGGCCGCATGAAGATCGTCATGACCGAGCCGCATGGAAGATTTCATGACCGAGCCGCATGAATAGTCTCTACACTCGAACTGCATGAAGGTTGTCATGACCGAGTCGCATGAATATGTTCATGACCGAGCCGCATGGGGGTCTTCATGGCCGAGCCGCACGAGAGTCTTCATGGCCGAGCCGTATGGGTTTTTTTATGGCTGAGCCGCATGGGGAGTGTTCATATTTGGGCCGCATGAAGATCGTCATGACCGAGCCGCATGGAAGATTTCATGACCGAGCCGCATGAATAGTCTCTACACTCGAACTGCATGAAGGTTGTCATGACCGAGCCGCATGAATATGTTCATGATCGAGCCGCATGGGGGTCTTCATGGCCGAGCCGCACGAGAGTCTTCATGGCCGAGCCGTATGGGTTTTTTCATGGCTGAGCCGCATGGGGGCCTTCAAGGTTTGAACTGCATAGATTTCTTTGCACTGGCCGCATGAACTCGTCTAGTCTGGCCGTATGGACCTGCCTCGAAGCTTGGTAGACAGCGCCGTATTGGTGAAGATTTTCCTTATTTCCTAGAAAAATTCTGCTTTTTGTGTCAGTCATTATGACAACTTTATGTCAGGTCTGTCATCTGTCAGCTGTCAGCCGTCAGAACATTAAATGCGTCCAGATGTTGAGCACAGCTATTTTGAATGCCACGTGGCCTCTCCCTCTGAGCCGCATGGAGTTTACTCGAGTTGCCTATGTGTTTGAGCCGCATGGGACTCCTGAGCCGCATGAAGCTCGTCTGATTTTGAGCCGCATGAAGCTTCCTGGGTTCTGTGCCGCATGAAGAACGTTTCATGATCGAGCCGCATGAAGGATGTCTCAAGACCGAGCCGTATGAAGGACGTCTCATGACCGAGCTGCATGAGGAATGTCTCATGACCGAGCCGCATGAAGGACGTCTCATGACTCACATGAGGAATGTCTTGATCAGCCCGTGCACTCGCTTTGTGGGCCCGGGTATCCCGAACACACGAGTGCATAGGTATCATGTTTGCTCCCTGATGTGGGGCTAATAGAAACACTTGCCCTCGATCTTTGTTGGGAGACTCTTAAGAACCACTCTGTCCGTTTGCCGTCGGGGCCTGGACACGAGCGGCTCTGTACAACTTTCCATCAGAGGCCCACTTAGCGGGACGCTCTTGATGGTCAGAGGTTGGGACAGCTGACTGAGCCCGAAGAGCCCGTGCTGCCCTAGACTTCTTCTACTTAGCACCCGAAGGTGCGCAATAGGAAGAGTCCAAGTTTGGAAGGAGAGAAGAGAAGTTGGTGCCCTTTTCAAAGGAAGAAAGGGGGCTCTATTTATAGGATGGAGTGAGCCCTTTCTTCTTCTCCTTTCCAATGTGGGACTAAAAGCAATATTTTCTATGCTTCTACAAAGCCTTGCATCGAGGGAACGTGTTGTGCACGCGTTCGACTTAAACAATCAAGTTCTTTGGGTGCCTAGACTTAAGCCACAAGCCGTGTAATACGACTTAAACTACGGGACAAGCGAATGTTAATATTAATTCTAGTTCCAATAATATTATACATTTTAAATAAAAAAGAATAGAATTTTAACTTTAAATAGTTTTAAGTTGTGAATTTAAATCTAAGTTTAAATGTTAAATCAAAAACTAATTAAAATTTTAGTATTAATATTAGTTTCAATAATATTGTAAATTTTAAATTAACAGGAATGCCACGGTATTAGAAACCTAGCTGATGTCATGTTGCTCGGGCTCGGTTAGTGTTCGTCTAAACTCGTACGTGAGAACTAGTTATTAGTAATAAAAATCAAAAATTGAATTTTAACTTTAATTATTTTTCAGTTGCAAATTTAAAACTAGTTATTAGTAAAAGGAGCTATTGAAATAAAATCTAGTCGAGCTCGATCCTTTCTCTTTATCCCATCTCCCTCTCTCCCTCTCTCTCTCTCTCTCTCTCTCTCTCTCGGGTTCTCTCTCACAGATTGTGTTCATTAATACCATATCATTAGAAATAATTACACAATAGTAAACGTAGCATTAAATGCTGCTGTATGCTTTATCCTACACAATTTAATAATACATGTACACAGAAGACTAGAAGGTTGTGTTGTTGGAAGTTGTTTCTTTAAAATTATGCTTGCTTTTAGGATCACTCAAGCATTTTTATGAGCCAATAGAAGAGGGCCACGTGGCGAAGGTACAAGAAAGACGAGAAGGTTGTGTTGTTTGAAGTTGTTTCTTTCTGAATAATGCTATTTGTACCTCCAAATTGTACCTTCAAACTGTCCCTCCTTACGTGGCAGCCGATGTGATATGTTGATATGGTAGCTGACGTGGCAAAATTTAAAATTAAAATTAAAATTAACATTAAAATTAATATTAACATTAACATCAACATTAACATTAACATTAACATTAACATTAACATTATCATTAACATTAAAATTAAAATTAATATTATCGTTAACATTAACAATAATATTAATATTAACATTAACATTAACATTAATATTAATATTAACATTAAATTAACATTAATATTAACGTTAAATTAATATGGACAAAATTTTGTAATTAACTTTTTGGGTTAAAATTTTCCATATCATCGGTCATGTCAGATGACACATAATATTATTTAACATGCCACATCAGCTGCCACATAAGGAGGGATATATTGGAGGGACAATTTGGAGGTAGGAATAATATTACTCTTTCTTTTTGTATTGTTTCTTGTCCTTCGTTTCTTTTGTTGGTTTTTAACATACTCTATTTTCTTCAATGGCGACGTCACATGGAGAAACTGATCGTCGTATGGAAGAATTAGTTGATGAAGAAAGATTCGCTTCAAGAGCAGTGTCAGATGATTTGGATGATGAGCAATTTGGAAGCTGTTAACTTAGGAGAAAATAAAGAACAAGAGGAAAAAAACAACGGAGGAATGCATCATAACGATGACGATGACATCAACGCAAATAACGAAATATTATTTCGCATCACCCTTTCTAATGGATTTATGAAATGCATTATATTTTTACATTGATTTCTCATACTTATTTTGTTTAATTCTGTTCTTAGGGACAATGGTGAATCTCTACTAGATTTCGATGCAGCAACGATGAAAAAAATATTGCAGTCTGCCAACATTAACAAAGACCCAATGGGTCTCTTAGATGAAGATATTGTTGGCTTACAGTTCAACTCTATTGAAGAAGCAGAGACATTCTACCGGATATATTCAAAAGCAGTTGGTTAGTATTAGAAAGAATGAAGTAAAGAAAAACAAATCTGGGATAGTGATGGTCCATAGTTGGTGTTGTTCGAATGCGGAATTCAGACAGAAGAATACAATAAAGCTCCTAACAGGGTTCGTGAGCCAAGAAGTGAAAGCAGAAGTGGTGGTAAAGCAATCTTTCGTATTGGGTACACCAATTCTACAAACTGTGGGTTGTCAAAAAATTTCAAGTACATCACAACCATAACCTGGCGAATGATTTTGAAACAGTTTTTTTGAGATCCCATCGTAAGATATCACCCGTAGAATTAGAACAAGCTAAGCTTATGAAGCAATCAGGGATGGAGACTGGAGATATATGGAATTTACTTGTCCACCAGAAAGGTGGCTGGAATAAGGTTGGATGGACGAAAAAAGATTTATACAATGCTTTAGCTAAAGATAGTAGAGCACTAGATGTTGATGCTACGACAACACTTATATTTCTTCAACCTAAGGAGGGTATTGACCCAGATTTCTTCTACGTGTACAAGGTAGACGAAGATTCCAGATTGACCCATCTCTTTTGGGCTGACGGTGCATGTCGATTCGATTACGAATTATTTAGAGATTCACTAGCATTTGATTCTACATATAAAACAAATAGAAGTCAAATGTCGTTGGTGGTTCTAGTGGATACAAACAATCATGTAATAACTTATGTGTTTGGGTTTGCAATGATCCATAATGAGACTGCAGAGACATATTCTTGGGTTTTACAAAAATTCCAAGAGTGTATGAATAGAAAATTACCAGTGACAGTTCTCACGGATAGTTGCAGATCCATGAATAAAGTAATTGAGGATTTAATGCCCAGCGTAGTTCATCGAACGTGCTCATGGCATATCCTAAACAATTCAACCAAACATGTACACCGAGATAGTTTTGCAAATGAATTGAGTATTCTAATTAAAAGGAATATCGCACACTTGATACTTTACTTTGAAGTATGTTATTGTTACAATATTAAAACTTTAGTTATTGTCCATGTTTTCTAAACAGGTACTATTCAATCGAAGAATTTGAAAATCATTGGCAGCAGATGCCAAGGGATTATAATGTAGAGAACAATGAGTGGACCACAGCATTGTATAAAATGAGAGAGCGATGGACGGACACATTCCTACATGTAAATTATTTTGGTGGTTCTTGTTTGCCATTGATTGTAAAAGAACAGAACAATTATCGGAGGACTGAACTTAGACTCACAATACAAACTCGCTCGTACAAAGAAAGCCTAGAGACGAAAACCTAGGTACAGCAGACTAAGTACGATTGTTTATTTTTGATTCTGGGGGGTGACGATAGAGGCTCGGGAAAGCGACGGCCGCTCTGCCTTACTCCTTGGACGATCGGTATGCAGCCTTGGCTCGGGGAAGATCTGCTCGGCGTTGACGAAGAAAGGCTCTTCTTACTCTCCTTGGGTTGCTCTCCTGGCTTCTCTCTCTCTGTGATTATCAAAAAAAGGAGGAGCTCTCTCTGTGTATATCTCTCTCTTCTTCTTTTTTTTTATTCTTTTTGTTGCCGACCTCTCGGGTTTCTCTCTCTCTCTGTATATCTCCTCTCTGACTCTGTATATTTTTTATTCTTTTTGTTGCCCGCCCGTCGGGTATCTCTCTCTCTCTGTATATCTCCTCTCTGACTCTGTATATTTTGTAAGGGAATGGCACCCTGCTATTTATAATAGTGGAGAAGCATTATTAGGGTTTGGCTGATTACCCGTTCTCAAAGAGGCGGCGGCCTGGTGATTGATCAATCTGGACCATTAGTCTTGAGTGTGAAGGATCTGGACCATTAATGTGGATTATGCCAAATCCCATCAATAATAAATGTTGATTGCAATAAATCTCCATCATGATGATTTGCTGATGTCTGCAAATCTAAATGAATCAATTTAATTCATTCTCTTGCCACGTGTCCCAAATTATTGGAATCTGACCCAAAATTTGATTATATTTAGGACACGTGTCCTGTCATCATTATTGAGCCGCATGAGGAGTGTTCATATTTGGGCCGCATGAAGATCGTCATGACCGAGCCGCATGGAAGATTTCATGACCGAGCCGCATGAATAGTCTCTACACTCGAACTGCATGAAGGTTGTCATGACCGAGCCGCATGAATATGTTCATGACCGAGCCGCATGGAGGTTTTCATGGCCGAGCCGCACGAGAGTCTTCATGGCCGAGCCGTATGGGTTTTTTCATGGCTGAGCCGCATGGGGAGTGTTCATATTTGGGCCGCATGAAGATCGTCATGACCGAGCCGCATGGAAGATTTCATGACCGAGCCGCATGAATAGTCTCTACACTCGAACTGCATGAAGGTTGTCATGACCGAGCCGCATGAATATGTTCATGACCGAGCCGCATGGGGGTCTTCATGGCCGAGCCGCACGAGAGTCTTCATGGCCGAGCCGTATGGGTTTTTTCATGGCTGAGCCGCATGGGGGCCTTCATGGTTTGAACCGCATAGATTTCTTTGTACTGGCCGCATGAACTCGTCTAGTCTGGCCGTATGGACCTGCCTCGAAGCTTGGTAGACAGCGCCGTATTGGTGAAGATTTTCCTTATTTCCTAGAAAAATTCTGCTTTTTGTGTCAGTCATTATGACAACTTTATGTCAGGTCTGTCATCTGTCAGCTGTCAGCCGTCAGAACATTAAATGCGTCCAGACGTTGAGCATAGCTGTTTTGAATGCCACGTGGCCTCTCCCTCTGAGCCGCATGGAGTTTACTCGAGTTGCCTATGTGTTTGAGCCACATGGGACTCCTGAGCCGCATGAAGCTCGTCTGATTTTGAGCCGCATTAAGCTTCATGGGTTCTATGCCGCATGAAGAACGTTTCATGACCGAGCCGCATGAAGGATGTCTCAAGACCGAGCCGCATGAAGGACGTCTCATGACCGAGCTGCATGAGGAATGTCTCATGACCGAGCCGCATGAAGGACGTCTCATGACTCGCATTAGGAATGTCTTGATCAGCCCGTGCACTCGCTTTGTGGGCCCGGGTATCCCGAACACACGAGTGCGTAGGTATCATGTTTGCTCCCTGATGTGGGGCTAATAGAAACACTTGCCCTCGATCTTTGTTGGGAGACTCTTGAGAACCACTCTGTCCATTTGCCGTCGGGGCCTGGACACGAGCGGCTCTGTACAACTTTCCATCAGAGGCCCACTTAGCGGGACGCTCTTGATGGTCAGAGGTTGGGACAGCTGACTGAGCCCGAAGAGCCCGTGCTGCCCTAGACTTCTTCTACTTAGCACCCGAAGGTGCGCAATAGGAAGAGTCCAAGTTTGGAAGGAGGGAAGAGAAGTTGGTGCCCTTTTCAAAGGAAGAAAGGGGGCTCTATTTATAGGATGGAGTGAGCCCTTTCTTCTTCTCCTTTCCAATATGGGACTAAAAGCAATATTTTCCATGCTTCTACAGGATCCCCTTCAAAGTTTCCAAATTGCAAATTTGGAACACTTTGAATAAGATGCATGAAAAGTAGAGTTATTTGGGTGTGGCAATCCAATCAGAGGTAGCATGGACGTGATGGGTTTGGGTAGTTCCACTGGAGATTTTATGTAGACTTATCATCCTTGGCGTACCTCGGTTTTAGGTACGAATAATAAGTTGAGATAGGGAACCATCATATTTACCCAGAGGGGATTAGGACGTGGTAAATATGGGTCTAAAGTAGAGCCTTCCTACTCAGAGGTAATGAGGACGTGGTAGGAGTGAACTCGAATGAGGATACATAGAACAACTCAGAGGTGCTATCAACGTGGAAGTTCTATGCATTGGGTGAAAGAATGCTATGGAATAGCTGGGCTCCGAAAGCATGTGATGATGAGAAAAGATGTGGATGTACTAGGGGACCTAGTACGGCATTTAGGGTCAACAGAGGACATTTGTGGTCAACTGAGGACATTTGTGGGCCTACTATCCTTGGCGTACCCTGGCTTAGGATACAGATAATAGGATGAAAGGGAACCAACATACTTACTCAGAGGTAATGAGGACATGGCAAGCATGAGGGCTTTTCACCGCAGAATCTTCCTACTCAGAGGTAATGAGGACATGGCAGGAGTGGACTCGACGGAGGATATTTGTGGTCAGCAGAGGACATTTGTGGGCCTATTATCCTTGGCGTACCCTGGTTCAGGGTACGGATAATAAGACGAGAGAGAACCAACATACTTACTCAGAGGTAATGAGGACATGGCAAGTACGAAGGTTTTACCGTGGAGTCTTCCTACTCAGAGGTAATGAGGACATGGCAGGAGTAGACTCAGCGGAGAATATTTGTAGACCTATTATCCTTGGCATACTCCGGTTGTGGGTACAGATAATAAGTTGAAAGGGATCAACATACTTACTCAGAGGTAATGAGGACATGGCAAGCATGAGGGTTTCTTCGACGGAGCCTTCCCACTCAGAGGTAATGAGGACATGGCAGGAGTGGGCTCAATGAAGGAGGGTACATAGAACGACTCAGAGGTAATGAGGACATAGAAGTTCTATGTAAAGGGGTGATTTGTTTTTGGCGGAAGTGAAACGACTCAGAGGTAATGAGGACATGGTCGTTTTGGAAATTTGTGGATCTGTTACCCTTTTTGTGCACTGGGAGTGCGGGTTGTGGATCACGAGGGAGGATCTCTTCCAGGAAGAAGGTTCAGAGGTATGGTCATACATGACTTCTCCTAGAAGAGTGACCGAAATGTGAGTTCAGAGGCACCTGCGGGTACATAACTCGATAATCGAGGATTTTTTTTTTTTTGAGGATGTCGTTTCGGACGTAATACTTCTTCAGGAACTTACCGTTGATGGGCAACATGAGCAAGTCTCAGTGTGAGCAGCCACATACTTGTCCAGCTCCGATTCTTCTTCGGCCACCCCCTGTGTAAATGCAAACCGAGAGGATGACTTGGGCAACTTGAATATCAGGGGTGTCACGACCCGCACCCTGTATAGGGGCACGAGAAGTGGGTACGTCCAGCCTACGCCGCAGTGTCGGCGGTAGAACGCTGTCCTAGGTTGCTAACTAATCTCATGCAGTGTATATAATGTACTTGCCAAGATCTCAACTCCGAAAGGAAGACAAGTAAAAGATATGATATACTCAATCACAGTCTAAGCACGATAAGATATCACAGAAATCTAGATACCAACTAACAACAACAGAAATTAAACTACTAAAATAATAACAACAAGATCTCAAACAAAACTCTAATATAACTCAATATCTCAAGTTTAATACAACAAGCTCAAAACATGAAAGCTAAGTAAGTCTACTAGCTAATCTCCTGAATCACTCCTGAGAGTCGGAGCCAAAGGTAGCTAATCCCTCACCAGGTCCATGGTAAGAAGGGCATGTGTCGTCAGGGGTATCATCTGTAATATTTTCAACAGGTCCAATCAGGACAGGAACGAGCACATCTCATCTAGAAATCCCAAGTAAATGACAAAGACTATAAAGCAGTTTTTAGACAGTTATACAGATGAGCATGGCAGTTTTATACAGGTAAAGATGTAGAGAAACAGTGAGGGTACAAGGAAAGTAAAGTAACTAACAAGAGAAGAAATCATGGCAAAGAAGACTGTAGTAAACTAGCTGAACTAGAATAACATGGTATAAGTCCAGACAGTATAAAAGGTAATCCCAGTGTGAGTCTAGTCCATATAATCCAATACTAGATGATTCCAGTACAAGATGAGTCCAGTAAAATGAGTCCAGAAGTGATCCATGATTCCAGGGTAAGTCCAGCCTATACTCTAACAGTGTATTTTAAAATACTGAGATCAACATGTAAACGGCTAGGGGTAATCAGGCACATCGCACACTCGGCCAAGTGTGGGATGGCTAGCATTCCAGAATAGTTCCAAGGGAGGTGGTTCCAGATTTTAGGTATGTTTACATGTCTACTCAAGTATTTCCCCGCCCACAAATGAATCCATAATCCAACACTACAACCAGTATGAGTCCAGCCAATGATTCCAGAAATGATTCCAGAAATGGTTCCAGTAGGGTGATGCCAGTAGTGATTCCAGATATAGAGGCCAGACATAAATAAATGAGTGTCGCATGTAATGGATCCAACAATACCAATCGTGTTTGTACAGAGAATCATATATAGCTATCTAGAACTGAAATACAGTAAATGACAAGTAATGAAAGAACTATCAGAGAATGTACTCGCCTGACACTCTGGATGAGTAGTGTAATATCAGATGTCTGTACCAGGGTCACAATATCCTAAAATAGAGTAATACAGTTATGACATGTCCATAATGAAGGTAAATGAAATCTACAATGCAATCTATATGAATTCTAAGCCAATCTAGGTCAAAGTCAAACTTGGTCAACTCTACAGTCAAAGTAAGTCTAATCAAATCATACTAGGTCACAGGAAATCAAACTAAGTCAAATAGAGTCAAACAAGGTCAAACAAGTCAAGGTTAGTCAAATCTAGGTTAAAGTCAACTCCTGGTCAACACTCTAATCAAACTAGTCAAATACTAGTCAACATGATCAATCTGGGTCAAGTCTAAGTCAAACTTAGACCAACTAAGGTATTGGTCAAACAAAGACTAGTCAGTCAGGTAATTAAGTCAAACAAAGACTAGTCAACAAGGTGATTAGGTCAAACATGGTCAGACTAGTTGAACTAGTCATTATTAGGTCAATTAGGTCAAGGTTTGACCTATAGTTGACTTTGGTCAACCATGGTCAACAATCTAGTTAAACTAGGTCTACTTAGCTCAACTAATGTCAAACTAGTCAAGTTAGGTCAAACATGGTCAAACTAGTTTAAACTAGTCATTCTATGTTAATCCTAGTCAATTCTAGGTCAAAGTTGACCTATAGTTGACTTTGGTCAACAAGGGTCAACTTGCCAGTCAACCTAGGTCTACTAGTCCTAATGGTCAACTCTAACTCACTAACCATGGGCCATAGGCTAGTAACTTTAGACCATAGACTAAGACATCAAGTCTATATACATATATATATCTAATATATAGTCAACCATATATATATAATACCATAATCTATATTTATACATATATATATCCCATTCACATATATAAAATACCCTTATATATATAACATATATATATATATATATATATATATATATATATATATATATATATATATATATATATATATATATATATATATATATCACTATATAACTCATATACATATATAGGTAGAGAGAGAGAGAGGGAAGGAGAGAGAAACAGAAAACAGGGGGGGGGTTGTCTCAGTTTCCTGAGAACAGGGAATCAAAGCCCCCTCCCCCAACACAACTAAAACACACACACACCCTACACACACACATACATGTATATACATGTGTATATACATGTATACTACCCAAAAACTCACCCACACACACACCAACATATATACTACATGTATACATACTAAAATACAATATACTATGTATAAATTATATCAAAATTGGGTTTAAAATCCATTTTCAAAAACTGGGAAATATCTCCAAAACTGGAAAAACTGCACTGTTACTCGAAATTGGGTAAACCCAATTTCACATCCAAAACCGAGCTAAGGCTCGATACTAGTGGTTGGTAATGGTAGCCCCTAGGTTCCTCTAGGTTCCTACTAGCCTGACACATGGCCATGACACGACATAGCGTGTCCACCAACTCCTAAACCCAATCGGGTAAAACACATACACTAACAGACACTACACGTCGTGCACACATGTAGACGAGTCTAGGACACGACACAAAGCGATACACATCTCGTGATCGTGTCAGTAGGTGAGTCTAGGGTTAGTGCACGTGTCCAGCACCCTGCACTGTGTCCACGTGTCGTGTAGAGGGGACACGACACGCGTATCAGAGAGGGAAATACGTGGTTCAGACCGCGTCGTGCAGTGATGCACGCGTCTCGTGTACGCGACACAGGACACGACACATCTCGTGCTCGTGTCCTGGGGTTCTCCCTAGGTTCCTCTACACATGTGTCACCCTGACACGTGTCCACGACTCGTGTACATGGGACACGAGACCCGTGTCAGAGCCGTTTTTACGGCTGTACAGTGCAGTGCACGTCCCTTGCGGGGACGATTCCGTGTCCGACACGACACGAGGTCATCCCAAACTTTGGGGATGACCTGTCAGTCAGTGCCCCGTGCTCTATGCCAATTTTGGCGTGTCCACGTGGCGTGTCCAAGGAGAACTGACACAGTGGTAGCAGGGCACATTTCAGTGTACTGTGCACTGTGTCCAGTGTGTGAAACTGAGAGCTTCGTGTCCAGATTTTGGACACGACACAACCCAATTTGTGCTCAGTGTTTTAGGGTTAGGTTTAGGGTTAGGTAGGCTAGGGTTTTGGTCAAAAACATTTGAAAATCAGTGAGTTTACATGTACTGAAACAGTGAGCAAAATCAGTGTATTAACATGAAATTGAAATAGGATACGTGTCCAATACGGATACCAAATCGATCCTAGTTTTCACCAAACTTGTCCTACAGTTAGGGTAGACCTACATGCATGCATTTATGAAGAAAAATCACTACATTACATAGATAAAAATGAAAATACCTCTATGTGCTAGAAATCAAGAAATTCAATGTAGAGGGGGGGCTTCACTTCAACTTTGTGATGTCCAAAACCTCAAAAACTCCAACTTCTAGTCTCCCCTAGCTCCCTTGGTATGTTAGGGTTCCAATGCAAAAGATTTGAGGTCAATAGGATCACTAATGGTAAAGTTATGGAGGTGTGAAGTTGAGGAAAAAATCAAGGTTTTAGTGTAATGAAAATGGGACCTTTTTGTGAAGGGGTGTACATATATAGGGGGGGTGTTCTTGGCTGCCATGGGGGGGTAGGGGTAGGCTATAGGGTCCCCTTCAACCTTGCAAAACTTAGTCTCTAAGGCTTTGACTAGGGTTAGATATTCTAGGTTTCTAAAATATCCTAGAAAGTTAAATATCTAGATATTTATCAACCTAGATATTTACACATAAAGTAAATATCTACACTTAGTCTTCTAGGTTAGTGACTAACCCCTAGATTAGGCTAAACTAGCTTAGGGACTAACATAACACTAATCAATAATTAATTAATAATAAAAACACATAATTTCAAATAATTCCAAATAAATCCTAGAAAATTACCAAAATACCCTTTAGGCCAAAAAGCCCTAATTTGATGTTCTAAGCCTATGGCTAAGCTCACATGATCATGGTTAGTCTCTAGGTTAAGGAATAGCTAGGGTTTACACTAGAGTTTATTAGTAAAATCACAAAGTCACAAGTCATGACTTAGGAATTGGTTTAACCTAACTAAAATCACCAGAAAATCATACCATGACTAAAATACCACTAATAAATAATAAAAATAATAAATTTTCAAAAATACCCCAATTTCAGAAAACTGGGTGTTACAAGTCTACCCACCTTAGAAGAATTTCGTCCTCGAAATTAAGATGGTCGTACTCCTCCTAGGTCACACCCCCAGTCAATCAAGGTCAAAAGATAACATGCAATCATAGACCTACTGGTCATGATTCTACAGTCTCAAAAGGGGTAACTATGCTATCTAGCATATCACAAGCATATCCTGACAGGTACTAATGGAATCACACAACAAGATGGGAAAAGAAGGACAGGAAAGACAAACCTGCTAACCCGTCACCTGCAGCGTCGGTCTCCTCGACCGTCATCGCAAAAGCTCCACCCCTCTGGTGCTGAGCTACAGGTGGCCTAGCACCCTCATAAGGAGGTGCAACTGGACAATCTATCATCTTGTGAGCATCAGACCCACAAAATAGACAAACCTTCAGCCTCCTCCTACAAGACTCCCAAATATGCCCTACCTTCTTGCAATACCCACAACTCTGTATCCTCTGATCCTGTCCTCGAGGCTGATGCTGAACTCTAACAGGTGTCTGCTGAATGTGAGGCCTCTTGGCCTGACCTCCACTGCTGCCTGCTCCCTGTGTATCACGGCCCCTCTTGAGCTTCAGCTCAAGATCATCCTCAGCTGCCATCGCTCCTGCCAGAATGTCCTCGAAGGTGGCACTCCTCTCACTCTTGGTCAAGGACTTGACTTCCTTGACCAAGCCCTTTCTGAACCTCCTCGCCTTCGCTGTCTCGCTAAGGCCCTCTACGAATCTGCTCAACCGGCAAAACTCACCGGCGTACTCCTCTACAGTCTGGTTCCCCTGAACCAGGTTCTCGAACTGTGTCTCCAAGGCGCCGACTGCCTGATCTGGGAAAAACTTCCCCTTGAAGAGCTCCTTGAAAGCTCTCCATGCCTGCCCTGGAGTACCTACTCTCGGATCCGTCTGATACCAGGTACGGGCAAGATCCCGCATCTGGCTGGCTGCTGCCTCTACCTGGAGTCTAGCTGGTATCTCCGCCAGTCGAAAGATCTCCTCGATGTGCTCTATCCAGTCATCCGCATAAAGTATCCCCTCAGTACCCAAAAAGTCCCTGGGGTGCATCTTCTTGAACTCCTGGATGCCCGGAATCCTCTGCTGCTGTCCTGCTCCTGCCTGCGGCTGGGCTGCCAGCCTCTCTATCGTCGCTGTAGCCAGCTGATGGACATCCTCAATGCCTCTGGTAAATGCTGTCGTCTGACGCTGCTGCTGGGTCTGATGCGACTCAAGAAACTGCTGAAAATATGAAAACATCTGTGCAGCATCCACATACCCAGATGGCATCTGCTGCTGGTACTCCTGCTGGTACTGCTGCTGTTGCTGATACTCTGGCTGAAAATGAGGCTGACGAAACTGCGAAGGAGGCATATCTGGGGTAGCTGGGATAGTCCTCGAAATAGGTGGAGGAGGACTACCAAAAGTAGATACTCCTACGTGAGCAGACGTAAGGAGTGGTACAGTCCCAGCTGTAGGCTGTACTGGACGAGAATCGGCAGACCTCTCAGAATCTACCGGCACAGAGCGATGTAACCTAGTCTCCACCATCCTGAAGACAGATCAATAAGGAAGTCAATAACGGTACAAGGATGACAGTATCAAGGATAATGCGAAAATAGATTATACAGATTTGAACAAAAGTCAGTAGATTCAAATCCCTGGAAATTTTCTAGTTGTGATTGAGTATCCTCTCTCTAAGCCTATTATCAAATCCTATCACAGGCTGTAGTGATACTCTAGTTCGAATACCACTACATAAACTCGAGACCTGCATGGGCCACCACTAAAAAACGTGTCACGACCCGCACCCTGTATAGGGGCACGAGAAGTGGGTACGTCCAGCCTACGCCGCAGTGTCGGCGGTAGAACGCTGTTCTAGGTTGCTAACTAATCTCATGCAGTGTATATAATGTACTTGCCAAGATCTCAACTCCGAAAGGAAGACAAGTAAAAGATATGATATACTCAATCACAGTCTAAGCACGATAAGATATCACAGAAATCTAGATACCAACTAACAACAACAGAAATTAAACTACTAAAATAATAACAACAAGATCTCAAACAAAACTCTAATACAACTCAATATCTCAAGTTTAATACAACAAGCTCAAAACATGAAAGCTAAGTAAGTCTACTAGCTAATCTCCTGAATCACTCCTGAGAGTCGGAGCCAAAGGTAGCTAATCCCTCGCCAGGTCCATGATAAGAAGGGCATGTGTCGTCAGGGGTATCATCTGTAATATTTTCAATAGGTCCAATCAGGACAGGAACGAGCACATCTCATCTAGAAATCCCAAGTAAATGACAAAGACTATAAAGCAGTTTTTAGACAGTTATACAGATGAGCATGGCAGTTTTATACAGGTAAAGATGTAGAGAAACAGTGAGGGTACAAGGAAAGTAAAGTAACTAACAAGAGAAGAAATCATGGCAAAGAAGACTGTAGTAAACTAGCTGAACTAGAATAACATGGTATAAGTCCAGACAGTATAAAAGGTAATCCCAGTGTGAGTCTAGTCCATATAATCCAATACTAGATGATTCCAGTACAAGATGAGTCCAGTAAAATGAGTCCAGAAGTGATCCATGATTCCAGGGTAAGTCCAGCCTATACTCTAACAGTGTATTTTAAAATACTGAGATCAACATGTAAACGGCTAGGGGTAATCAGGCACATCGCACACTCGGCCAAGTGTGGGATGGCTAGCATTCCAGAATAGTTCCAAGGGAGGTGGTTCCAGATTTTAGGTATGTTCACATGTCTACTCAAGTATTTCCCCGCCCACAAATGAATCCATAATCCAACACTACAACCAGTATGAGTCCAGCCAATGATTCCAGAAATGATTCCAGAAATGGTTCCAGTAGGGTGATGCCAGTAGTGATTCCAGATATAGAGGCCAGACATAAATAAATGAGTGTCGCATGTAATGGATCCAACAATACCAATCGTGTTTGTACAGAGAATCATATATAGCTATCTAGAACTGAAATACAGTAAATGACAAGTAATGAAAGAACTATCAGAGAATGTACTCGCCTGACACTCTGGATGAGTAGTGTAATATCAGATGTCTGTACCAGGGTCACAATATCCTAAAATAGAGTAATACAGTTATGACATGTCCATAATGAAGGTAAATGAAATCTACAATGCAATCTATATGAATTCTAAGCCAATCTAGGTCAAAGTCAAACTTGGTCAACTCTACAGTCAAACTAAGTCAAATCAAATCATACTAGGTCACAGGAAATCAAACTAAGTCAAATAGAGTCAAACAAGGTCAAACAAGTCAAGGTTAGTCAAATCTAGGTTAAAGTCAACTCCTGGTCAACACTCTAATCAAACTAGTCAAATACTAGTCAACATGATCAATCTGGGTCAAGTCTAAGTCAAACTTAGACCAACTAAGGTATTGGTCAAACAAAGACTAGTCAGTCAGGTAATTAAGTCAAACAAAGACTAGTCAACAAGGTGATTAGGTCAAACATGGTCAGACTAGTTGAACTAGTCATTATTAGGTCAATTAGGTCAAGGTTTGACCTATAGTTGACTTTGGTCAACCATGGTCAACAATCTAGTTAAACTAGGTCTACTTAGGTCAACTAATGTCAAACTAGTCAAGTTAGGTCAAACATGGTCAAACTAGTTTAAACTAGTCATTCTATGTTAATCCTAGTCAATTCTAGGTCAAAGTTGACCTATAGTTGACTTTGGTCAACAAGGGTCAACTTGCCAGTCAACCTAGGTCTACTAGTCCTAATGGTCAACTCTAACTCACTAACCATGGGCCATAGGCTAGTAACTTTAGACCATAGACTAAGACATCAAGTCTATATACATATATATATCTAATATATAGTCAACCATATATATATAATACCATAATCTATATTTGTACATATATATATCCCATTCACATATATATAATACCCTTATATATATAACATATATATATATATATATATATATCACTATATAACTCATATACATATATAGGTAGAGAGAGAGAGAGGGAAGGAGAGAGAAACAGAAAACAGGGGGGGTTGTCTCAGTTTCCTGAGAACAGGGAATCAAAGCCCCCTCCCCCAACACAACTAAAACACACACACACCCTACACACACACATACATGTATATACATGTGTATATACATGTATACTACCCAAAAACTCACCCACACACACACCAACATATATACTACATGTATACATACTAAAATACATATATACTATGTATAAATTATATCAAAATTGGGTTTAAAATCCATTTTCAAAAACTGGGAAATATCCCCAAAATTGGAAAAACTGCACTGTTACTCGAAATTGGGTAAACCCAATTTCACATCCAAAACCGAGCTAAGGCTCGATACTAGTGGTTGGTAATGGTAGCCCCTAGGTTCCTCTAGGTTCCTACTAGCCTGACACATGGCCATGACACGACACAGCGTATCCACCAACTCCTAAACCCAATCGGGTAAAACACATACACTAACAGACACTACACGTCGTGCACACATGTAGACGAGTCTAGGACACGACACAAAGCGATACACATCTCGTGATCGTGTCAGTAGGTGAGTCTAGGGTTCGTGCACGTGTCCAGCACCCTGCACTGTGTCCACGTGTCGTGTAGAGGGGACACGACACGCGTATCAGAGAGGGAAATACGTGGTTCAGACCGCGTCGTGCAGTGATGCACGCGTCTCGTGTACGCGACACAGGACACGACACATCTCGTGCTCGTGTCCTGGGGTTCTCCCTAGGTTCCTCTACACATGTGTCACCCTGACACGTGTCCACGACTCGTGTACATGGGACACGAGACCCGTGTCAGAGCCGTTTTCACGGCTGTACAGTGCAGTGCACGTCCCTTGCGGGGACGATTCCGTGTCCGACACGACACGAGGTCATCCTAAACTTTGGGGATGACCTGTCAGTCAGTGCCCCGTGCTCTATGCCAATTTTGGCGTGTCCACGTGGCGTGTCCAAGGAGAACTGACACAGTGGTAGCAGGGCACATTTCAGTGTACTGTGCACTGTGTCCAGTGTGTGAAACTGAGAGCTTCGTGTCCAGATTTTGGACACGACACAACCCAATTTGTGCTCAGTGTTTTAGGGTTAGGTTTAGGGCTAGGTAGGCTAGGGTTTTGGTCAAAAACATTTGAAAATCAGTGAGTTTACATGTACTGAAACAGTGAGCAAAATCAGTGTATTAACATGAAATTGAAATAGGATACGTGTCCAATACGGACACCAAATCGATCCTAGTTTTCACCAAACTTGTCCTACAGTTAGGGTAGACCTACATGCATGCATTTATGAAGAAAAATCACTACATTACATAGATAAAAATGAAAATACCTCTATGTGCTAGAAATCAAGAAATTCAATGTAGAGGGGGGGCTTCACTTCAACTTTGTGATGTCCAAAACCTCAAAAACTCCAACTTCTAGTCTCCCCTAGCTCCCTTGGTATGTTAGGGTTCCAATGCAAAAGATTTGAGGTCAATAGGATCACTAATGGTGAAGTTATGGAGGTGTGAAGTTGAGGGAAAAATCAAGGTTTTAGTGTAATGAAAATGGGACCTTTTTGTGAAGGGGTGTACATATATAGGGGGGGTGTTCTTGGCTGCCATGGGGGGGTAGGGGTAGGCTATAGGGTCCCCTTCCACCTTGCAAAACTTAGTCTCTAAGGCTTTGACTAGGGTTAGATATTCTAGGTTTCTAAAATATCCTAGAAAGTTAAATATCTAGATATTTATCAACCTAGATATTTACACATAAAGTAAATATCTACACTTAGTCTTCTAGGTTAGTGACTAACCCCTAGATTAGGCTAAACTAGCTTAGGGACTAACATAACACTAATCAATAATTAATTAATAATAAAAACACATAATTTCAAATAATTCCAAATAAATCCTAGAAAATTACCAAAATACCCTTTAGGCCAAAAAGCCCTAATTTGATGTTCTAAGCCTATGGCTAAGCTCACATGATCATGGTTAGTCTCTAGGTTAAGGAATAGCTAGGGTTTACACTAGAGTTTATTAGTAAAATCACAAAGTCACAAGTCATGACTTAGGAATTGGTTTAACCTAACTAAAATCACCAGAAAATCATACCATGACTAAAATACCACTAATAAATAATAAAAATAATAAATTTTCAAAAATACCCCAATTTCAAAAAACTGGGTGTTACAAGGGGTTCCATGGGTGGAGCAGAACGTGGAGTTATTGGCATACTAGCCACTCCCAGTTTGGTGCTCGGTGCTGGGCGGGGAGTTGTTGGCTGACTAACGACCCCCAGCTTGGCACTCGATGCTGGGCGGGAAGTGGTTGGTTCGCTAGAAGTGTCAGACCTCGCATCGAGGCGACAACCTTTCTTGGGAAGGCGTATTGTCAATGGCCTGTCCGAGGGGTTGAGCTTCCCTGTTTGTGGTTGACTGACTCTTGGTAATCTGATTGTTAGTGGCTCCGTTGTGGATTTCGACACTTGGCCGGATCTTGGCAGCCGGATTATCATTTGCTCCTCCTGCGCTGAGAGGCTGATTGCGTCCTTACGCAGAGTGGCGGTGAGGGGTGCGGACTTGCCCGGTTTGCGAGCTTGGAGGTGGATCGTCAGGGGTCCTTCTGATCCCGTGGCTGTCTCGGTATGAGTTTGTGCATCTCCTTCATCGAGGTGCCTCTTCGACTTTTCATATAAACAAGAGTCCGAGTAGTAAGATTCGACTCCTTTGAAGGGATCGATATCGGCAAACTCTGTTTTCACGAAGTCGTGTTTGTCGACATATTTGAAGCACTGGTGTAGCGTGGAAGGCACGATCATATAATCGTGTATCCATGGACGCCCCAAGAGGATGTTGTAAGAAGTGTCTGCATCTATGACGTAGCAGGTGACTTCGGATTGGCGGTCGCCGATTTGGCACTTCAGACGAATCTTCCCAATAGGGTAGCTCCTGCCCGAATTGAAACCGCTGATGGCGGTACTTGTAGGCGTCAGGCGATGCATCGGAATGTGAAGATGATGTAGCAGACCCTTTGGAATGATGCTTATGGAAGACCCAGGATCAATATGCATTCGGTCCACCTTTACGTCGCCAATGTATCCAGTGTAGTATAACGGTCGATCGTGCAGGTTAGTTTTGATGAGCATATCCTGCGGAGAGAAGACGATATTGGGCATCGCTCCCGTACACGCACTATCTTGGAGATCTGCAGGTTGGTTATCTCCCGTGAGGTTGACCTGAGCCAAGTACGCGTCGGCGTTTTGGAGTACATCACTCAAAGCTGTGCGGACATCCTTTGAGAGCCTTAGGAGTTCGTATAAGGACAATTTGGCCGGTGTATTGGCCAATTGTGCCAAGATGTCGAAGTTGTAGGGCCTCTCCAGCCCCTGAGGTGTCTCCTTTCGGAGGGATTTGTCAAAGCGAGTCTCCTTCGGCTTAGGCTTGTCGGTCATCGAAGGCTGAGCCGGTCCCGGAGTGTCAGTAGAAGTAGGCGGATGATCATCAGTCGGGTTCTCAGCCACGGGCTGAGATTGTGCTCCAGATCGAGTAACAACGGCCGTGACTTCTTCTTCATTTGCTGAGGTGGTACGACAGGATCTGACTTTTCCACTTTTCTTTTTAGAAGATGGAGTGGACTGAGTTACCTCGTGGACTAGGTCCGGATGGACCCACATGATTTCCCCTCGGGATGTGGTGAGAGGTACTAGACCAGCAGCTTGAGCAGGCGGGAGATTAGCAATCTCCATCGTTGCCAGAGGGATGGGTATAACCCCGTCCTGGGTCTCTGTTGGAGGGAAGCTGCCGAATTGTACGGACACCATGTTGGCTGCCATGGTTACCTCCTCGAAGTTGATGGCCAGAGCGTTCGAATCGATGAGGTTTTGGATATATTGTTTCAGTTGGTAGCAGTCGTGCATAGCATGGTGGACGTAGCGGTGGTAATGGCAGAACTTTGGGTTCTCCAGATCAGCCGGCCGAGGCTCCCGTCTTGGTGGAGGAAGCTGAATCCTGTCTCCTTGTATGAGCATGTCCAAGATAGGCTTGACGTGACCATCTTCAAAAGAGTAAGTGATTTGGGGCCATTGTTTGTCCGCAGGTTGCGACTCAGGCTTCTGGGCTGTATCGACCACCATAGCCTGCTTGCCTCTGTTGTCCCGGTTGTTGGAGGGGATACCTCCATTGTCGTTGGTGGTGCTGGGACGCTTGCCCTTGTTCTCTCCCTCTGAGATATGTAATCCCAGTTGGCGAGCCTTCTTTAATCGTTCTTCGGCACTTGTAGCACTAATGATAAAAGTCTTCCAGTCCTTGAATTGACTCTCGCCCATCCAGAGACTGATTGTTGGGAGTAGTCTCTTTTGGCAAATTTTGATCAAGGAAGAGTCCGGGTTGCCAGATGGTAACTTCATTGCGGTTTGACGAAACCGCTCAATGTAATTCCTCGTCAGCTCTTTCTCTCCTTGAATGACGTCCATGAGGGTAGACATCGTGACGTCCTGCCCTACCTCATAGAACCTCTCCAAGAACAGGCGTTTGAAGCCAGCGAAGGAATGGATGCAATTATCCGGTAGGTTGCGGTACCAATCGAAGGCGACTCCTTCCAATGCCCCAATGAATAACCGCATGTGGATAGCATCATCATGGGGCAGATGGTCGGTAGTGACCTCAAAGTAAGTGATGTACCGACTTGCTGAAGTCTTGCCATCATATGGGTTGATATTAAACGGCTTATATCTTGGTGGAAAGGGAACATCCCTCCATTCAGCAGGATATGGTTGCCGTATCCTGAGGTCTTGAGAGTTTTCTCGGGCGTGGAACATTGCTCGGAGCTCCTGAACCTCTCTTCTTACTTCTCGGGCCTCATCTGTCGCGGTAGGGGCCGTTATCTCGGGAGGACTGTTGTCCGGGTTCGGTGCCGCTGAATTTGAATCTACGTTGATTGCGGGACCCGTGCTTGTCTGGCCAGGTGTCACCCCCTGCAGATTAGGAAGCGCCGCTTTGATCTCGTCTACAGACTTGACCAAGGCGTGTAATATGGCCTCCAAAGTGTCGATGCGCTGGCGATCATCGGAACCGCCTTGATTGCTGTCTGTCATGAATACCGTCTTCACATGAGGAGTGACGGAAGGAGTGGTGGAGGATGTACCCTCCGAGTCGTACCCGTGCATCGAAAAATCATCAGGATATGTGGGGATGTTCTCTTCAGGTACGGACTCGGAAGGAACACTACCCCCAGCTTCGGAGCTTGCTTCGTCTAGGCTGTCCTTGGGGACGTCGGTATCTGTTGTATCCGTCGGAGGATTTGCTTCCTCCAGTCCGTAGAATATCGGATTGTCGTGGATGTTTGGAGGAGTGCTGCCCCCAGTTCCGACGACCCCTAATGTTGCAGACGACGAACTTCCTACTGCAGCAGTTTTCGTCTTCGAACTGGTGTGTTGAAATACTCCAGTGGAGGATAACCCTTTAGACGACGATTTCTTAGCTGCAGTAGTCGACAACTTTGGGCTGGAGATGCTCGTTTTCTTCCCTCTTCCCTTGGCAAGAACTTTCTGCACGGACTTGCAGGAGACAACAGGAGGTGCCTCGTCTTCTGAGCTCGGATGATGTAGTCTTTGGAAGACGGATGGCCGGTCTTCCGTCACCGCCGCGTTGCTGCAACAGCAGTTGACGATGATCTGGGTGCATTGATGTCCATATGAGGGCTCTTTACACCCCGAAGCTCCTTCTCTTTCCTTACGTTTGTAGAGGATAACCTCACGCAGGTCAGAGGAACCACTTTATCCGTTCGCCGCCGGGGATTGGACTTGAGCAGTTCTGTACAACTTCCCATCAGAGGCCCGTGTGATAATCAGCGGGACGCCCTGATAGTCAGAGGTTGGGGCAGCTGTCTGGGCTTGATGAGCCCGCGCTGCCCTAGACTTCTTTTTTCTAGCACTCGTGGGTGCATAATAGGAGGAGTCCAAGTTGAACATCACAGAGTCTGGCTTATCATCCAGAGAGTCATCAGGGTTCGGACCGTACGAGAGACGGTCGAAAACTGATCGAGAGGAGCATGGAGCAGATGCTATGCGGCTGGGAGCGGAAACCGTGCAGGCTGTCTGCATGCGGTTGTCTCCTGTCGTCGGACGAGTTCTTATGCGGCTAGGGGTCACGACCGTGCAGGCTGGCCGCATGCGGTTGGCATCTGTGGCCGCATGGGTTTTCTGCAAACGATTGACTTTACTGGCCGTTTGAGTCTCATCCATGCTGTCGGGAACTGTAGTCGCATAAGTTATGCGGCTGACAGAAGTAGCCGCAAGAGTTTTCTTCATACGGTTGGCGGATGTAGCCGCATGGGCTTTCTCCTTGCGGCTAATATTCTTCTGCGGTTCGGTCCGCGTAGAGTCCCTCTTTGTCCCTGCAAGTCCAGCATCATAATATTTTCTTCTACCGGACTTGGGGACAGCAGAGTTGTCTACGATCTGAAGTGGGACCGCAGGAGAATCCTTCTCACCGTCTTGAGCAGCAGAGGGCATCCCATCGAGGGCTTGAGGGGGAGCAAATGATTTTGGCCTCCACTCTTTGCGAGCCTTTATGGTGCGGGTGCGCTTCTGGACCGGGCCAGTGCTACCTTCAGAGAGCATCTCTTCGAACGCCTGTTGGTCGAAGCGTACGACCATCTTCTGTTGTGTAGAGCCAAGTTTGGCTGCGTCCGATTGCGTCACCAACTCCTCAACCGTGGAGAAGTTAGTCCCCAGCAGAGTCGCCATCGTGTTTGCCATTGATTGTAAAAGAACAGAATAATTATCGGAGGACTGAACTTAGACTCACAATACAAACTCGCTCGTACAAAGAAAGCCTAGGGACGAAAACCTAGCTACAGCAGACTAAGTACGATTGTTTATTTTTTTATTCTGGGGGGTGACGATAGAGGCTCGGAAAAGCGACGGCCGCTCTGCCTTACTCCTTGGACGATCGGTATGCAGCCTTGGCTCGGGGAAGATCTGCTCGGCGTTGACGAAGAAAGGCTCTTCTTACTCTCCTCGGGTTGCTCTCCTGGCTTCTCTCTCTCTGTGATTATCAAGAAAAGGGGGAGCTCTCTGTCTGTGCGTATCTCTCTCCGTAGGTCTCTTCCTGCAAGGGAATGACACCCTGCTATTTATAATAGTGGGGAGCATCATTAGGGTTTACAATGATTGCCCATTCCCAAAGTGGCGGCCGCCTGGTAATTGATCAATCTGGACCATTAATCTTGAGCGTGAAGGATCTGGGCCATTAATGAGGATTATGCCAAATCATGTTAGTCATTAATGTTGATTGCAATAAATCCCCATCATGATGATTTGCTGATATCCGCAAATCTGAATGAATCAATTTAATTCATTCTCTTGCCACGTGTCCCAAATCATTGGGATCTGACCCAAAATTTGATTATCTTTAGGACACGTGTTCTGTCATCATTGTTGAGCCGCATGAGGAGCGTTCATATTTGGGCCGCATGAAGGTCGTCATGACCGAGTCGCATGAAAGGTTTCATGACCGAGCCGCATGAATAGTCTCTATACTCGAACCGCATGAAGGTCATCATGACCGAGCCGCATGAATATGTTCATGACCGAGCCGCATGAGGATCTTCATGGCTGAGCTGTATGAGAGTCTTCATGGCCGGGCCGCATAGATTTCTTTCATGGCCGAGCCGCATGGGGGACCTTCATGATTGAACCGCATAAGTTTATCTGCACTGGCCGCATGAACTCGTCTAGTCTGGCCGCATAGACTTGCCTCGAAACTTGGTGAATAGTGCCACGTCTGCGAAGATATTCTCCAGTTCCCTAGGAAGATAGTGTTTTTGTGCCAGTCATCATGATTACTTTATGTCAGGGCTGTCATCTGTCAGGTCTGTCATCCGTCAGAGCATTAAATGCGTCCAGACATTGGGCACAGCTGCTTTGAAGGCCACGTGGCCTCTCTGTGGGCCGCATGGAGTTTACTCGAGTTGCCTATGTGTTTGAGCCGCATGTCCATGTTGGTGACTTTTGAGCCGCATGATACTCTTGAGCCGCATGAAGCTCGTCTGATTTTGAGCCGCATGAAGCTTCCTGGGTTCTATGCCGCATGAAGAATGTCTCATGACCGAGCCGTATGAAGGACGTCTCATGACCGAGCCGCATGAGGAATGTCTCATGACCGAGCCGCATGAAGGATGTCTCATGACCGAGCCGCATGAGGAATGTCTCATGACCTAGCCGCATGAAGGACGTCTCATGACTCGCATGAGGAATGTCTCGATCAGCCCGTGCACTCGCTTTGTGGGCCCGGGTATCCCAAACACACGAGTGCGTAGGTATCATGTTTGCTCCCTGATGTGGGGCTAATAGAAACACTTGCCTTCGATCTTTGTTGGAAGACTCTTGAGAACCACTCTGTTCGTTTGCCACCGGGGGCTGGACACGGGCGGCTCTGTACAACTTTCCATCAGAGGCCCGCTTAGCGGGACGCTCTTGATGGTCAGAGGTTGGGACAGCTGACTGAGCCCGATGAGCTTGCGCTGCCCTAGACTTCTTCTACTTAGCACCCGAAGGTGCGTAATACGAAGAGTCCAAGTTTGGAAGGAGGGAAGAGAAGTTGGTGCCCTTTTCAAAGGAAGAAAGGGGGCTCTATTTATAGGATGGAGTGAGCCCTTTCTTCTTCTCCTTTCCAATGTGGGACTAAAAGCAATATTTTCCATGCTTCTACAGTTCTACTCACTACAACAAAAAGACCTATTAATGACGGCCAAAAAGCGTCATTAATGACAAACCATGACGTTTTTTCAAAGCAACCGTTATGAAAACGGGTGTTATAAATATTTTTTAAAAGCATCATAAAAAAACCGTTATTAATAGTTTCTATAAAAACGTTATGAATAGTTAATATATAGTGCACAATTCAGAACAATTTTAAAACGTCATGAATAGATAATATGTATAGGCTCAATGCAGCACATTTATAACACTTTATACTATTCAAATTAGCATATTTATAATGCTCTATACTGTACAGTATATATTACATTCCAAAAACTTAACATTATATATCACCATCTTTATTATATTTCTCAAAATAGAGTACATATCAACATCTTCATTACATTGAATATCCAAATACATATATATATTTACAACTACCAAAATTGTCCACATCAAAACTTGGCCACATCAAAACTGTCCACAGAACATGTAGCAAAACCCTGAAAAAGATAAAAACAAGCAAAATATAAGGAATTAGCTTCCAAGATTATAATACTTCCAACTACACAAGTAGCAAAAGCCTGATACTTATTGGGAACAATTCAAATTCATAATACATATTTAATATCCAAATACTGAACTGCATAAATTCTTCATGAGAAAGGAGTTAAGATACAGAATGCCTACATTGAGGTAATGCTCTTCGTACGAGTGTGATGGCATGAGGAATTACCTGCAAGGCCATACTTCTGGAGAAAAAAGAATGTAGTAGCAGCATCCCAATCATACCTAACATAAGTAGATCACATCAAATAAATAAAAAATAAAATCACACTTTAAAATTAAAATAAATCAACTTGTGACACATTACTGGTGCTTAGTAGGTTCTTGAGGTTTAGGTTCGATCAGTAGAGTCCCTGAAAAAACAAAACAAGGAAGCAAAAGACTCAAAAAATAACACCAACCATGTAGTTCTGGATATTTGTCAAACTCAACATGATACCAACACACACAAAGAGGAGATTTATCCACAATTAAGTTGCAAATTCAGTTTGCCTATTACATAGCTTCTGTAGCGGTAAATGTCACGACCCGCACCCTGAGTTAGGACACGAGACGTGGGTACGTCCAGCCTATGCCGCAGTGTCGACGGTAGAACGCTGTCCTAGGTCTCATACATCTAACAGTATAAGGCTAAGCAGTTTATACTCCCCGAATGGGGGTGACATAGAAGAATGTAAACTCAATCACATCTAAGGTAGAGCATAATGGGAGATAGATAAAACTTGAAATCCAAAAGAGATACAGCAGATAGAAGTCTAAGTATTTAAGATACATAAACCCAGAAATACGTCTCAAAGCTCAAATACAGTAATCCATAAAGTAAATACAACTCCAGACAACTGAAATAGCTATCTAAACAACCTCTAATGTGTCTCCTCTAGGCTAGCAGGCAACCTCCAAGCTATCTGTAAAATTTATCAACAGGTCCAGTCAGGACAAGAGCGAGCACAGTGCATCTCAACAAATCATAGCAGGTTAGAAAATATAATCATGCAGTAAAGTAAGATACAGGATCTGAAGAAAATACAGTATGTAAACAGAGAGAGAGAGAGAGAACTGTAATAGAAATATCTACTATAAGTAGAGAACTAATAGTGGCTAGTGAGTCAGAGTACAATAAAAACATGTGAATGGCATAGGAGATTCTGGGAACTATACTATGGAGTGATTTTGGGAACTGCACTACTTGGATATTATTCACATGTCTACTTCTACTCCCCCGTACCCCCAATCAATACACAAGGATCCAGCCAGGTTATGTTATTATTCTATGCAATGGCCCACAAGGGGTGATACATGGTAGGCCCATAAATAGGTGATTCTGGGAATGCCCATAAATGGGTGATTTAAGGAAGACTCTGTGATCATGAGAGTATATGTCACAAGTGATCAATGAACCGTGAAGCATAGTGATACACCATGTAAGTGAAACGCACAGAATATGTAGTATACGATGCTCCCTGAGGGGATAACATCTCAAGAAGGGATCCATATAGTACTAATCCGTGTTACCAACGTGACAGCATCAAGTAAAGTAATCTAAAGCAGGAAAATAATTCTAACATGATATAAAATGATCATAGAATGTACTCGCCTGATACCCTGAACAGCTGATATGAAATGATGGCCAACTGGAGTCACAGAGTCCTAGTTATAGCAACATAGGTTATAAAGAGTTCAATTTATATGGTAATTAAAATTATAATACAATCTACATGATTCTAAGTCATTCTAGGTCAAAGTCAACTTTGGTCAATTATAAAGTCAAACTAGGTCAACTCTAGTTAACTGTGGTCAAACTAGCTAGGGTTGGGTCAACAATGGTCAACTAGTCTAGGTTAGTCAATTCTAGGTCTAAACAAACTAAGTATATGCAAATCAAGTATCCAAGATAGCTACTAACTCATAGCCTAAGTCACTTGCTAAACCAAGCACAAAACTAAACCATAAGCTAACAAGGCACACAAACTTAGTCATATAATGTATATATATTATTCACATTCATATATTCATGTACATAGATATATGTAGGAAATCTATATATATATATATTTTTATATAGGAAATCTATATATATAGGCACATACATATATACATAGAGAGGGAAAGAGAGGTAATAGAGTAAGTAAGTATGTGTGTGTTTGGCATATGTGTGAAAGGATATGTGTTAATGTTCTAAAATTTAGTGATAGGTAGGTGTATGTGACATGGGATACATGATGTCAAAGGGTGTATGAATGCATGTATGTAAAAGGTTATAGGTTAACTCAGTTTATAGAAATACATACATACATACTTACCTTGTATACATGTATACATACATATCATGTATATTATATTTACATGATACATACATGTATACTTGTATTATATTATACTTACATTCATGCATATTAGACACTTGTATTTATATTAACATATTGCAAACATTCATTTCATTCATGCATCTATGTATTACCTACATGTTTTATACATATGCATACATTGTATATTCATATCATTTCATACATTAACATAGAGACATACAAACATGCACATATCATATATTTCATACTTTGTATTACCTTACATATCATGTTATATATTATCATTCATTCCTTTCATATATTACAATATCTTTAAGTTGAATACATCATATATGGATACAATACATTATCTTGCATGCTTGCATTCATATATTACATTCTATATTATCTATTTACATGTATTTCCTCTATTCATTCATGCTTGCATCATATACTCTACATTACCATACATGTTATCATTATATATTGCAATACAATATTTATACATTATGCATTCATATCTATCATTACATATATATCTTACATCCATATCTAGCATTCATTATATACTTTCATGCATACATTGTATATCATTCTTTCATTCATGTATTGCTTATATGTATTATATTAATTGCATTCCTACATTCTTGCATTCAACCATATATATACATTAATGTAAAGAGAATATATATCATATATATATAATTTCATTCATCTAATATATCATGCATTACATGCTCTATATTCATTTAATATCCATACTACATAGGCTTATAGGTTACACAAAATGCATATATCGTATAGTCACTCTTCTACTTAAAATCAATACTGTACCAATTGGGCATTCACTAAATTTTAAGATTAAAGTATGTCGTAGCCCTTTGTGTTAGCTTTCCGAAACTTTAAACGGATCGTATTTTCGTGTCCGTAAGCTCCCGGAATCGCAAAAACACCGAAACGCATTCGTCTTTCGTACAGCTGACACTCAATTAATTTTACAGAAAGTTTCAGAACAAATTTGGCTTATTAAAATATATATTTGGAAAGCTAACTTTGATACAGTTCTTTTAAAAAAATGGAAGATAAATCGGAGTTCTAAGCTAAAAGTTATGACATTTCTAAGTTGCTCTGGCTACTAAAAACGTGGATAAAAATTATGACGAATTTGGGTTGTTTTAAACAAAAGAAACACTTGTAGGCCAAGATACTTGGATACCAACATAGCTATCCCAATAAAACTTATTCTAACAATCCTAACTAAGATCAATCCACTCTCTAACCATCTAACCACACACACAAATAAATATATATATGCACAAACCACACACACCTATATATATATATATATATATATATATATATATATATATATATATATATATATATATATATATATATATATATAAAGAGATACACCAATCTAAATATAAAATGAATATGATACAATATGATACTATAAAGAACATATTAGGAACAACTCTCTAAAAATATAAATATAAGATTAAAACACTAATTAATCATTCCTACAATATATATATATGCATACAAGTGTCCAAAATAGGGGTTTTTCCCACTAGGACGCAACCACAACACAAAGAACACTCCTATGACCACCAAATAGACACGAAATGGACACAAATAGAGATACAACAATGGAGGTCATTCCTATGGGTTCAAAATATTCCTATATGCATGTAGGGATGGATTAGAGAAGAGATTATACCTTCCGGGAGAGAGATTCAAAGAAAAATCCTTCCGACACGACACCGACACGTAGAGATTCTAAAAGGACACGAACGAGCTCCGAATCATCCCAAACTTGGCTGGCACCCTCTAACCATGGAGTAGAGGAGAAATGAAGAAGATTTGGTGAAAGAAGGGATTGATTTGGAGATAAAATCAATGGAGGTTCATCTCTAAATTAATTTGGGGAAGAACAAGAGAGAGAAAGTGGATGAAAACAAATGAATGAAGGAGTGACTCACTCCTTATCCCCCCCATAGGTGGCTACCCAAAAAGGGTGAGGTATCCCCTATTTGAATGTCCAAAATGCCCTCCACTAATCTATTTGATTTAAATTATGAATGGGTTAAAGGTTGAGGTCAATTTAGTCTAGTTTTTAGTCTCTAATTAAACTAAACCTATCATAAATAATTAGTCTAACTACTAACTAAAATTAATATCATGTGGGCCATGCCTAACTATTGTGTGGGTCCCACTAGAGTCAAACTACCCCCGGGTCCCCGTTTCAAGTCGGATTGAGTTGAAATTCGAACCCGACTCAAATAACCCCAAAACAATATCATAAATAATAAAATAAATTTCAACCCCAAAATAATATCATAAATAATAAAATAAAATTTAAAAATATTCAAAAATGTAAAATGATAAAAATATCCCTGTTTCTGAAAACTGTGGGTGACAAATCTATCCACCTTAAAAAATTTCGTCCTCGAAATTAAAATGTTCATAATCCTTCTAGGTCAAACCCCCACAATCAAAGTCCCAGAACTTAAAAAAATCATATGATTTAAAAAGACGACATACAGGGTCATGGCATACGGTGGTAGTGTGGTAGTGAAGTCTCATCTAGGTATACTAGTCTTGCTAACCAAAACGGTCATAGGGTATCAAAACACACAAGCAATCTAGGGTGCTAAACTAGAAAAGATACAGAAATAACAATCATCAAAACTGTAAGGCAGTCTACCATCCTATATGAAACTGGTACTTATCAAAAATAAATAAAGATGACTACCAATTATCTATAAAGGGGTACTATTCAAAGAAAATAACAATCAAAAGTTAAAGAATGAAAGTCAATTGCATTGAAATCCAATCACAATATATATAGAGAGAGAGAGTGTTAGAGAAGGAAAAGCTAGCATTATGTAAGGTTATGCGGTTCGTATGTGTATGGGTGTATGTGGACATGTTCATATGGTTAAATAATAGGCATGTGTGTATGTGAAATATACATGAAGAGTATAGGAGGATTTGGGTTTCGAAACAATATCTATCAAGTTACACTACTCATGGCATATTGGTTAAACAATCTACAATGCACAACCTATTTACTCATAACATGCATGGCTAACCATATATATACATATATCTATATGTATAGAGAGGTCGAGATTTAGTTATGTATCTATATACATTATAACATGTATGCATAAACTATATATATATATATATATATATATATATATATGAACATAACATAGAGATGAAGGGTTAGGTTTACATGGCAGTTGTGAACATTAGTGTACATTAATGTAGAGTGTCAAGAGTACAGGGGTTATAACTTAAAATGAAGGGTTCAATCATTCAGTTCAGTTTAACATTACATATTAAATCTGAAATTGAACTAAACATTTAAAATCAATGTAAAAAATGTTAACATGTATTTAGTTTTAGAATTTTAGAGAAATTCGAACATCAAACCAACCCAATGTTTATCACAACCTAACATGTAAAAATATGAAACCTAACATTATATCCCTACATACAATAATGTATATACCTCAAAATATTACATTTAAAAACAGCAAATTGAACTAATATTTAAAATCCAGTATTAAGGGTTAATATGCACACAGTCTCAGATTTGACAAGTTTAAACACAAAACTCAACCAATTTCTTTAAGAATTGAAACCTTGTGTATAAGATACATGTGTAGTGATGTAAACAAAACTAATAACATAAAATTTATATTTAAATTATGAATTTAAACTAGAAAAGCATAGAACTAGTCTCTGATACTGTACTGTATCAGAATATTGGGGTTTTGAGAATTTAAACATCAACAACATATTAATATATATTTAGATAGGTGGGAAATAAAGTATAGCATGCATACGTATAAGGCAAGGGTCTGTGTCCACTATATATTCTCATGTCCCAATATAAAAATCAATTTCTACATCAAGACCAACATTTAGATTCCTACCAAGATTGCAAAGATGGTGATTGATGTAATCAAGACAATTTTATTATTATTATTATTTAATATAATAATAGCAAGAAAGAAATAACGACAAAATCTATTCTTCTTATCTGTTTAAGGAAGGAACCATTTTGAAACCCAGAGCTAAAATATCAAATCCAAGATAAGGTCTAGCAAAATCATCGATTCATTATTTTAAGAAGAGATTCATAGTAAGAAGTTACACAAAGGTTTATAATACAGCTAAAGCTACTCCTACTCCTAAGTTAAATAATGAGAAACAAAACAATCAAAATAATTTTTTTGAAAGACTGAACAAAAGTAGAGAAAACTTGTTCAAGAGCATTTAAGGTACAATCTGATAATCATATGCGTCTATCCAAAATTATGGTGCTCCAAATTTTCATCACATTAGTAAGCAAGGCTACGATAATCACATAGTCCTCGACTTAGGCACATACCTCTAGAATCATGGTATTTAAAATTTTCGCGATGCCGCTAGCTTGGCTGCGAAAACCTTAAATTCCCACACCCGAAAAATATATCCAAGTCAGACTATATGTCCTCACCATGCTGGCTAATGTGACTGTAGAAGACTAGATTCCATAACTTAGATGACCTAGCCCATATAATTTCATCTTGACAAAAATTAAATTAAATCAACAATGGATACCCAAAAATCAAATTTATCAACGAACATCAAGATTCATAAATAAACAAAAATCCATAAAATCATATAAATACAAACTCGGATGCAACAGCTAACATCAAGATTCAAAATTCAACAATCATCCATCAAAATCAATAAATACAAACTCAAATTTAACAATAGAAGAAAAGATAAATCAAATCAAGGGAAGAAGAGTTTTCAAATCGAAGTTAAAATAAGATTCTCAAGGGTCATCCCAGGAATCACTCAAGGGATCCTAACTGTGATTGAGTACCTTAAAAAATATATCCTAATCCTACTGTAGGCTATAGTGGTACTCTAGTTCAAATACCACTACACAAACTCGACCTGCATGGGCCACCACTAAAAATGTGTCACGATCCGCACCCTAGAGTTAGGGCACGAGACGTGGGTACGTCCAGCCTACGCCGTAGTGTCGGCGGTAGAACGCTGTCCTAGGTCTCATACATCTAACAGTATAAGGCTAAGCAGTTTATACTCCCCGAATGGCGATGATATAGCAGAATGTAAACTCAATCACATCTAAGGTAGAGCATAATGGGAGATAGATAAAACATGAAATCCAAAAGAGATACAGCAGATAGAAGTCTAAGTGTCTAAGATACATAAACCCAGAAATACGTCTCAAAGCTCAAATATAGTAATCCATAAAGTAAATACAACTCCAGACAACTAAAATAGCTATATAAACAACCTCTAATGTGTCTCCTCTAGGCTAGCAGGCAACCTCCAAGCTATCTGTAAAATTTATCAACAGGTCCAGTCAGGACAAGAGCGAGCACAGTACATCTCAACAAATCATAGCAGGTTAGAAAATATAATCATACAGTAAAGTAAGATACAAGATCTGAAGGAAATATAGTATGTAAACAGAGAGAGAGAGAGAGAGAATTGTAATAGAAATATCTACTATAAGTAGAGAACTAATAGTGGCTAGTGAGTCAGAGTATAATATAAAAATGTGAATGGCATAGGAGATTCTGGAAACTATACCATGGAGTGATTTTGGGAACTGCACTACTTGTATATTATTCACATCTCTACTTCTACTACCCCATACCCCCAATCAATACACAAGGATCCAGCCAGGTTATGTTATGATTCCATGCAATGGCCCACAAGGGGTGATACATGGTAGGCCCATAAATAGATGATTCTGGGAATGCCCATAAATGGGTGATTCAAGGAAGACTCTGTGATCATGAGAGTACATGTCACAAGTGATCAATGAACCGTGAAGCATAGTAATACACCATGTAAGTGAAACACAGAGAACATGTAGTATACGATGCTCCCTGTGGGGATAATATCTCAAGAAGGGATCCATATAGTACTAATCCGTGTTACCAACGTGGCAGCATCAAGTAAAGTAATAAAGCGGGAAAATAATTCTAACAGGATATGAAATGATCAGAGAATGTACTCGTCTGATACCCTGAACAACTGATATAAAATGATGGCCAACTGGAGTCACAGAGTCCTAGTTATAGCAACATAGGTTATAAAGAGTTCAATTTATATGGTAATTAAAATTATAATACAATCTACATGATTCTAAGTCAATCTAGGTCAAAGTTAACTTTGGTCAATTATAAAGTCAAACTAGGTCAACTCTAGTTAACTGTGGTCAAACTAGCTAGGGTTGGGTCAACAATGGTCAACTAGTCTAGGTTAGTCAATTCTAGGTCTAAACAAACTAAGTATATGCAAATCAACTATCCAAGATAGCTACTAACTCATAGCCTAAGTCACTTGCTAAACCAAGCACAAAACTAAACCATAAGCTAACAAGACACACAAACTTAGTCATATAATATATATATATATATATATATATATATATATATATATATTATTCATATTCACATATTCATATACATAGATATATATTGAAAAGCTATATATATAGGCACATACATATATACATAGAGAGGGAAAGAGAGGTAAAAGAGTAAGCGAGTATGTGTGTGTTTGGCATGTGTGTGAAAGGATGTGTTAATGTTCTAAAATTTAGTGATAGGTAGGTGTATGTGACATGGGATACATGATGTCAAAGGGTGTATGAATGCATGTATGTAAAAGGTTATAGGTTAACTCAGTTTATAGAAATACATACATACATACTTACCTTGTATACATGCATACATACATATCATGTATATTACATTTACATGATACATACATGTATACTTGTATTATATTATACTTACATTCATGTATATTAGATACTTGTATTTATATTAACATATTGCAAACATTTATTTCATTCATGCATCTATGCATTACCTACATGTTTTATACATATGCATACATTGTATATTCATATCATTTCATAAATTAACATAGAGACATACAAACTGCACACATCATATATTTCATACTTTGTATTACCTTACATATCATGTTATATATTATCATTCATTCCTTTCATATATTATATTATCTTTAAGTTGAATACATCATATATGGATACAATACATTATCTTGCATGCTTGCATTCATATATTACATTCTATATTACCTATATACATGTATTTCCTCTATTCATTCATGCTTGCATCATATACTCTATATTACCATACATGTTATCATTATATATTGCAATGTAATATTTATACATTATACATTCATATCTATCATTACATATTTATCTTGCATCCATATCTAGCATTCATTATATACTTTCATGCATACATTGTATATCATTTATTCATTCATGCATTGCTTATATGCATTATATTAATTTCATTCCTACATGCTTGCATTCAACCATATATATACATTAATGTAAAAAGAATATATATCATATATATATAATTTCATTCATCTAACATATCATGCATTACATGCTCTATATTCATTTAATATCCATACTACATAGGCTCATAGGTTACACAAAATGCATATATCGTATAGTCACTCTTCTACTTAAAACCAATACCGTACCAATTGGGCATTCACTAAATTTTAGGATTAAAGTATGTCGTAGCCCTTTGTGTTAGCTTTCCGAAACTTTAAACGGATCACATTTTCGTGTCCGCAAGATCCTGGAATCGCAAAAACACCGAAACACGTTCGTCTTTCGTACAGCTGACACTCAAATAATTTTACAGAACGTTTCAGAACGAATTTGGCTTATTAAAATATATATTTGGAAAGCTAACTTCGATATGGTTCTTTTAAAAAAACAGAAGATAAATCGGAGTTCTAAGCTAAAAGTTATGACATTTCTAAGTTGCTCTGGCTACTAAAAACGTGGATAAAAATTATGACGAATTTGGGTTATTTTGAACAAAAGAAACACTTGTAGTCCAAGATACTTGGATACCAACATAGCTATCCCAATAAAACTTATTCTAACCATTCTAACTAAGATCAATCCACTCTCTAACCATCTAACCACACACACAAATAAATATATATATATATGCACAAACCACACACACCTACATATATATATATAATATATATATATATATATATATATATATATATATATATATATATATATATATATATATA
Organism: Iris pallida; assembly: GCA_029216955.1. Classification (NCBI taxonomy): domain Eukaryota; kingdom Viridiplantae; phylum Streptophyta; class Magnoliopsida; order Asparagales; family Iridaceae; genus Iris; species Iris pallida. The sequence goes on from JANAVB010007800.1 coordinate 5,783,997, forward strand.
TATATATATATATAAAGAGACACACCAATCTAAATATAAAATGAATATGATACAATATGATACAATATGATACTATAAAGAATATATTAGGAACAACTCTCTAAAAATATAAATCTGAGATTAAAACACTAATTAATCATTCCTACAATATATATATGCATACAAGTGTCCAAAATAGGTGTTTTTCCTACTAGGACACAACCACAACACAAAGGACACTCCTATGACCTCCTAATAGACACGAAATGGACACAAATGGAGATACAACCATGGGAGTCATTCCTATGGGTTCAAAATATTCCTATATACATGTAAGGATGGATTAGAGGAGAGATTATACCTTTCGGGAGAGAGATTCAAAGGAAAATCCTTCCGACACGACACCGAAACGTAGAGATTCTAAAAGGACACGAACGAGCTCCGAGTCCTCCCAAACTTGGCTGGCATCCTCTAACCATGGAGTAGAGGAGAAATGAAGAAGTTTTGGTGAAAGAAGGGATTGATTTGGAGATGAAATCAATGGAGGTTCATCTCTAAATTAATTTGGGGAAGAACAAGAGAGAGAAAGTGGATGAAAACAAATGAATGAAGGAGTGACTCACTCCTTTTCCCCCCATAGGTGGCTGCCCAAAAAGGGTGAGGTGTCCCCTATTTGAATGTCTAAAATGCCCTCCACTAATCTATTTGATTTAAATTAGGAATGGGTTAAAGGTTGAGGTCAATTTAGTCTAGTTTTAAGTCTCTAATTAAACTAAACCTATCATAAATAATTAGTCTAACTACTAGCTAAAATTAATATCATGTGGACTAAAATTAATATCATGTGGGCCAAGCCTAACTAGTGTGTGGGTCCCACTAGAGTCAAACTACCCCCGGGTCCCCGTTTCAAGTCGGATTGAGTTAAAATTCGAACCCGACTCAAATAACCCCAAAACAATATCATAAATAATAAAATAAATTTCAACCCCAAAATAATATCATAAATAATAAAATATAATTTAAAAATATTCAAAAATGTAAAATGATAAAAATATTCCTGTTTCTGAAAACTGGGGGTGACAGTAAATTATATTCTTTCATGGACAAACCGTATAAATATGGAAAATCATTATCACCATCATCGCCTTGTACCACTAGTAGAGTACACAACAACAAACAACTGCAAGGAGTCATGTAGTTATAAAGAGAAGGTTAAATGTCTCCTAACAAATCCTTTCAAAGCATGTATCAGTTCTAAATCTTACAATCAATGTTCAAAGAAAGTGGGGGGCCTGGGGCATACAATGAAGAGCTCCACAAATAGTGTAAGTTTTGAAGGAATGCCATGTCACTAGCATAAAAACAGACGAATATAAAAATAATAAAATGACTTAGAACCCTGGTAAAGTACAGAGTATAGGAATTAGATCAATGCTCAGGATAATCAAATCCTAATCTGTTACCAACTCAGGTACAAGTTCAAACAGCCTTCCAATTCACTATTAGAACAAGTTTGGCTTTGGAAAAGAATAGTGTATCAAATGAAACGGAAACAACAAATGAGTGTAGACTCAAAATTCCCAGTTTCATTTCAGTTCTTAAAGAGTGTCTCGAGAATGCTTCCACTATTCGTAAGATTCTCTCAAACTGTGGTACGCCACTTGCCATCTAAGGGTGCATATATAGGATATAATGGTCATTTCTACTTTCTTTCTCATGAAGATAGATACAAATGTATGTCACGAGGTTATTATACAAAAATAGGGAGACAAAACACACAAGCAAACTTGCACCCAGTAAAATACCCAGTAAATTTTGATACATCTTCACAAGCATGCCAAAATACCCAGTAAAATAGCAAACACTTGTAAATGCATGTTTTCTAATTCATGTTTTCTTAATAATTAAAAGTGAACTTATACCTTTGAATCCAATTTTCTTCTTCCAGTCAACAGCTGCTTGGAGAAACTTGGCGTGAAAATGCAAATGCCACACCTTAATATTCACAATAATCATATCATTCACATATCAAAACAAATGCCTGAAAATGCAAATGCAAATGCCTAAAAATGCAATTTTCTTCTTTCAGCCATTTGACTATGCTATCATGAACTCTACATACTCTATGACGTATGATCGATTAATGGTTACACTATTCTTTCACTGTTAGTGGAACTTCCTAAAATTTGAGCATATTTTCAAACTAGTGCATATATGAAAAAAAATTGTTGACACTTAATTAGACTGATCTCATGTTCTTATGACAATAAAAATTGTATGATCTTAAATTTCGAAAAAATAAGGAGTAAATAAGAGGAATTTGGCCTATACCACCTTGAAGAATTGTCCCACAGTCCATATTGGCTAGCTTCCTCATTCACTACTGGTTATCCATGTTGAGTTGACAATTGCGATCCGATATAGACCATACTGGCTAGCTCCTGCTTCCAATTTCAGGATTCTCAACTCTTTCAAGTTACAGTTCTCGCAAATTAACTGTTGAAAATCACAATACTAGTAGAAATCCATATCAAGATTTATTTCAAGACATTCACCTCTCTTTGTAGAGCCTCGCTGAGTCATACTCGTTCAGTTGAGTCATACGGTTCCATGTCCTGAAGCTACGTTTTGAGTATGATGTTAAAGTTAGGTAGTTGTGCGGAAAAGAGAGAGTACCACAAAATAATTTATCAAACACCTTGTGTGGTTCTGAATGAGGGATCTTTGGACCTACCGAGTCGGATGTGCGGTCAGTACCAGATCTTCTGAAGGAGGGCCCCTTCGATGTCGGAGCTTCACAATGCAGCGGGTGTCGTCGGGATCGCCCTCGTCGATCTGCATCAGGATCTTGATCTCGTCCATGGCCACCTCTGATATTGTACCCTCTTCTGAACCTTCAGAGCGACGAGGGCGATCCAAATGGTGCAGAAGACCTCCAGGAGTCCATAGGGGCACACTACCGAGCTCATGGTTCCCTTTGGAGAGGAAAAAAAATTTAGACAACTTTATTCTAGAGCTGAGGATTTTGGAGGAATATAGATGAAAATTTGGGCGGCTTTGGAGAGAACCAAAAATTTGGGCGGCTGATCAAAAAAGTTGGGCGACTGACCAAAAAAATTTGGAGCTCGGTCAACAACTTTTTCGACTTCTTCCTCACGATAGGTGGGGCGGACTTCTTCGGAGTGGCGGGCTTCTCGGTGCTGGAGTTGAGGCTGTTGGGGTCATTGCCCCGCTTGCCGGGTTTCAGCTTGGAGGAGATAGGAGGGGAGTAGGGCTTGGAGGTGGTGATGTTGGTGGCGGTGGTACTCAAGGAGATGGTAATAGAAGAGGACAGGGACCTCTTGAGGGACTTCTTGAGCCGTTGAGCCGCCATTGGGAGGGAGAGGACGAAGAGGGGTCGGGAAGAAGCACGAGAATGGGGAAGAGAAAGGAGAGGGAGAGCGCGGAGACGAGGACGAGCAGAACCCTAACGCTCCTCCTTCGCGTTCTTATCGATCGCGTGCGCGACGGCCTCGAGCTTGTCCTGGAGGGCGACGAGGAGCGTGAGGCCCTCCTCGAAGATTTTGGATCTAGGGTTAGGGTTTTGGAGTTGGGGGAGAGGAGGGAGAAGAAAGGAGGAGAAGGAGAAGACCAGAATATTTTGGGGGAGAGGCGGGCTATAGCAAGAATTTGCCAACAATTAAACTTAAAAAATATTACAAGTTTGTCACCGCTCTAAATTATTAATAACGCTTTATTTTATAAACGTTATAAAAAGCCCAGAATTAGACTAAACCGTCATAGAAAAAAAAAAGGTATTTCGAACTTTGATGATGCTTCTTTATCAGCCGTCATAAAATCCACTTATCAAGCGTCATTAATAGGTCTTTTTGTTGTAGTGACTGCAACAAATAGATATGAATCTATGAACGCATTTTTGAAAAGTTTTTTGAATGAGAAGTTGCCACTATAGAAGACCCTTCAAAATTGTGACCACGGTTTGGCGGCCTTACGTTACGACCAGATAACTAAGCATGTCACTGATAAACTCTAAACACCAGTTGTGAAGCAAACTAGCATAGCCGAAATAGAAGACAAATTTGTCACAATTTATACTAAAACGGTATTTATAGAGGTAAGGAAGAAAATCACACGTTCTGATACAAGATTGTTCTCCACCATCACATCATAAGAGAGGCAGAAGTTTGCACTATCCAAAAGTATATGTCGCCAAATAGTATCAACCAGAAGGTTACATTTGATTGGGCCGACAACATCATAAACTGTGACTGCTTATGGATGGAGACCAAGGAGATTCCTTATAGGCATATTTTTTCAGCAATGAAGAGATTGCAATTTAGAGATATTCCAAAGAACTTGATAAAAACTCGTTGGCTCAAGGATTGCAAAGAGAGTTATCTTTCCGGACCTGGCGCAGAAAGAAGATTCATCTACCCAGACAGTATTGAGAGCAGAAGGTATGGTGGTATTAATGAACAAGTTAATCTGTTTACATATTATTGTAAAAAATTAAGCGAAATTCAAGAGAAGGAAACGAAGTTGATGTCGTCTATTCTGATGGAGTTGAAAAAATGGTGACCGATATTGGTGAAAAAAAAATGGTAGCTAATGCAGTTCATATAGTACATGAATATTTTAAAGAGCCAAATCCGGTAGCAATAAAAGGAAGAGCTTCTCAAGAAATCAAGCCAGCCCAAAGTAAGTCGACTATCCCGAAGCCTAGAATTTGTAGAGCTTATAGAAATCGGGTCACGATTTTTGTAATTGTAAAGTACTGAAGTGAGATAGCGACAAAGAGCAAATGGAATCAAATGAACCGTCGTTGACTTAATTATCAACTTTTTTTTTATAATTCTCCGTCAATTTAATAAGGAAAACAACAATCCTCAGTCAATTTTAATACGGAGGATGGTAATTCTCCATCAATTTATCAAGGGGAATGGTCATTCTCCGTCCTTTTAGCTCGAAGAATGGCAATTTTTCGTGTTATTTAAATAGAGAATTAACATTCTCCGTGGTTTTAACACAGGGAATGTCCATTCTCCTGTATTCTAACATGGAGAATGGCAATTTCCTGTCAATTTAAGAAGGAGAATGGTAATTCTCCATAATTTTAACACAAAGAATAGTGTTGACGGACGCACTGGCCAGTGCTCCATTAGGCGCATCAGTACACCGAGAATGGTGTTGACTTAGCAGAATTCGAAGGGACAGATTTATTGGTATTAATGGCATATAAATGGCAGTAGTTGGGAGAGTTTGTTCTCGTCTTACTTAGCTTTTCTTGTGAAGGGGCAGATACATTGGTATTAATGCAAATTAATTGAATTGAATTCGAAGTGACTGCCACTTGGCGCATGAGTACGAGTTGTCCTTGCCTATAAATGGCAGTAGTGTAGGGAGAGTTTGTTCTCGTCTCACTTAGCTTTTCTTGTGGAGATGGACTCTACCGATCCTCCGCCTTGGCAAGACGCTTTCCTGTGGGTTGTCGATCTCCTCGTTCGAAGAAGCTTTGGTGGTGAAGTCCTTCAGAAGACTGAGATGTGCCCAGTGGACTGTCCGTGTTCGTGCACTTCATCGACTGTATGCCATGATGTTGGTTACTGGTAGAGCCCCAGGGTATGGGTTGATTGCCAACACACACTCTGTCGAAGCGCCTGCACGTTGATTCGCTCTGACTATGCACTGTGTTCCGTCTACGCACGTTGACGATGAAGTGATTTGCTCTGACGATGCATGGTATTCCGTATTCGTGCACTTAATCAGAAAACTGAGTTGTGCCGAGTGGACTGTCCGTGTTTGTGCACTTCATCGACTGTGTGCCATGATGTTGGTTACTGGGTCCGGAATTGTCGTGGCCCAGTTTTTGTTATGCTGGCAGAGCCACAGGTTGTTGGGGTCGAATGATGGAGTGATTGGCTCTGACGATGTTATGCCTACGCACGTTGACGATGAAGTGATTGCCAACCCACACAATATCGAAGCTGTAGCTTTTAGGCTTTTTTCTTGGTAGTAGGATTTTATGTAGTAGTTCAGACTTTCATATGTAAATAAAATTCAAACTTTTCGTAGTTTTGACATGGAGAATGGCCATCCTCCGTGGTTTTTGCAATGTAAATGTAATTCAAAAATTATTTTATTATAAAAGATAGAGCAGACCAGATGTTATAAAAGACAGAAGTTTCTTGCCTAATTACATTATTGTTTTACAATGTTATTGCTAGGTCGGTAGTGTTACATATTCACTTGAAAGCAACTTCTTAGCCCATCCCAACCTAATCATTGTAATATTCTGGTGAGTGTCATCGTCATTTCCTCTCGGTATTTCGAAGGGAGTAGTCATCAACCTCTTCATATAATATACCGTGTACAAGAGGCAGTTGGGTGCCTGTTGTTTTGGGCATCGTGGAGAACAATTCAGCACTGTGCTCTCATACTCCATCTTCGTCGGGCATCTTTCCCTCATCATATCAACTTTCCTCTTGACGATAAGCTCGAAGGTCTTCTTCATTAATTCTGCATCCACCTTACCCTTTTCATACGTGGTTTGCCTCAAGGAGTTGTAGTGTGTCCAGTCGTAGGAGATAAAGTTGAATGTGAGCAGCATATAGTATTTTATGGATACATGAAAGAGTGGGATGAATAGCAACTCTATGTCGTCCTCTAAACCCATAACGAAGTCTTTTACATCTGTTTTGAAAGTGTCAAGGGCGCCGGCTTTTGCTTTTGGTTCAATGGCACGTTCAACGATGTTCTGTTTTCCAAAAATAAAACACAATATCATGAGTAAATTTTATGTCATTTTTTATCGGTGTACACATGAGTATGGATTTTTTGTTTGGATTCTTACCAATGTGTGGGGCATCAAGAATGCAGACCACTTATGTTGCACGTCTTTTGAACTTGACTAGGCATACCTTCTTGCATTGTCTTGAATTTCTCTCAGCTTTCTTATTATTAGGTTGAGTATGCCAGCCTCCATGTCTTCATAGTTGAGTATGTCTTGCATGTCTATTGCCGACAGTTGGATTTCAACTTCATTTTTACCCATTTTTGGCAAACTCAAGTGTACAATATCATTGCACATAAATTTAGTTTAGATTAAATTAATAGAGATTTTCAGGACAATTGCAAAAAAAGTCTAGAAAGGAAAAGAAAAAAGGGTCATTTGCCGTCCAACAGACACGGAGAATGATAATTCACCGTCCAACTGACACGGAGAATAGTAATTCGCCGTCCAACTGACACGGAGAATGATCATTCTCCCGACAACTGTCACGGAGAATGGTTGTTCTCCGTTATGAATTGGACGGAGATTGGTCGAGTTTAGAATACATACTTTGGGCTCATCTTTCTGGGGAATACGATGTCGATGTAATGCTTCTTCAGCTCTTCATCCGCATCCATACGAAGTACGTGTTCATCGCATTCCCTTAGAATGACACCCTTCCTCTTTAGTTCAGCCATTTTGGCGTCTTCTTCGGATTTCGGAGTGGCATTCATCTTCCGCTTTTTATTAGCCTCTCTAACTGTATTCTTTTTCAAATGAGTAACATCTTCATCGGCTAATGCCGCTGATGGTTTTCTGGACCTCTTTTCCCCCATCCTCCTCTTCTTTTGGCTTCTTTTGGAGCAGCAAGTTTAGCAGCTGCTTGAGTCTCCTCATGCTGCAATGCTACAACAATGGCTTCGAGATTAGCAATTTTTCCATCCTTTTCAATGGCTTCAATATTCAACGATTCAACTTTCTTTTGAAGCTCCCTTTTCTCATTAACGAGCCTTTTATTTGTTTCTCTGAGCTGCTCGATTATTTGCACTGAAATAAAACAAACAACAATGAAATGTATGATGTAAATCAATATGATGTGAATCTAACACAGAGAATGGCCATTCTTCGTGATCTTAATACGGAGAATGGCCGTTCTACTGCATTCTAACACGGAGAATGACCATTCTCCTGCATTCTAAAACGGGGAATGGTCATTCTCCGTCTTATTAACACGGAGAACGGCCATTCTCCTTCCATTTACCACAGGGAATGTCTATTCTCCGTGATATTACCACGGATAGTGGCCATTCTCAGTGGTAATAAAACGGAGAATGGATATTCTCCCTTATTTTAACACAAAGAATGTTCATTATTCTGCATTCTAACATGGAGAATTACAAATCAGAACTTCAAAAAAAGAGAAAATTTACCTTGTGCCTGTAGCTCTTTAACCTTTTCGCTAAGCTTTCCATTCTCAGCAAGAATCTCAGATTTTTCTCTTCGCAAGGAGTCCAATTCCGGCGCCAACATCTCCATCGAGGTATTCTTTTGAATTTGTTGGGCTCCTTGTTCCTCTAGATCTTTAAGCTTCTTATGGAGATTCTCGTTCTCAGCAAGAATCTCAGATTTCTCTCTTCGCAAGGAGTCCAATTTCTGCGCCAACATCTCCATCGAGGTGTTCCTTTAAATTTGTTGGGCTCCTTGTTCCTCTAGCTCTTTAAGCTTCTTATGGAGATTCTCGTTCTCAGTAAGAATCACCGATTTTTCTCTTCACAAGTAGTCTAATTCCTGCGCCAACATCTCCATCGAGGTGTTCCTTTGAATTTGTTGGGCTCCTTGTTCCTCTAGCTCTTTAAGCTTCTTATCGAGATTTCGTTCTCAGCAAGAATCTCAGATTTCTCTCTTCGTAAGGAGTCCAATTCCTGTGCTAACAACTCCATCGAGGTGTTCCTTTGAATTTGTTGGGCTCCTTGTTCCTCTAGCTCTTTAAGCTTCTTATAGAAATTCTCGTTCTCAAGAAGAATCTCATATTTCTCTCTTCGCAACTCCTCCAATTCATGCACCGAACCCTCCATCACAACGTTGACTGGACGTTGTTGGGCTTCTTGTGCCTCTAGCTCTCTAAGATTTTCATTGAGTTTTTCATTCTTAGCAAGAACCTGAGATTTCTCTCTTGTCAACTCCTTCAATTCCTGCATCGACCCATCCATCACGGTGTTCATTCCAAGTTGTTGGGGTCTCTCTTGTTCAGCATCCTCATCCCCACCAGTTTGGTGGTGTCCCTCTCCCTCAAATACATCTTCTTCTCGTATTTCTACATCCTCTTCTAGGTGGCCTTCCTCTTTCCCGACAGCTATAACCAAATCTTTGAATATCTGTTTCGATCTAAATTTAATGTGATATTCGTGTTTAAGAAAGACCGAGATGTCGTACACATTCCATGTGTAAAATCTCGGGTATTCACGTATTGGTACGGACTTCCTTTCCACAAGTGTACTATGTTCCGCAAACCAATAGAAGAAGTATATTGTGCAAGCTTCCATTTTGGAGTATGCATCGGAGTAATCCTCCCCTTAGTTTTACTTGTAGTCCTCTTGATGCTCTCCATGACATACTCCAAGATTAACTTTGGCTAGCATTTTTAGTTGATAACTTCTATGTTATCTACCAAGGCCAAGAATTTGTACGACAAATTTGAACTGCCAGACTTTGTGAAAAATACTGTTTCGCACAAGTGGAAGATTATTAGCTTTGCCAAATCATCTTGATTAACAGCGTTATCTCCGCCACAAAGCCGTTGTAACAATTCAAAGAACTTCTCTCCCACTTTCTTATTTGTGACTTCTGAGTGTTTGCCCTTAGAATTAGCCAGCAATCTTGTGAAGTGATCTCTACCACTACTAAAATAACCCAGATTAGCGACGTCAGGAGACGTCGCTAAATACAGCAAATACGTCGCTAACAATGATTTGCGACGTATTTAGCGACGAAAAACCTACGTCGCTTATAGGCAAGTCGCAGATGGCAATTTAGTCGCCGAACGTCGCTATTTGCGACGCGTAGTTAATTGTCGCTAGACGTCGCAAAATGAGCGACAGATAGCGACGTATAAGTACGTCGCCAACATTGCGACGTAAAGCGACAACTAGCGACGCTTCAAAAGTTTATAAATGATGACGAGGCATGGCATCCACGTGGCCACGTGGGCAACGTAGCGACGCATATTAGCGACGTCGAGCGACGTAACGTCGCTAGTCAGCGACGTATAGCGACGTCTGTGTGACGTCGTAGTACGTCGCAGAACGTCGCTATACGTCGCTAATATAAAAAAAAATTTTAAAAAAATATAATTGATATTTTTGTTATGCTGTGTGTCTGTGTTTACAGTGTGTGTGAAGTGCAGTGTTCGAACCATCGACAGTTTCGCTTACTGTTATATGTTTTATCTTTGATAGAAAGAGCAACAGTTCAGGGTGCACTTCTCAGAGCTTCCTCTTCACGTCCTTCACCTTCTCGGGAACCTTTACGACGTCCGAGAAAGTGAAGGACGTGAAAATGAAGCTCTCAGAAGTGCACCCTGAACTGTTGCTATTTCTATCCAAGATAAAACATACAACAGTAATCAAAACTGTCGATGGTTCCGAACACTGTATTTCACATTCACTGTAAACACAGACACACATCATAACAAAAATACACAATATATTTTTTTAAAATTTCGGCAGCATCTTCTTTGTATATCAGATCATCGCTTATAACCCAGCGTAGGTATATTTGTCATCCCGTCGCAGATATCACAAAGTAAATATCACAATAAAAATAGAAGGTTGCAAAGTAAATATCACAGACACACATCCTCACAAACATCCAATAGAGTCAAATAAAAATGAAAGATGATAAAAAGTCTCCCACCAAGTGTATAAACAACAGTGTATGAATAAACAATTTGCCCATAGGGCCAATACATACAAGTCATAAAAAAACCAATAAAATCACTGCGGACCCCTGCCGCGCAACTGGGATAGAATGTAGTCATACTGCTCCTGGGTGAGCTGTACCGTAGGGGCAGTAGGAGGCAGTACAATGTCTGGAGTCGGCGCCGGAGGCAGTGCAGTATCTAGAGTCGGCGCCGTCGATAGACCCGGAGGACGTACCTGCTCCAGCTCTCACAGTCGCTCACCATGCGCAGCAAGGGTACTCACCACCTTCTCAGTATACTGAGCGAGTGAGAGAGAAAGGCTCCTCTGCGATCCGTCCAGCTCGACATGTCTACGCTCCGTGCGCTGTGTAGACTCGGTGAGCGTCTGCAACACTCCTTCAATCTGAAGCAAAATCTGGATACACTCGATCAAAGTGCTTCCACGCTTCTCCATCGGATGGATGATCCAACACTCCTTCAATCTGTTCTCGCATGTGCCAACTCATATTTTCGGCCGTCTCTTTCACCATAAATAATCTTTGCAACTGCGGTGTTAAAGGCAAGTAGTGCATTGAATCGGTCGGTCTTCTTGCACCGGTAGACCTTCCTGTACTAGTTGTCTTATAGCGATCAGCACCACAAAATCTGCACACATCTGCATCCTTGTCGTCTTTGTAGTACAGCATGCACCCATTGCGACAGGAATCGATTTTCTCGTATCCCATCCAGAGCGATCTCACCATCCTCTTAGACCGGTAGAAGTCTTTAGGCAACTTAGCACCCGCCGGCAAGATCTCTATAATCAACTCCAACACTCGGTTGTAGCATTCTTGCGACATGTTAAAATCTGACTTAATGCTCAACAGTCTTGTAACCACCTCCAACGGTGAATGATCCTCACAACCAGGATACAATGGAGTCCTTGCATTCTCCAGCAACTCCATGAACTGTGCAGCATCGACGTTCGGTGCCTCCTCAGGTGCATCATGAACAAAACTAGGCCCCGCAGCGTCGAAAACCATGTTCACGCACCCGTCGTCGTATGCATGATTATCTGAAACAAAATTAGGTCCCGCATGCATATACGGCTCAACGTAAGGCTCCGGCTCTGATGCTAAAGACACAAGTTCTCCGTGTGCGGTCCACTGATAGTAATTAGGCGTGAAACCCCTCAAGTACAAATGATATGTCACTTCCACTTCTGGATAATATTTCACGTTATGATATTTCACACACGGACACTTAATTTTGGTGCCGTCCATGTACTGAGGGAACGCCTTAGCAAACTGCAGGAACTGTTCTACTCCCGCTATGTATTCATCCCGCACACCACACATATCATCAGGACGACGATTGTACATCCATGAACGATTCTGCAAGTAGTAATTCATATCCATTTGAAAATAATTCTGCAAAGATGGACACACATTATCCAACAGGCACAAATATCCTATTTCTAGTCATTACACGGACACTTAAAGTATCGGCCGATACCGATCCGATACGGCCGATACCGATACGGTTTGGCATGTTCCGATCCGATACCGACCGATTCCAAATACCGACCGATACCAAATATCGAAAGAACAGATTTTAATAAAATTTTATCTAATATTAAACTATATTTAAACTAATATCCAGTAATGTCAATCCGTGTTTGTAATAGAGAATCAAATAGAACTAACTAGAACTGACATACAGTAATCGACAAGTAAATGAAAGAACTATCAGAGAATGTACTCGCATGATACCCTGAAAGGCTGATGAATATCAGATGTCTGAACCGGAGTCACAATGTCCTCTTTAGAGAAATATAGGTTAAGATGTGTTCAAAAGGTAATAATGAAGTTTACAATGCAATCTACATAATTCTAGGTCAATATAGGTCAAAGTCAACTTTGGGTCAAACTCTATAGGCTATCTCATAACTAACCATAGACTAGGTTATCCTATGGTTACCATATAGTCTATACCATATCACATATATATATCACCTATACCATATATACATAGATATATATAACAGTCAAACTCACCATCTGTATACACTCTAATTCACTATCAACTACCATTTACAAGCCCTCATCTATCAAACCAAAACAATGCACAAGCCTGACATCAAGCCTAACATAGGACACACACTCACACACTATTTCTTACCTATCCACAAACATTCCCAAGCTAACTCTTACCTTCACTATACTTTCATACATGTATCTCCTAACCATAGGCAACTTACCCCTGCACTAGCTATGCATTAGAGAGAGAGAGAGCCCCCTTCTCAAATTATTGACACAAAGATGTAACCTATAGTTGAACATTACCAAAAGACTAAACTAGGAGTACCAAGGCTGAACATGTGACTAATCCCCCATCCTTAACGAGACTGAACCATGAACTAAAATATGGCACGAGTTCTAAGTAAGATACTGAGCAACTAATAGGCAGGGACTTGTCATATAGGGGATGGACTGAGCCATGTCTCATTAACTTCCACTGCAATGGCTGATACATTTCTCATTTAACATACTCAATAACCCATTCTCAGAAAACTGAGATATCACCATGTGTTCTCAGGATCTAGGTTAACCCCAACTAACATATACTATATCTATAACCCAAACCCCCAACTAATACTATGAAATCTGAACAAAGCAAATACATGCATCACTATATATATATATATATATATATATATATATATATATATATATATATATATATATATATATATATATTCTCTTTTTATATATATATATATATATATATATATATATATATATATATCAACATCAATACTCCCCAATATCCTTTATATCTACAAAACTAAACTCATACAAAGCTAAAACCCAAACCATATATCCAATTACAAAATAACAATCTGACATGAAAGGGGGTTCGGTGAGCTACAGATAAGGAGTGAGCGAAAGAGTGCATGAGGGTCTGTGAACATGTGTCACAGTGTCAAGTGTGTCCGTGTGTCCAAATACTCAACACAATGTGTCCAAAAACAACCCAAACTCTTTGGGGACACGATGTGTGTCCGTGTGGCCGTGTGTGTGTGTGTCCGTGGGAGAGGAGGAGGAAGGAGAGGACTTAGGTTAGGGTTTACCTGAGGAAGAGGACTCGGATTGGGGAAGGAGGAGCTGGAGGAGGAGGATCTCGAGGAGGAGGAGCTCGCCGGAGGGGGAGGGGGTCGCCGGGGGGGGGAGGGGGTCGCCGGGGGGGGGAGGGCACTGACAGAGGGGGAGGGAGTCGCCGGGGGGTGGGTGGGAGGAATTAAAAGTTTTTGAGTGAGAGTGAGGGGGAAAGAAGGCAACGGCGTGCCCTAAGTAAAATAATTTAGCGACGTCACATGTAGACGTCGCTAAACGTTGCCAAAATGGCGACATATACTTATAATTAGTCGCGGAACGTCGCTAGTCAGCGACGAAGGAAACTCCTGTCGCAGAACGTCGCTAGGCAGCGACGTTTTGCGACGTGTTCATAAAACCGTCGCTAATAGCGACGTAATTCCTGCCGTCGCTAAATTACATCGCTATTAGATGACATTTTAGTAGTGTACATAGGCTCAATGATGCTGGTGGTGTGGGCTATTGCTGTTTTTCTATTATCAATCTTCTGTAATTAGCATCATCCTTCAGCGGTAGACCGAAAATGGCTGTCGTATCGCCCATACTCGGTGCTATTTTAACAATAGTGCTCAGTTGAAAGTATCCGATACCAGATTTGTCTTCCACATAAGTTTCTATGAAGTTCTTAAGACCTTCTGAAACCTTGGCCAATTCTTGAGTGCGAACTTTGTTTTTGTAGAATACATCGACAAAATTGTAGAAACCGGTATTCTTCAAAGAATCAACAACTGGCTCGGGCAAACGGCCGCCATCTTCTTTGATATAATCCATAAGAGTTTGCATCGTCTTGAAAGAAGAATGGAAAACTCTTGAATCTTTATTTCTGACAGTTATTTTTCCTACAAAAAGGACAAAAAGTTAGATTTCTGTCAATTGTTCTCCGTCAATTTAACACGGAGAATGGCCATTTCCCATGACTTTAACACGGATAATGGTCATTCTCCGTGATATTCGTATGGTGAATAAAAATTCTACGTGATTTTTGCACAGAGAATGACCATTCTCCTATATTTTAACACGAGATGGCCATTCTCCGTGATATTTGCACGGAGAATAACCATTTTCCTATATTTTAACATGGAGATGGCCATTCTCCTATATTTTATGTCACCCCCATTTCCTGTATTTCGTATTTGTACTCATAATTTGATTTTGGCACGTATTTTATTTTCTCGACTTGTGGATTCGGGTTCTCGTAAATGGGTTTTGGACCATGGCTTGGTTTTATTTTGTGGGTTTGGTTTGGTTCATCATGAGTGGAACACCTTAGCCTATTCTCCACCTCCATTCCATCACAACCACCCTCATTAAAACCCACCAACCTTTTCTCTCTCCTCCATAACTCCATTAATTTCTTTCAACTTCTTCTTCTTCCTTCTTCCACACAACTCCCCAACCCATAGGCAAGTGCACCTTGCCAACAAATAAGCACCCAATTTTATTTGTCCACTTGATAGATTAGGACATGTAGATCAATATTAGAACTTGGAATTTTGTGATTTGGAGTCTCCATTGTTCTAGATCTAAGTTTTGATTATTTTTGGAAATCCTTGGTTTTGATCTATTAAACTTCGATTTTTGCATGTTTTGATGCTTCCATGTGGAAGAGAATTCGATTTTACTCAAGTTAGAACTTTGAAAATCTAGATTTGGTTTTGATTTGACAAAGTTATGAAGATTTGAAGTTCTTGGTGTTCTTGGACCTGCTCTCGGCCAGGAAGAACATCCCTCTGCCTTGCGCTCTTTAGCGCATGGCCGATTACGCACCCCGGCCTGTGTTCTTTAGCGCAGGGCCGATTGCGCATGACTTCAGCCAGTGCTTTGCGCTGCGCTGGATTGCGCCGGCGTAAGCTAGCCATGCGCAAAGTAACTTCTGCGCAATCCACCCATGCGCAGTTCACTCCTGCGCAGTCTGTTCCTGCGTAATCCACCCATGCGCAGTTCACTTCTGCGCAGTTTGTTCATGCGCAATCTGCCCCTGTGCCCTGTGCCCCTGCGCACTTGGCACCCTACGCAACTGACACCTGCACAATCCAACCCCCTGACCCCTTGCGCAATCCATTGGCTCTTGGAGTTTTGGTTATTTCTTAAGTTTGGCTCTTCTATAATCCTATATACATTGGTATTTTATTAGATATTTTACGTCCATTTTATATCCTTACGCCTTTTGTCATGAACTTGATTTTACTTAATATGTTTGGAATGACTATTGTACATGGCATGGCATGACAAGGAACTAGCATAACACGACAGTGACCCGCAGTGGTGCACTCCTGACATGACCAACCTGACTTAATAGTGGCCCGTAGTGGCGCACTCCTGACAGTACCCTGACATGATTTATCTTGATAACTTGATAGTGGCCGTGGCGGCGCACTCCTGACTTGACTTGACTTGACACCGTGGGTGCTCCTGCTTGCTTGCTTGTACAATCCACTTGTCTTGTCTCACATCATGTCTAGGACGGACTTCCTGGTTACCACGGCCAGGGACTCGCGCTAAATTGGATTAGGCTAATGATTAGATCAAACTAGAACATGGAGAATTTCCAGTCACAGGCAATCTCGTTATCTGGGCGCTTTAATGGACTTGTAGCTTGCCGACGAGTAGAGCACATTTCCAGCACACTGTCATGTGTTGCACCCTCTAAGTCACCTAAGGGTACATTTGTCTCCCGGGCAATGTACCCACCTATAACTCTCAACCCACGGAAGGATAACTGGATGGTCTGCAGAGCTTAGGACTGGAAATTTTCACTTGCATCTTGTTAGTAATTATGTTTGTGATAACCCTAGTTAGTTAAAGTAGTAAGCCGTAGTATTTGTTTGGCCGATTGCGAATGGATGGTGTCCAGCCTTGTCTAAGTCTTGTCTAGCCCCTGTACCTGGAACTCTTGATCATGATTGTTTTACTTATCTCTAACGATAAATGGGTAGAGACAGTGAGCTATTCAGGCGAAGGGGTACAATCCCGGTCCTTGTTTGGTTTAAGGATTGTAACCTGGCTCCCGGAATGGTTCTACGTCCCTAGTCGTTTATCGCCCTGTGTACTTTACTACTTGTACTTTCTTTTATTCTTTATGTTCTGATATGCTGGCTATTGTTCTTATTTGTGGCCTCCTTTGTGGCACTTGCTCTTTCTGGGGTTTGACCCAGCTGGTTTTGTGTGGCCAGATTTTGGAGTAGCTCCCGAGGATCTACCGAGCTTCCAGCCCAATGGTGACAACTAGACGGAACCCGGGCCAAGAGTGGGTTTTCCTTTTTGTTTCACCCACTTATATGTAAATTCTTCTTTTGAGGCATTTAGCCGACGAGCACCTGTTAGCTCGATGCACATTTACTTACTGTCTGCCTACGGGCTGTAAACATGATTAACAAATCCTAGGGTTGATCATGTATGACTGAACTCTTGCTAGTCCTATCATTTTGTACGACTAGCTTCATGATCATCCAATATGTAATATTTGGGACGGCTTATATATATATTTGATGCTCTAACATCTTGTAATTCTGTTAATTGCTTGAGATTGAGACAATAGGCTTGACCTTAAGAGACTGCTGGCTTGTAGTAAACCCTCATATCTAGACAGCCGTGACCGTATAGTTGAGATGTATTCTATTTCAATATACGTAGCTGGCTATGTCTGCCCCCGCTCTCCAGTATTCTGGTTCTGGGGCGTGACATTTTAACACGGAGATGGCTATTCTCTATAGTTTTAACACGGAGAATGGCAGTTCCCCTTTATTTTAACACGGGAATGGCCATTCTCCATCAAGTCAACACAGAGAATAGAATTAATCTTTTAATTTAACAAGGAGAATGGTCATTCTTCGTGATATTAACACGGAGAATGGTCCATTCTCCGTCAATATAACACGGAGAATGGCCATTCCCTATGACTTTAACACGGATAATGGTCATTCTCCATGATATTTGCACGGAGAATGAACATTCTCCGTGATATTTGCACGAAGAATGACCATTCTCCTATATTTTAACACGAAGATGGCCATTCTCCGTGATATTTGTACGGAGAATGACCATTCTCCTACATTTTAACACGAAGATGGCCATTCTCCGTGGTTTTAACACAGAGAATGACAGTTCCCCTTTATTTTAACATGGGAATGGCCATTCTCCGTCAAGTCAACACAGAGAATGGAATTAATCCTTCAATCTAACAAGAAGAATGGTCATTCTCCGTGATATTAACACGAAGAATGGTCCATTCTCTGTCAATATAAACTTGTAGAATGGCCATTCCTTATAACATTAACACGGATAATGGTCATTCCCTGTGATATTTGTATGGAGAATGAACATTCTTCGTGATATTTGTACGGAGAACGACCATTCTCCTATATTTTAACATAGAGATGGCCATTCTCCGTGATATTTGCATGGAGAATGACCATTCTCCTACATTTTAATACGGAGATGGCCATTCTCTATGATTTTAACCCGGAGAATGGCAGTTCTCCTTCATTTTAACACAGGAATGGCTATTCTCTGTCATATCAACATGAAGAATGGAATTAATCCTTCAATTTAACAAGGAGAATGGTTATTCTCCATGATATTAACACGGAGAATGGTCAATTCGCCGTCAATATAACACAGAGAATGGCCATTCTCCTGCATTTTAACACGAAAAATGGCTATACCCCTCCGTTGTATTAAGACGAAAAATGACTATTTCCCTCCGTTGTCTTAACAAAATCATGAACACAACTTATAGTTATACATTCTGTTTGCCCTCCTTCTTGATTACTAGCCTCTGGCTCATGTGCAACCTTCTTAAATCTCTTTACAACAGCTATCTCTTCTTGCATATCTACATCTTCTCCCTATTCTCTAACTGGGGTTCCATTTGATGCTGATGTTTGTGACATGGTGTGAAGATTGCAAATGGAGAGTCACTGATGAGTTTTTGAAATAGGGTTTGAAGATTTTGGAGGATGAAACCAAGATACGAAAATGATCAGAGTATGGAAGAAGAGGAAGAAGTTTTGAAGAGTAGGTTTCGTGAGTGTTTTGAAAAAATTAGAAGGGCAATAAGGTCTTGTCGCATCCTTTTATATATTTTTAGCTAATTCTGGGCACGCGATGAAATGTTATTTTGTGGTGGGGTTTTTCATAAAACTTTTACAGTTTTTGGGCATTTTATAAATTTTCTCTTGTCAATAACTTAAGAATTTTTCTCGATACATAGGGTTAGAGGCATAAATCACTTTAGCACGAAGAGAGGGTATACCCATAGGGTCAAAGGCACATATTAGGATATTTTAGGATTATATGGCAGCAAGATTATGAAACAAATGAACATTTTGATATCATTTTTATTCCACATTTTAAGAACATTATAACTCAACAAAACAAATGAACATAATACATTAGATAAAAGAAGAAGAAAAAAATATCGTCTTCCATATTCAATCATTTCAGTTTGGACTCCTTTCTGCTTAATTATATTATATTGTTGCGCAACTTGGATAGTACTTTATTGTGCTCTGAAGTTGCAATCCATTCAGCAGCTTTGCGTCTTTCTATTCCTGAATCAAACTGCATATAACAAACATAACATCAAAAATATTTTTCTAAAAAGTGTAAGTTTTTGACGACATATTTTCAGACTTACATTGAGAGAACGGGAGTCTAGACTACATCCGTCTTTCATGAATACAATTACAAAAATCCCACAATCAAATAAATTGCCTTGGCAGGGAACATAAGGACGACGTTTTATGGCAAAAGTAGAAAAGTTGAACCTAGCATCTCTCAACTTCAAAATCTCTTCCTCGAGAAAGAGATCAAAATTTGAAAGCTACAATTACCAGAATACAATATGTATTAGTATATATCGGATCTTGTACGCAATTCATAAAAATTGATGAATATGAGCTTATTATTTCTTTTATGACTGATTTGTTTTGAATCGGCTCATCTGTAGATGCAAGTGTGTCCCAAATTTCAACAGTCATTGTTTAAACCATAACTCTTGCAAGAGTATAGTGTTCAGACAAAAGAATGGGTATGTATATCTAAATCGGGATTAATTAGGTAAAACAAATTAGTAAATTTTCAGAAAATTAGGATTAATATTTAAACAGAAATACATTAATACCTCGTTACAAATGCTTAAAAATCCCATATAATCCTGGAAATATTTGTACTTCTTCCATATTTCATGAAGTTGTTTGTCAAATTGAGGTAACCTTGCTCTCTACATACACATCAATTAATGCATTACGAAGGACAAACAAACGAGCAAATTGTTAATGCATAATCATTGAAGAATAAAATTCTCACTCACCATTAACCTTATTGGTAAATACCATACATTAGCTTTATTAAAAGTTCTTTTCCGTTCCTCCGCGGTGAGAAGAGCAGAAACAAGGGTTACAATCTGAGTATCTCGTTAAAAATATCAGCGATGGAATCAAAGTAAACATAGATGGCATCTAAGAAGAAATATACTATATATACATACCCCATCTTTAATTCTCGTTTCTGGAGCTAAGGACTTCATCTCAGCCCGAGACACGTAGATTTTGTTGTAAGATGATATTATTTCACTAAGAAGAGAAACGAATAAATTAGGAAAAAAAAACTGTTGGAATTAAATGAAAACTCATATTACTTATTCGTCAGGTCTATCATCCGCAAAAATATAGTCGTAAAAACTCGAAGAAATACTAGTACACTGGCTAGGATGTGAGGTTGAAGTTCTTGTTAAACTTTTCAAAGGTGTGACTAGATCTAAATTTCCTCGCATTCTTTTCGAAGAACTACTAAAGTCAGTTTCTTCTGGAGACACAATCTGAGAATTCGGTCCATTGCTTTATAATGTTTCTTTAGCAGCACGTCCTCGTCATTGGAAGATTCAACGAAAACCTCCTCCACATTATTAATTACTCCAAATGAAGATGCCTTCTTCAAAGTTGAAGATTCTTCCATCTTTTCTAAACGCCGAGATATATTCGTTTGTTCAATTTCGATTGAACCAAGCTTAGAATTGATCGAAACAAGTGGAGCTAAAATCTTCGACAGTTGTTCTTCAAACCTGCACATCATATGCGGAATGAAGGTTTCATTTGGAGCTGGCATCCAATCTTCTATATCTTCTACATGTCCCATACGAGTAGACATCTTTCTCCAGTACTACAAAATAAAATAAGAAAACTATTCTATATATTTCAGAATAAATAATAGTTGAAACAAGAAAACTATTGTATATATAGCAAGAGAAAAGTACAAAAAGTGAGGAAGATGGAAAGACAAATAAATTTTGAGACTAGCAAAGAATCTACTAGCCGTTTGAAGGGTTATCATAAAAAAATTTGATAAGGGCTCGACGAAGATTCTACTAGCCATTTGAAAAGTACAAAGATTATCATGATTAACAATCTGAGGAACTCTATAAGAGGTTTAATTTCGCTGGTACTCCTCGTTGTTCGAGGAGGGCTCGACGAAGTCCGCCGCGAACCGAAACATCTTCTTCTTTTCTTTTTCATCTCTGTTTCTCCTTCCACCACCACCACCATGGCCTGTAGCTTTATAACCAAAATATTAAATTTTTAGATGAAACAAAAAAATAAATTACGAAAAGATTACTAAATCAAAATCAAACAAAACACATATTCGTAGAAAACATGAGACTAAAGATGAAAATATTACAGAAGCAACACCACAATTTTACAAAAACTAAGCAGACTCTGCTAAGCAATAACTAAATTTTGGGATTGTGTCCTCCTTGGATTTAATTTACACAAAAAAAAGATTTGAGAGAACGAGCTTTTATCGGCTTGCTACCCCTCTTCTTCCTCTAAATTCTTCCCTTACTATTATCTACATTGGCGACAGGTTCTTCGTCCATGTCGTTGTTGGTGTCATCATCTAGATTGCTAGCAGCTATCGGAGCATCAGTGGTGTCGTCGTCTACATCGCCTACAAACCTGGACACACTGTGTCCTTCTTTTTTTGGCCGGACACACAATCATTGTTATATAGACGTAGTTGCACAAAAGATTAAATTACATGGACAAAAGAGAAAGTAAATATGAGTTAATTTAGGGTGTTCATTGAAAAAATTGCATTGAAGAATGACCTGCTATAGCAAGTTAACAAGAGGTCAAAAGTCAAAAACAACATTAAATGATGTCTCCTACATTATTTAATCTGAACCATTGGATGAACATCCAATGGTTCAAATTTGGGATGTATCGATACATCGCAAAAGGGTGGATATATTATAGAATTTTCCATATATATATATATATATATATATATATTTATATATATATATATATATATATATATATATATATATATATATATATATATATAAATATATATATATATATATATATATATATATATATATATATATATATACAAACACATATGTCTAATGAGTGTACATACATATGTGTATCCACAAGTCACACACACACATGCACAAACACAAATACTTGGTGCATACCACCCCCGTATCGCACTAATCTACGATACGCTTATGACACGGCCAAGATGCCTATACCAAATATTTTTCGAATCCTACCAAATCACACGAACAAGTCTAAAATATATAAATAAACATAATTAGAGTAATTTGAAGCTAGTGTCAAGTGTCATTTACAATTGGGCACGTATACCACAACTATCGGAGGAAAAAAAAAACCCTCCAAAATGACTTTGTGTCCTATTGTATCGTGATACGGCATACTCGTATCCAATTGTGGACACAGATCTAGACACATACAACCAAATATAATCTAAATAGTTATAACAAACCAATTGACAAACACTTGGTGTACCATTCTTGGAACTCCCCCAAAATTAGCCCAAAATCTAATAAGTTTCACATAGAGAGTCATTAGAGTCTCAACCTTCTTCCTATGGGTACTTCTAGTCCATGGATGAATTCCAAGGGTCAAATAGCACAATTAGAGTCTAACTAGAGAGCAAAATGAGATGTATACCTATTGGGAGATGAATTTCTAATGAAAAGCCAAATGGAAAAGATCTGGACACGTAACTCCTAGCAAATGGACTCCTATTCTAGTGCTCCTAGTCTCCAAGCTCCTATGCTCCTTCTAGTAAAGAGAATGAGAGGGATGGATGAAAATTTGAGTGGAATTTGAGAGAAATTGGTGGAGGAATGGTCAAATTGGAGAAAAACACTAAATAAGAAGAATTGGTGCAATGAAATAAAATGAGATGATGGAAGCCTCCTCCTAATGTGGCCGACCACTTATGGCTAGATTTTGCTAATCCAAAATGTCTAACATGCCCCTAAATGCTTGTCATGTAGGCTAATTAATGCATTGAAGGCTCTAAATCTATTTTGGTAAATAGTCTAAGCTCTATTTGATTAAATGGCATGTCTCAAAGGGTCTAATTGGGCCTAGTCCAATGAGTTGGTCCATGACTCATGTCATGCTAATTGTTGGTCTCTAATGTAGTGTCTAGTCTAAATGGTTCACTAACACAAGTCTAATAATTAGGCTAGCCACTAACCAAATTAACTAACACAATATTAATATATAAATATAAACAATATAATATATTATGAAATGAAAAAATTATCCCTATTTGGAAAAGTGGTAGTGACAAGTCTATCCGCCTTAAAATGATAAAATTAAAAGATAAAACTATCACAGGAACACAAATAGAACAAGGAGGATCAATACCTCAAGGCTCAAAGAGATAAGGGTATCACTCCCACATGTCGTCCTTCCTCTCGCAGGTAGGCTCACCCAAAGAGTGATGCCTCCATGCGTCATGAACCAAGCGAATGACCTCATTTCAGAGCACCTTCTCTTGACGATCCAGAATTTCAACTGGCTGATCTGGATAACTAAGAGTCGGGCCCACCTCGATCTCAAAGTGGCCCAATACGTGACTAGGATCCACCACGTACCATCTTAGTTGTGATATGTGGAATATGTTATGCACTCTCTCTATTACAGGCGATAAGTCAAGTCGGTAGGCCGCTGCACCGACCCTCTCAAGGATACTGAAAGGTCCAATTAATTGCGGACTAAGCTTCTCGTCTCCACCAAAATGAATCGGGTCTTGTGTCGGAGAAATCCTCAAGCATACCAGATCGCCAATCTATCGTAAAATAAAGCCTTAAAACGTAATCTATAACAAACAATTAATCACAAACACCAAAATCTAAACTATGCCTCAAACTCCAAAGGTCTACAGTGGCTATCGGTCCAATGTCGTTGTCTGTCCTGTGCCACCCGAAGTCTATCTCTAATCAGCTTGACCTTCTCAGGTGCATCCACAACCATCTCTGAACCAAGCAAAGCTCTCTCACCAATATCGTCATAAGATAAGGGAATACGACGCCTTCGACCATATAGAGCCTCAAATGGTGATATCTCTATACTGGCCTTGTAGTTGTTGTTGTAAGAAAACTCTACCAAAGGGAGTTGATCCTCTTAAGATCTCCCGAAATCAAGCACACAGGTACGAAGCATATCATATAGAGTCTGAATAGTTCTCTCCGACTGCAATCCGTCTGAGGATGATATGCAGTACTAAACTTCAGTTGAGTGCCCAAGCTAGCCTACAAACTCATCTAGAAATAAGAAGTGAAATGACTATCCCAATTCAAGACTATGCTCACAGAAACCCTGTGCAACCTGATGATCTGCTTCACATACATCTCGACCAGTTTTTTCGTAGATAAATCTACCTTAAAAAGTAAAAAGTGGATCGATTTGGTCAACCTGTCAACGATGACCAAAATCGTATCTTTTTCTCTTGGAGGTCGTGGAAGTCCAGACACAAAATCCATGGTAATGTATTCCCACTTCCACTCTTGAATGGGTAATGGCTGAAGCAGACCTCCTGGCCTCTGCCTCTCTGCTTTCACCTAAGGGCACACTAAACATCTGGATACAAACTGTGCCACCTTCCGCTTCATGCCATACCACCACACGTGCTCTCTCAGATGCCTATACATCTTGTTGGCACCAGGATTCATAGAATACTATAAGCGATGCGCTTCCTGAAGAACGTCCTTGCGCATCTCTCCACTAGACATGCATAATCTAGTACCATGCCTCAATGACCCATCCTCGATAATAGAGAAGTCATCCAACAATCCTATCTGAACCTGCTCTCTCATGCTCCTCAAAGTTACTTTATCAAACTGTGTTGACTTGATACTATCCATGAGCTCTGACTGAATCTATAAGCCCTACATCTGCATCTTCATGCCAGGAGCTACCACTTCGATACACATGTTATCCAGATCTGCCAACAAGTGACGGTCTAATGTCAAGAATGTTGCTACTGAATACCTGTTCAAGGCGTCGACAACTACGTTGGCCTTCCATAGGTAATACTACAAGAAGATATCGAAGTCTTTCATCAGCTATTACTTTGATTGCTTTCATTTTCTGATAGTTTCTCTATCACCTAATTTAGATATGCTTGATCTTGAGACGTTTGTTATGCGAGATTAGTGTTTTATGGATTCATAGTCATGATTATCGTAGTTTCATGCTTATCATGTTTTATGAATTTTTTATATTTCCTGAATCTTTGTGTCGTGACTTGAATCCTTGAGTAGTAGTTGGATAGGAGAATACTTTAGTAGATGTGTGAACCACCCATTCCATCTCGTTTGTCTAACCGTGTGGTAGCAATCACACAACACACGTGCGATGTATCATATTTTAGAACACTTCATTATAGATTTACTTATTTTACCCTATTTTTGTTTCCATATTCCATGATTGCTCGTGTTTACTTGTTTCTCTCTACTTGTCATACCATAATTCTCGCTTTACCTATTTATCGTGTACTTTATATTCTATTTTGTGTTTTATAGTTTCTATCATCGTATGAATAGTTTATCATGTATGTACTTGCTCTAATCTTGATTGGATAATAATATTTTTAGACGATGAGTTTTAGGACATGTGACCAACATACTAAGCTTTTTGGAGAACACCTTAGTAGACTCTGATCTTGGTACTCAAAAGGATCAGGGAACGACCTTAGTAGATTTTCAGTCTATTGGTGTCTAGTTTAGCTATATTTCTTTATCTTAGTATTTTACCTGATTTGTCTCCGAAAGATCTATTTTGAGATGTTAACTACATTTCAGATTTAGTCGCACTTTAACTGGATTATCTAAACTTGGATTTGGGTACTCGAGACCATCTTTGGGTTTCATATATATATCCTTCTTGCATCTGTAATGGACCAGTCCCAAAATACATAGGAATAGGATACATATATATGCCAGCTACGTATCCAAAGGACTCCAGCCCAGCTCGAATACATATAAGCTGTCTGGTTGTTCTAGAATCAACTATATTTCAATCCACTAAATATCGGTAACAATAACGAATCAAGTGCAGTAAGGCTGATCAGACCATAATATACTGATTCTAGAATAGATAAATATGTTAGAGTGGATCCCTAATAACACATTTATCATGAACAAGCTAGAAGAAAGTAGAAGCTTGTATAAGACTAGGCTATAATGCAGCAAGAATCAAATATAGGACAAAATCTAAATACGAAAGTGGAGGATAAAACATTAACTAATTATACCTGCATACTTGGTGTAGCAATCATCCTCCATCAACATATCATACCTTCATCTAATACCTAGAGAGATCACCAGGTCCTCACGGGACTAGCAAGACACATAATATACATGCCTATTATACAGTAAATAACATGCAAGAAAATAGAAATGGCAAGTAGAGGAAAGGATAACACATAAAGAAACCCTACAGATGGTGACATGTCATGATAATATAATATTAATCATGTCTATAGGTGTAACTCCTCTTCCCAAAATTTCTAAATTTTTTTATTATTATTGTATTTTAAGAGTGATTTTCGCCAAGACTTCCTAAATTCTTTTTTTTTTTTTGTCAAGCTTTCTGAAACCGTTTAAAAATTCATGGTTTAAAGGTACTAACTTATTTTAAATGATCTTCGTATTTTATCCTTGAAATTTTAGGGGGATGTTTTGATCATTAATTTAGACTTCCAAATGATTTTATTTCGAAAATTGGATTTTAGGATTATAAATATTTTATAGACAAAAGATTTGCCAATGTATTTTCAAATATTATGAGGAAAGTAAAATTCCTAAGTTTTGGTATAATTTACTTTGCACGATTTTAAAGAGAATCCTCGCTTAAGATTTAGTATACGATATTTTGCCATTATTTTGTGTTTCAACTACTTAAAATTTATGATTACCATTTATTTCTGCAAGAAATATTTATCCGTGAAATCTTAGTATTTTCATAAAAATATTTGGTTAATAATTATTGGGCTTTCAAAATATTTTTGAAATGGTTTTGGATATCATGAATAATTTATTCAATGGAAAGGTTTACTAAAACATTTCATATCTGATTTTGGTTAATAAAAAAAATATGTTTCAAAATATTATTTATAGTAATCAATTATTTAATTTGATTTGAATTATATGACTTAAATTATGAGATGGCATTAAATATTTTTCGAAAATATCATGTTATCGCTTAGATTATTTTGAATTTTAGATGTGAAGTAAACGGTGCTAATTGCTACTAACAGATATCGTTAGATTGGATTATTTTAAGTTTTCTCTTGGTTTAAACAATATTAATATCTACTAAGATTATGATTAAATTTATTTTAAATCCTTACTAGATTTAAATTAAAGGAAAGTCTTATCGGATTGGATTTCTTATTCTTATCGTACTAGATAAACTCCTATTTAAGGAGGCCCTCTGATTCACTACTTTCCCATCTACCACCCCCACAGCCTTCCAGAAATCCTCGACCCTGTTCGTCCTACTGCCTCGCCAACTCCGTCCAGTGACCCCGACCATCTACACACACCCAACACACAACCACCATTGCCATCTCGCCGACATCCCGTGGTCCACTGCCACCACCGACATTAACATCACCTCTCCGCCTCTCCAGCATCTATGCCCGATATTACCACCAGGACGTACCACCATGCTACCAAAAATTGCCGTGTTGTCGTGTCCGTGATGCCAACATTGATATTATTCCATCATTACAAATTCATTTACCGTGTCCGTGTCGACAGGCCGACACGGACGTCCCAACGACCACAACCCAATCACCAACACTTACCTCACCTCGCCGTCGAAGCCAGAACCGTCACCGCACCTCGGTGCTGCCACCAATCCTTCTCGGCGAAAGCCCCCATCCAACGACGTGCGGTCGAGCTCCGCCATGGCGCCATGTGTTTTTCGGCGCCGGTCTCGTCGGCGAGACCCGCATCTAGCAGCGCCTGCAGCCGTGAACGAAATCCGCCGACGTCCACCGCTTCGTCTCCGGTTCGTGCGCTGCGTGCCTCCCAAATTGACTCGAGCGCCGGAGACGAGATCGCCAGATCCCTCCTCCACCATCCAGTGCCCGGCGACTCCAGATCTAGACGCGCCGACGTCTTGGTCGCAGACCCGCCCGGCACGAGAGCCGACTTAGCCCTCGCCGTGCCAGGCAGTAGCGCATCTGGCGAGCACCCCTCGGCGGATCCGCAGCAGACGCACCATGGGATCTGTCGCCCCCTCACCATTCTCCTCCGCGCCCTTCCCTCGCCCCCACCGGCGACGTTGCCTCGGCCAGCCCGCCCTCCGCCAGCCTCCAGCCCTGCCAACACCGCACGTGCACGCGGCCAAACCCGGTGAACCCCTGCTGTTGCGTCGTGTCCACCGACGCCCTTCCATCAGTAAGTCCCCTCCTTATTCTTCTTTAAGCTTCCTTCATTTCCCCTTTGTGTAACCTCTCACCAGAGATGAGCAAGGAATAGTGGGTGTTAATATATTTAATAGTAGAAAGTTTTCTGAAAGTTTTCTTAGAATAAAGTCTAATGCTAGGAAGTTTAAAATACTGTATCAAACAAAGGTTGAAAGTGACAAAGTAGCTGTGGGCTTCGTACAGTATCAATTTCAGATCTATATTGTGTGCGTTATAATTATCTGGAAATTGCTGAGAAGCCCAATTTCGGGGTGGACTTTTATGAAATGTCCACCCGCTGTATTATTTTTATGAAATGTCCAGAATTAAGTTTTTCCACGTTAAATATTTCAAGATTCTCTCTAGTTGCTATGTATTTATAAAATTTGCCATTATCATAGTTCCAAAAATACCCCTTCGCGCAAATTTGGACATCTATATATAATTATGAATTCGCAAACTCAGATTTGGATTGAGAAACTCGTATTCTTCTTCTTCTTCACGAGAAATTTGAAATTAATTGATATTAGAGATCGCAAAATCGTTCGTAGTTCACTGTGGTTTTCGTCAGTCGAACGTCGAGTATCCTTCATCATCATCGATCATCATCATCATCATCATCATCTTCGTGGTTTCCGGCGATTAGGTCAATTGTGGATAGAAGATCTTCTTCTTTTCTTTTTATAGATCTTAAAACAAGGTGAGAGTTCAGATCTGTAGAAATTCATCCATCAGCTTGTATATCTCGAAATTTATGCTGAATTTGAATTTGTTATGAAGATTATTAACTTAGAAAATGTTAGTGAGATATTTAATCTTGTTATTTTGTGCGAATAGCATTCTCCGTTATATTTAAACGGAGAATGACAATTACTTCTTATAAAGATCATTATCCGTATGTTTTTATACGGAGAATGAACATTAACCATAAGTTACAGACAGATAATAATCATTCTCCGTTATATTTAGACGGAGAATGTCATTCTCCGTTTTACTTTAGACGGAGAATGTCATTCTCCGTTTTACTTTAGACGGAGAATGTCATTATAAGTTGGTTCCAAACGGAGGATATTTATTCTCCGTTATTTTTAGACGGAGAATAATCATTATTAGACGAGAATTTTATTGTTTTATTTGTGACCTCTTATGTTTTTATGTTATCAGGGGGGAAGATATGGAATCAAGTTGTTTAGTTAACATTTGTTTCAAGGGAGACATAGTTTCCTGCCGTGTCACACATGAAAGTACCGTGGATTTTTTAAAGAATAAAGTGTGCGATCGATGGACTTCTTTGGATCCACTTTCCTTCCGTTTCAGGTTTTTGCACTCTGATGGGACTGAACTGTATGTTGAAAGTAATTTTTGGCTTCGCTCATTGGTTGGTGGTTTTAACGGTACTCACGATGTGAGTTTTGATCTATATGTGGAGCAAATATACTCTCAATGTTCTTCATCAACATCTTTTCCTTGTCAAAGCTTTCACATGGGACCTTCGTCTTCCTCTTCTAGTTCTTTGAGTAGATGTTCTCCTAATGTAAAGGACAAACGAGTAGTACAATTTTATGAGGGCTCAACTGAGACAGTAAAGAAGAGAAAATCGGATATGTGGCCTGGATCAATTACTGGTGTTGGTCAGATTTTTCTAAATGGTGTTGAAGAAGTTAGGAATGCTGTTAGAAAGGTATGTTTTGAATCTCGTCATCCATTCCACATTTTGAAATCTGAGCCGGGGAGGTATACTATTTGCTGCAAGAATTACAAGACACATGCTTGTTTGTGGAGCTTCCATGCTATATCTATTTCGAAAGATAATCAAATTTTTGAGGTGAAGAGGTATGTGGGAGAACATAATTGTGGAGCTGGCTATATGGATAAAGGTAATCTGGTTGTTCCAGCAAAGTTTGTGAAAAGTTTGGTTAGTGACATTGTTCGGATGCATCCTAAAAAGTTCGCAAAATCTGTTGTCGATAATTTCAAGGTCGACTACGGCTTATCTGTTACATATGGACAGGCATACCACGGAATTAGGTTGGTGCACCAGGAAATGTACGGAGATGATGTTAGATCTTACAGTGACTTGTGTTGGTATGTCAACAAGGTAAAGGAAACCAATAATGGTTCCGTTATCGACTTCCAGAAAGATGATTCATCAATGAGGTTTGAGCGGCTTTTTCTTTCATATGGGGCTTGCGTAGAAGGCTTTCAATATTGTCGTCCGATGCTATATTTGGATGCTACTTTCCTTACAGGTAGGTTTAGAGGATGTTTGATGTCTGCTACAGCGAAGAATGGTAACCAACAGTTCTACCCTATTGCATACGGTATAGTCTCAGGCGAAGATGGCGATAATTGGGAATGGTTCCTTAGAAATCTAAAGAATGTTGTTGGATGTAGTAGGCGTATTGTTTTTCTTTCGGATCAAGACACCGGTCTAGTTTCTGAAGTCCCTAAAGTATTTCCTAATGATTATCATAGCTATTGCTATTATCACATGAAGAATAACATACCGCTGAAAGAGAAAGGAAATGAAAGAGTGTATCCGCATGTACTTGAAGCGTGGAGGCAAGCAGTTTATGCTCTAACTCCAGGTGTGTTAATGAGACAGATATATGCACATTTTCTATGCATTTACTATTAATTTAACAAGGAAAATGACCATTCTCCGCGTCAGAAAGACGGAGAATAGTTATTCTCCGTGTGTTTTAACACGGAGAATGACCATTCTCCGTCCTGCGTAGAACGGAGAATAGCATTCTCCGTTAGCTTTTGAACAGAGAATGGTATTATCCGTCTTGCATAGAACGGAGAATATCATTCACCGTTAGCTTTTGAACGGAGAATGACTATTATCCTTATGAGAATGCACTTATTTTTAATAATTTTGTGAATTGACCTAATTCTTTATTAATTATTTGTTTTTCTGTATAAAGGTGGGTATAGACAAGCAATCAAGAAGATTTATGATCTGAATTGTGGTCATGTTGTGAATTGGATGAATAAACAAAAACCTGAACACTGGTCAAACGCATTCTTCCCGGGATGTAGATACGGTGAGGTTGCTTCTAGTTGTGCAGAGTCATTCAATGCATGGATAAAGGCTGAGAAGAAATTGCCTATATCAGCAATTGTAAATGTCATCCGTGTGAAGATGATGAAGATGATTTCGGATCGCCACAAGGATACAATTGGTTTGAATAGCAAATTGACTCCATACGCTGAGGATATGCTGAAGCAGCTTACAGATGATGGCATGTGTTATAGGGTATATCGGTCCGGTGATTTCGAATTTGAGGTGATCGCAGATACTTCCTCCCATATGGTGAATCTTCATGATTGTCATTGTAGTTGTCGTAGATGGAAGGTATATGGATTCCCATGCAGCCATGCAATACAATGCATCAGAGTTGGTTCAAATAAATCTTTTTACGACTTTGTGGAGTAGTATTGGACATCAGATTATTACCGGAAGTTATATTCATGTGCTATTCGTCCAGTTCCAGATTGTGAAAAACAGTTTGAAAATAATCCCACTGATGTTGTTCTACCCCCTATTCCGAAACGTGGTCCTGGACGACCAAAAGCGGACCGTTACAAGAGCAAATATGAGAACAAGGGAAAAGAGAAGAGAAAGATAAGGTGCCAGAATTGTTTTGAATTATGCAATCACAATCGCAGCACTTGTCCTCTGCCTCCACGTGCTGCTACGGTGGTCGAGGGGGCAGCGCCCCCTCGTTAATACATACACATATATTCCTTCTTTTATATAACTGGAAATTGTTTTTTGAATACATATCTTACATTTTTTTGATATCAATGGTAATAGTTTGAACTGTGTATTTGATGTTTCACATATATATTAACAGCATAAGAACTTATTATCCTTTATACTCTCTGACTTTATAATGTATTGAATGACCATTCTCCGTGTGTTTTAACACGGAGAATAATCATTCTCCGTTTTAGATACACGGAGAATGGCCATTTTAAGGTCGAAATACACAGAAAGAACATTCTCCGTTTCAAAATATACGGAGAATGATATTCTCCGTCTATTTTGACACGGAGAATGACATTCTCCGTTTTATATACACGGAGAATGGTTATTTATAAGTCAAAATACAAAGATAATGTAATACTCCGTGTATTTTAAGACGGAGAATGTAATTATCCGTCTATTAATTTGACACGGAGAATGACATTCTCCGTCTATTTTGACACGGACAATGTTCATTTCTAGGTCAAAAAACACAGAAAATGTCATACTCCGTGTATTTTAACACGGAGAATGGCATTCTCCGCGTTAGTAAGACGGAGAATGTTCATTCTCAGGACAAAATACACAGAAAATGTTATTCTCAGGGCATTCTCCGTTTCAAAATATACGGAGAATGATATTCTCCGTCTATTTTGACACGGAGAATGACATTCTCCGTTTTATATACACGGAGAATGGTTATTTATAAGTCAAAATACAAAGATAATGTAATTCTCCGTCTATTTTGACACGGAGAATGCCATTCTCCGTCTGTTTTGACACGGAGAATGCCATTCTCCGTCTATTTTGACACGGAGAATGTTCATTTCTAGGTCAAAAAAACACAGAAAATGTCATACTCCGTGTATTTTAACACGGAGAATGGCATTCTCCGCGTTAGTAAGACGGAGAATGTTCATTCTCAGGACAAAATACACAGAAAATGCTATTCTCAAGGCATTCTCCGTTTCAAAATATACGGAGAATGATATTCTCCGTCTATTTTGACACGGAGAATGACATTCTCCGTTTTATATACACGGAGAATGGTTATTTATAAGTCAAAATACAAAGATAATATAATTCTCCGTCTATTTTGACACGGAGAATGCCATTCTCCGTCTGTTTTGACACGGAGAATGTTCATTTCTAGGTCAGAAAATACAGAAAATGTCATACTCCGTGTATTTTAACACGGAGAATGGCATTCTCCGCGTTAGTAAGACGGAGAATGTTCATTCTCAGGACAAAATACACAGAAAATGCTATTCTCAGGGCATTCTCCGTTTCAAAACATACGGAGAATGATATTCTCTGTCTATTTTGACACGGAGAATGACATTCTCCGTTTTATATACACGGAGAATGGTTATTTATAAGTCAAAATACAAAGATAATGTAATTCTCCGTCTATTTTGACACGGAGAATGCCATTCTCCGTCTATTTTGACACGGAGAATGTTCATTTCTAGGTCAAAAAACACAGAAAATGTCATACTCCGTGTATTTTAACACGGAGAATGGCATTCTCCGCGTTAGTAAGACAGAGAATGTTCATTCTCAGGACAAAATACACAGAAAATGCTATTCTCCGTGTGTTTTGACACGGAGAATGAGCATTCTCCGTCTCATATTAAACGGAGAATGTCCATTTCTAGTTCCAAATACACAAAGAATGACATTATAGGTTTGCTTAACACAGATAATGACATTATAGGTTTGAATCAAACAACAGAACTTTAACAAAACAGATTTACATATATAGAACAATGTAAATTAGTCGAAAAATTGAATTTCATTACAAAGGAAAACAAATACATTACAAAAGAAATCTGACAAACAGAATATATATAAGGAATTTGTTAGCCAAT
Organism: Iris pallida; assembly: GCA_029216955.1. Classification (NCBI taxonomy): domain Eukaryota; kingdom Viridiplantae; phylum Streptophyta; class Magnoliopsida; order Asparagales; family Iridaceae; genus Iris; species Iris pallida. The sequence goes on from JANAVB010007800.1 coordinate 5,818,168, forward strand.
TTACATTGTCATTTTCTTTTATGGTACAAAAGGAACTGCACAGTTACTCATAAGCAAAAGCTTAGCCAAATTTAACCTTCTCTTTACAATAATATCATGAACTGCTTTGTTTGTTCTCTTTGGTAAATCAAATAGAGCTTTCGACAACTTTTCAATAAAATATGCAACATACAGCAGGCAGCTGGGTGATTGTTGCTGGGGGCAATCTTTGCAAACCTTGGGCTCTGATGTTTCATATTCCTGGATTGCTGGGATTTTATTCCTCATCAATGCAATCTTATTTATTATAATTGGCTCGATTTTATTCTTCATGTATTTTGCATCTTCGATTCCCTTAGCGCCCGTGTTTTTCCGCAATGAGTTGTAGTGCGTCCAAACATAGGAGCTGAAGTTGAATGCCAGCAGTGTATAGTGTTTATTATCCTCACGGAAGAGTGGCACAAATAGCCATTCAATGTCATCCTCCAGCTCCATGATAAAATCTTCTATATCAGTTTTGAAATTGTACACTGCTCCAGGTGTTGGATTTTTTTCATCGACATACTGGACAGTACTCTGTTTTCCAGAAGAAAAAAAAACAAAAAATAATATCATGAGTTAGTTTTTTACAAGACTATTAGTAGCTGTACACATTAATATTTATTTTTCAGTTTCGATTCTTACCAATGAATGGGGCATCATGATTGCAGACCATTTACATTGTGCACCCTGCGAGCTTGACTGAATGTTCTGCCTTAATTCGGCTTGAATTTCGTTCATAAGCTTTATTAAGTAGTTCATAACACCGGCTTCTATTTCCGCCTCATTTAGTATGTCTTGAAAATCTTTAGCATTTAACAACATGCTGACATCATTGTTTCTTCTTCTTATTTTACACTCTTCTGGAGCATTTGGAACGTACATGTATACATAATCACTGCACATAAATTTAGTTTCGATTATGTTAATAATATAGGCTAATGATATAATTACATAAAAAATAACTCCAATAGAGAATGTCATTCTCCGTTTTAAATGAGACGGAGAATGATCATTCTCCCTTGTGAATTGTACATAAATTGATTCAAGTTTAGAATACTTACGTTGGAGACATCCTTCTTGGGTATACGATGCTCCTGTATAGTTGCTTCAGCTGATCGTCTGCAAGGTTCCAAAGTCTGAGTTTTGGACATTGCATCAGCATTTTTTCCTCTTTAACTAGCTTGGCTGTTTGAGGAGATTCTTCTTCAAGTTCTTCAGGAGCTGACATCTCCTTTTTATTGTCTACCTTCTCGGGACTGGAAGGAGCTTTTTTTTTTCCCACCAGAAGCTACTTTCTTACTGGGACTGGAAGGAGCTTTTCTTTTCCGACCAGGAGCTGCCTTCTTACTTGTTGTAGCATCAGATGTTTTCTTCTTTTCCAATGTAGTAAAATCATCATCCGCTGTAGCATTTGATTGTTTTTTAGTCCCAGCAGGTTCTCTTGCTCTTGTGTAATGCTTTTGGGGAACTGTTTGAGTCTCCCCACTTTGCAATGCTTTAGCCATTGCTTCGAGGTTAACGATTGTATCATTCTTCTGTTTGATTTCGTCATTCAACGATGCAACTTCCTCTAGAAGTTGCATGTTATCATTATTGAGCTTTTCATTCTCTTTTTTGAGATCCTCTGTCATTTTCACTGATATAAAAAACAAACAACAACAAGAGGTATGATGTCAATATTATATAATCTTCTTTTTAAAAACAATGAAAAATATTATTATCCGTTTACTTTAATCCGGAGAATGTCCATTCTCCGTGTCAAATTAAACGGAGAATGACCATTCTCTGTTACACTTACAAGGAGAAAGGTCATTCTCCGGGTCAAAATAGACGGAGAATGTCATTCTCCGTGTCAAAATAGACGGAGAACGTCATTCTCCGCGTCAAAACAGACGGAGAATGTCATTCTCCGTGTCAAAAAAGACGGAGAATGTCATTCTCCGCGTCAAAATAGACGGAGAATGTCCATTTCTATGTCAAAATACAGAAAATGTCATTCTCCGTGTTAAAATACTAGCGGAGAATGTCATTCTCCATATTAAGATACACGAAGAATGTCATTCTAAGTGTGTTTTAATACGGAGAATGACATTCTCCGTGTTAGAAACACACAGAGAATGGCATTTTCTAGGTCAAAACACACAGAAAACGTCATTCTCCGTGTACTTTGACATGGAGAATGTTATTCTCCGTGTTAAGTAAAATGGAGAACGTCATTCTCCGCGTCAAAACAGACGGAGAATGTCATTCTCCGTGTCAAAAAAGACAGAGAATGTCATTCTCCGTGTCAAAAAAGATGGAGAATGTCATTCTCCGCGTCAAAATAGACGGATAATGTCATTCTCCGTGTTAAGCTAAACGGAGAATGGCTATTTCTATGTCAAAATACAGAAAATGTAAATCTCCGTGTTAAAATACTAGCGGAGAATGTCATTCTCCGTATTAAAATACACGGAGAATGTTATTCTAAGTGTGATTTAACACGGAGAATGACATTCTCCGTGTTAGAAACACACGGAGAATGGCATTTTCTAGGTCAAAACACACAGAAAACGTCATTCTCCGTGTACTTTGACACGGAGAATGGTCATTCTCCTTGTTAGATACAGATAATTACAGATTAAAATAGACAAAAAAATAGAAAATTTTACCTTTTAGAAGTAGCTCTTCAACACGTTGACGAAGCTTCTCATTATCAGCAGTAAGCTCAGATTTCTGCTTTCTCAGGGAGTCTAGTTCCTGTTCCGACCCCTGTGCCTTCAGTTCTTCAACTCTCTTACGGAGTTTCTCATTATCATCAATAAGGAGCGATTTCTTGTTCCTTAAAGAGTCTAACTCCTTTTCCAAGCCATCAGTAACGAGCCCCACAGCACGTTGTTGGGCTACATCTGCCTCTAGTTGCTGGGCTCTTTTTTGGAGTTGCTCATTCTCAGCGATAAGCTGAGATTTCTCCTGCAAGACACGCAACATATCTACATTATCAGCTGTATTTGTTGCTGGTGCTTGGGCTTCATTTTGTTGTTTTTCTTGATCAACAGAATTATCTACATCTTCTATACAGTGCTGCTCTGCTGGGGCTTCTACTTCTTCAACATTCAATGCAACAAGATCTTTGAATATCAAATCCGAATTCATTTGAGCACCTTGATATTCATTTTTGAGGAAGATCGAGATTCTATTCCCATCCCATGTATCGAATCTCGGAGATGCGATTGTTGGTTTGCACTTCCTCTCTATCAGTTGACTGTGCTCTACAAACTAATACAAGAAGTATATCGTACAACCTTCAATCTTCTTGTACAATATCTCAACATCACCATCTTCATCTCTTGTAACAGCCCTCTTTATGCTGTCCATGACGTACCCCAGAATTATCCGTGGCCAACAGATGCTTTTTATAACATCTGTGCTCTCCACCAGAGCGAAGAACTTGTACGGCAAGTTCGACCTACCCATTCTGGTGAAGAATGCTGTTTGGCACAAGTTGAATACTATTAACTTGGCCAATTCATCAGGACTTGCATTTCTGTCCCCCAACAGCTCTAAGATCCTTTTCTTAACTTCTGCGTTTGATACTTCAGCACTTTTTCCCTTGGAATTTGTCAGCAGTCTTTTGAAGTGTTGTGTACACATGCTGAATGAGTCTGCTGGTGGGGGGGTCTTCTGTTTTTCAGTTATGATCTTTAAATACTTCTCATCAACTTCATTGTCATCATTCATTGGTAGACCGAAAATGGTTGCCATCTCATCAGCAGTTGGTGCTACCTTGACACTGCTGCTCAATTGGAAATATCCAATGCCATCTTCTTCCAAATAAGTCCCCATCAAGTTCTCCAGACCTTGTGTGACTTTAGATAGTTCTGTCTTTTTCACCTTGGATCTGTAGAATACATCTACGAAATTGTAGAATCCAACATTCTTCAAGCTTTCAACAACTGCTTCAGGCAAATGGCCAAACTTTTCCTTCACCTCATCCATAAGAGAGAGTATTGGGGTGAATGTTGCACGAAAAAGTCTTTCTTCTTTGTTCCTGACAGTTTTTTTCCCTAAAAAAACAACAATTAGGTTTACGTCAACATTCTTCTTTATTATAATAAGGAGAAAGCCATTCTCCGTTTTATATGAGACGGAGAATGTAATTCTCCGTGTCAAAATAGACGAAGAATGGCATTCTCCGTTTTGTATTAACACAGAGAATGCCATTCTCCGTGTCAAAATAGACGGATAATGTCATTCTCCGTTTTGTATTAAAACGGAGAATGGCGTTCTCCGTTTTGTATTAACACGGGGAATGATCATCTCCAGGTCAACATACAAGGGAAAATGGCATTCTCCGCGTGTTTTAAAACGGAGAATGACATTCTCCGTGTCAGTAAGACGGAGAATACTCATTCTCTAGGTCAAAATACAAAGAGAATGGCATTCTCCGTCTATTTTGACCCGGAGAATGTTCATTTCTCTAGGTTAATGCGAGGGACCGTCTATTTTGACCCGGAGAATGACATTCTCCGCGTCAGTAAGACGGAGAATGTTCATTCTATAGGTCAAAAACACAGAAAATGCCATTCTCCGTTTTGTATTAACACGGAGAATGATCGTTCTTTAGGTCAAAATACAAGGGAGAACGCCATTCTCCCTTGTATTTTAAAACGGAGAATGCCATTCTCCGCGTCAGTAAGACGGAAAATGACATTCTCCGTCTCATAGTTGACGGATAATGCTCGTTCTTTTGATTAAAATACAAGAGAGAACGTCATTCTCCGTGTCAAAATAGACGGAGAATATCAATCTCCTTGTATTTTGACACGAAGAATGGCGTTCTCCGTTTTGTATTAACATGGGGAATGATCATCTCCAGGTCAACATACAAGGGAAAATGGCATTCTTCGCGTGTTTTAAAACGGAGAAGGACATTCTCCGTGTCAGTAAGACGGAGAATGCTCATTCTCTAGATCAAAGTACAAAGAGGATGGCATTCTCCGTCTATTTTGACCCAGAGAATGTTCATTTCTCCAGGTTAATGCGAGGGAGAATGCCATTCTCCGTCTATTTTGACCCGGAGAATGACATTCTCCGCGTCAGTAAGACGGAGAATGTTCATTCTATAGGTCAAAAACACAGAAAATGTCATTCTCCGTTTTGTATTAACACGAAGAATGATCGTTCTTTAGGTCAAAATACAAGGGAGAACGCCATTCTCCCTTGTATTTTAAAACGGAGAATGCCATTCTCCGTGTCAGTAAGACGGAAAATGACATTCTCTAGGTCAAAATACAAGGAGAATGGCATTCTCCGTCTATTTTGAAACGGAGAATGATATTCTCCGTCTCATATTAGACGGAGAATGCTCATTTTTAGATCAAAATACAAGAGAGAACGTCATTCTCCGTGTCAAAATAGACGGAGAATGTCATTCTCCTTGTATTTTGACACGGAGAATGGAGTTCTCTGTGTCAAAATAGACGGAGAATGACATTCTCCGTTTTGTATTAACATGGGGAATGATCATCTCCAGGTCAACATACAAGGGAAAATGGCATTCTCCGCGTATTTTAAAACGGAGAATGACATTCTCCGTGTCAGTAGGACGGAGAATGCTCATTCTCTAGGTCAAAGTACAAAGAGAATGGCATTCTACGTCTATTTTGACCCGGAGAATGTTCATTTCTCTAGGTTAATGCGAGGGAGAATGCCATTCTCCGTCTATTTTGACCCAGAGAATGACATTCTCCGCGTCAATAAGACGGAGAATGTTCATTCTATAGGTCAAAAACACAGAAAATGCTATTCTCCGTTTTTATTAACACGGAGAATGCCATTCTCCGTTTTAAAATAGACGGATAATGGCATTTCTAGTTCAAATGACACAGAAAGGGCATCCTCCGTGTATTTTATAGACGGAGAATGATCATTTTCATTTGCCGTGTCAATATAAACGGAGAATGAACAAGACTCAAAGTTTTACCTTTTTTCTTCCCTTCTTCTTGATCTTCTTCTTCTCCCCCTGCTACTTCTTCTTCTTCTTGTTCTCCGTGTTCTTGTTCTTCTACTGCTTCTTGCACTTCTTTTTCTTTTGGAGCATTTCATCTACGAGCAACCTTACTCAAAGTTTTACCTTTTTTCTTCCCTTGTTCTTGATGTTCTTCTTCTCCCCCTGCTACTTCTTGTTCTTGTTGTTCTCCGTGTTCTTCTTCTTCTACTGCTTCTTGCACTTCCTTTTCTTTTGGAGCATTTCGTCTACGAGCAACCTTCTTAAATTTCTTTCCTCCTTTGTCTTGTTTTCCAACAACTACTTCTTCTCCTTCTTCTCTAACTCGGTCTACATCCATTGCTGATGATTGCGACATTGTGATGGAGATTCGCTGGCGATTTCTTGTAAGAAATTTCTAAGATTTTTGGAGGAGATGACCTAAAATCGCAAACGAACAGAGTATGGAAAAGGAGGGAGCGATAGAAACACTTTTTTGAAGAGTCTCTTGGTTTTGTATCTTCTGGAATCGAACCGTTTTTCTGAAGAGTTGCTGGGTTTGTTGATATTCTTAATAAATTAGAAGGGCAAAAGGGTCATGCCGTGCCCTTTTATATATTTTTAAGTTAATGCTGGGCACGCGATGAAAGTTTATTTTGGGGTGGGTTTTTCATAAAACTTTTTAAATTTTTGGGCATTTCATAAATTTTCCCTATAATTATTGTATTACCATTAGTGTTATTTATATTATTAATTTTATTTATTGTTATTAAAGGTTATAGGTGTAGCACAAAATATAGTAATTACGGACTTTGGGCCTGGTTATTAGATAGAAACTTCAATTCTATTTTTATATCCAGTTTTGGACTTTATAGACTTAAGAGTAATTTTGTTATATTTACTATTTGGAAATGGTAATAGTATTTGATATTCTTACCATTAGTTTTAATATTATTATGTATAACACATTATTTCTCCAAAATATATATTGGTGAAAATATATTTAATTGGACTTTCGAGGTTGTATATATGGATATGTAACTAGACTTATTTGATTTTCGAGCTTTCTACTATACATTAAAATAGGCTTAAAAATCATTTTTGGATTTTATTTTGATTTCCAAATATTATTAAACATATTTCCATTTTTAGTATGTAAGTATTATATTTTCTTAAATGGGTTCTGTCCAATAGGCCTCTAGACGTAATTTCTAAAAGTAAGATTTCGAGCTAAAATAATTTTCTTAGGTTTCAAGTATTTAGTTAATTATTATATTGGCTAGAAAATATAGTTTCTAATACTATGAATAATTTTCCGAAGTAGTTATATAATATATTATTTACGTATTTTCTCTTCAACCATAAAACTCCAAATCGTGACTAATGTATTCCTACTTCTTGTCAAACCCGAATGTCTTCACATCGACCCTAGCCAAGTGAGCTATCATGGACGCATTAGGAATTTTGGTTTCTCCAGCTAAGGACCTCAGGCAAGTTTACTTTCTGATTGCTTTTCGATTCATAGTAGTCTTTTCATTTCATGTCTATACATATATCTTGCTGCTTGTTGACACGCTCGTCACACGGAGTAGTCGGGAGGAAAAATATCTTAGTAGGCATGTGGACTACCCAGAAAATATCCCAAGATGTCTATTCGTGAACAATAGCATCTACACACGGCACGTGTAGATGCCGGATTTACCCCCTAGCCGTTCACATGTCGAAACAGATATTTCACACCACCTAGATAGATAGATGTCTTTTATTAGTTTTTCCTTGTTTACTTCTCTATCGTGCTATGTCATCCGTTTTCTTACAGCTTTCATATCTCATATGCTATTTTTATGTCTTGTTAATTCTATTGTGTTTTGCATTACCGTCGGTTTGTGTACTTGTTCCAATCCTGACTGGATAACCAACATTTTTCAGGTTTAGCCGCGACCACTCTTAGCACTGGGAGAACTTGGGTATGCTGAAGACAACCTAGAAATAGATAGCCATTGTATCATTTCATTAATTGTAAAACTTTGTATTTTCCTTTAACTAAATGTTGTAACTGTTGTAATAATTTAGAAATGTGAATGAGCAGCAAATGTTGTATTTCTTGAGCATTTATTTCTTGCGGGCTTGACAGCGTTCTACCGTCGACTCTGCGGCGTAGGCTGGCTTGGACACGTCTCGTATCCGAAAAGCGGGTGCGGGTCGTGACAATAGGTGCATGTGATAAAACTTCAGCTCGATGAGGCACTAACAGTCCTATAACATGTTCTCTATCATAGCCCGGGAAGGCACTAACAATGGAGGTATAGCCACGGCTAATAAAATATTTTCTCCTAAGGTACTAGGAAGTCAAGTCTATCTAGTCATGTCAAAGTCAAGTACAGGTCAAATAGGTCAGGAAAATATGGCACAAGCATAGCAGTACTATCACTAGATATGAACAAGATAGAAAGGTAGAAAAAGTAACATGGAAAATGAGTTATAGTCTACGTGCACGCAAAACTAGAAAGTAACCATGACATGAAGGAAGAGAAATATGTAACCAATTAAGAAAGAATGGCAATATAGAGAAGCATGCAAATACCGTAAAGTTTGGCAAGGTGTACTTGCCTGGTGTAGCGCATAGAACCAATAATCCAACAACTCAGTGAACCACAAAAGTCAAACTCTAGGAACAGTCTCCGGATGCTGAAACAAATATGACCAACTTGTTCAAATAGTCAAATTAGCTAGGATAGCCTACCCATAAGTCCAATTCTGGATACAGGAGCAAAACGGTAATTTTGGGTCAAAACGGTATCTGCCGTTGGACTCGCTTTGCACCGAAAAGCGTGCCAGACTCTATGGTCTCTAAAATCATTAAACTATATGTATAGGGTCTGATTTGATGAGACAAACCCAATGATATGTCCAAAGTTGGATTCCGGTGGACCGTGCATAAATTCGCCCAATGGATCGGGTCGCGGGCCCGCCAAAATAGCTTTCCGGTCGACTTTCTCAGAATCGGACCAAATTTGGCATACAGGATCAAAAAAACATAGTCTAGTTGGCACAAGTTTCGTCTCAAGATGACAAACGTGCA